>OZ023159.1:1991378-2278878 GCA_963678695.2 Diplodus puntazzo
GTGTGGCTGGAACAGAAACAAACGGAGCTAGTTAGACAAGTCCACCTAGCTGAAAGCTACCAAGCTAGCTACGTTTAACAAGCTTTTTATGTTCACACTTAGAGAGAATGGTCCCCTGACCAGTTATGCCTGTGATAGATGGTAACAGACAGATAGTTCGTCCAGTCACCTTTCGTATCAAGTATTTTTTGAAAGTACTTACTTTTGTGAAACAAACCCTTCAGCAAAATACTGAGCTTTTGTGACTCCAGATGTTTAGTCCTCCAGAAACTCTGGGCTCTGCCCTCAGCTGTCGCCTCCAGGGCTCGCCAGCACTAGCTTCTGCTGGTTAATGCTAAAAGGGTAGCTTGTTAATCCGAAACATCTGTGTCTTCACCTTAGCTCTGGTGTTCTAGTCCAATTATCTGTATAGCAGACATATTATTTGTTTGATGTTTACATTAAAAATTCTCCAAAAGGCACTTCAAACACAGGTGGAGGTGCAGATAAGTGGCTTGAATTAGCTGAGGTTGTTGTACCAGGCTGTAAACAGTCTTATTTCTGCTATATAGTTGGGCATTTTGACATGGAGTCTAGTGGGCCTCAAGTGGCCATCAGAGGAACTGCAGTTTTTGGTAATATTGCATTGGCTTTATTTTTCAGCCGCTTGTTATTAGGGTCCGGGCAGCTAAGGACCCTATTGTATTTGTAGGAATTCTTTCTTTCTTTCTTTCTTTCTTTCTTTCTTTCTTTCTTTCTTTCTTTCTTTCTTTCAAGGAAGTCATACTTCCCATGGGCGAAAACTCACCAAACTTTACAGAAATGTCCGGCCCCATGCCAGATTTACTTAATTCCAAGGACATGTCAATATTCCTCCTGGGGGGGGCACAATAAGCGTTTAAATTTAAAAACTTTAAAAATACCTACAAAATCAACAGTACATGCTACAGTTTCGAAACTTTCACCAAACTGTAGCCCCAATACTGCTGAAACTTTAGTCCACTCAAACTCATTACAAATTATGAAGTTCATCACTCAGTTTTTTTCAAAACCTGTAAAACTTATAAAACCTATCTCCTCCCAAAATTTTGCTCAATTGTCACCAAACTTGCTAGAGAGCATCTTCAGACCATCCTCCACAAAACTTGTTTCTCGGATTTTTGATTTATCAAAAATTAAGCCTACAGTGCATCAAAATGTTTGACTGTAAACAGTACTGTAAACATATACTATCAAATTCTTGCTAAATACATTTTCAATCTTCCTGAAAATTTTTTGGAATATTTTGGAGTCATGGTTGATGAAGTTTGGCAAATATCAGAATTTTATCTCAAAAACTGAATTTTTGAGAACATTTTGAATTCTGCTGTCATGGGAACAACTGGAGTCAATGTAAGAGTGGCATTTTTAAACATCAAATTTTCTTTTATGAAGCAAAACACTTAGAGTTAAAAACAAATCACCAACATTTCCATGCTGTCAAGATACAATTTATGTATTATCAGATTTTTGTTCAGGTAACAGAATTTCTGACATTTTGACCATTTTTGAAATCTGCCTTGGCAACAGCTGCTTGGACAGTGACTCCCTGAGTCCACAACTGAAGCTACACAGCAGGTCTCGCTACCTCGCTACCAATTAGCTCAGTGAGTTAGGAGCTGGTTCTTGGAGTCAGAGGTTGTTGGTTCGAGACCTGGCAAGGATCATGATAATGACAATGACGATGATGATGACAGATCAAAATGTCAGATGTCCTCAACATGAAACACGAGACATTTGTCCTGATGGTGGCATCACAGCAAGCCTCTAAATCAGTGTTTTTCAACCTGTTCCTCAGGGAACACTGCCCTGCATGTTTAATATGTTTCCTGCTCCAAAACACCTGATTCAAATGATTGCCTCCTCGTCAGGCTTCTGCAGAGCTTGATGATTGGCCGATAATTTAAATCAGGTGTGTTGGAGCAGGAAACATCTAAAACATGCAGGACAGTGTTCCCCGAGGAACAGGGTTGAAAAACACTGCTCTAAATGAAATAAGAACAAATAGCTTGGACCGGACCATGGGTGAAAGCTAACCAAAATTTGCATAAAGGTCCAGCCTCATCCCAGATTACCTCAGCTGTAAACCCAAGCCAATAGTCAATGATGGCGCTACAGCAAGCATCTAAAGTTCAAAACATTGAAAATTCATAAGAAATCAACCGGCTAGAACTTCACACTTTCATCAAACTTTAGCCCCAATACTAAAGAAACTTTTGTACGTTTAAACCTATTCAAAATTATGAAGTCCATCACTCTGTTTTTTTTTAAACTGTAAAACTTATAAAAACCTATAAAATCTCCTCCCACAATTTTGCCTACAGTGCATGAACATGTTTGACTGTGATCACTACTGTAACCTGCAAATTGATAAATAATTCTTCAATGTTCAAGAAAAAATTTGAACATTATTTAGCGTCATGGTAGATGATGTTTGACAAATATCAGAATTTTACCTAAAAAACTTAACTTTTGAGAACATTTTGAATTCTGCTCTAATGTGAATAATTGCAGTCAATGCAAGCAGCATTTTAAACATCAGTTATTCACTTATGGAGCAAATTAATCATTTTTAAAAACAAATTACCAACATCTCCATGCTGCAATATGTGTAATTTCAGATTTTTGTCTTGATAACTGAATTTTTTACAGTGGTTTCAAATCTGCCTGCACAACAGTGAATGGCTTACTCAATTTGTGAAGCCCCTGTTGTATTGCCACTTGCCAATTAGCTCAGAGCGATAGATGACAGTCTTTGGTTCCAGAAGTTGTGAGTTCAAGCCTCAAGTGGTCCAAAATGAACATTGTTGTCAACTGTCTTGTCTTCCTATTCTCCTGTTTGTTGCTCAGAATTGCCTAAATTTGCCAAAAATAGCCCGGACCTGACCCATCGCTGCGCAGCAGCTATAATTTACTCTTGTTGTTCCTGCAGGGTACAGAGCAGGCTCTTAGCAGACTGCAGCAGAACTTTCCAGAACTGCAGGTTGTGGCTATTAGTGGGAACTACTGCACCGACAAGAAACCAGCCGCCATCAACTGGATCGAAGGCAGGGGCAAGTCAGCTGTCTGTGAGGCCACCATCCCCGCTAAAGTTGTCAGAGAGGTAGGAGGACCCAGGATTGAGAGTGCAGCTAACTGTTGTTGGCACTTTGTACAGCTTTTACTGGCCTACAAGGGTGACAGCATAGTGCCTTTCTAGTCTTAGCCGCCACTCAAAGCGCTTTACAACACAAGTCAGCATTCACCCATTCACACACACATTCATACACAAGCTACCATGCAAAGTGACGCCTGCTCATCAGGAGCGATAACCATTCATAGGCACACATACACCGATGGAAGAGCCATGTGGAGCAATTTGGGGATCAGTATCTTGCCCAAGGATACTTCGACATGTAGACGGCATTGAACATCGACTGTCTGATTGGTGAACAACTGCTCTGCGTCCTGAGCCACAGCCGGTCCATTAATGACTTTTGCCATCCTTAAAACCAGTGACTTTGTGTACATCAATAAAAACAGAATGTTGTAAATGGACACCTCCGGATAAGCCAAAGTAGGTGTTGGTTCTTGCTTGTATTGCTGCACAGTTAAAAGAACAAGGTACCAAGTAGAGCCCGACCGATAAAAGATTTTTAAGGCCGATACGGATACAAATATTTGGTGATTTTTATTTATTTATTTATTTATTTATTTATTTATTTATTTATTTGATATAAAAATCTGCAATGTCTCTCCAAAGCTGCTGTGTCAAATCCTCGGCCATTACTTCACAGCGCTGTGTAACTGTACTTCTTGATAGCTGAAGAGCTTTGATTGATGATAATATTTGTAGTTTGTTTTTAGAATCCTGAAACAAGGAGTCAGCTGCCTCAACGAAGGCCTCTTTTATCATATTAGCACTTGACAAAGTGGAACAAACAAAACAAAGAATAAATGGAGCGCCTGTCAGTCCGCATGGAGGGAATACCAATCTTCTAATATGCATTTTAAAGAAACATTTTGTATAATCAGGAGGCAATATACAGAAAACACAGAAAACACAGATACACTGGAATACCCAAATGTACAACAGCTCATGTGTAATGTGTAATAAAAATATTCTCAATATTTTATCAATAAAATTCCTAAAGGATACATTTTTATGTCTGTCCCAAAACTATACTCAGGTGCATATATTGAACACTGGAATGCTTTTTGCATCATTCTGGTGTTCATGCTGAGTTTAAATGCTTCGTGCCCTCTTCAAGTGCACAGCATCTTCCATATGTTGTTGTGTTCCTACACGCCTTACACTGTAGGCATGTAGGGATCTTTCCAGGGTCAGTGGGAACAGGCACAGATGGAGAGACTAAAGTTGTGATTATCCTGTGTGAACCTTTGTTTCTTGAGCCGTTCAAACTTGATGTTTTTACCCCATTTATTTTATGTGGGAAATAATGAAAATAAAAAAAGTAATGTACAAAAGTAGTGTACTGTTGTTCAATACTTTATCCTAAAGACACGACCGAAGCACGCAGAAGGAAATAATGAATAGGAAATCTAGATTATATTTCACAATAAATTACATTTTCAATTTTAGTTTCACATAAGTTGTAAGTTTTACTCTATTCATTAGAATCAACCAATCTCATATGAACTATATTTACTCCTTGTCCTTGTGCTGCAGGTATTGAAGACGTCAACAGAAGCTCTGGTGGAGGTGAACATCAGCAAGAACCTGGTGGGCTCGGCCATGGCTGGCAGCATCGGTGGATGTAACGCACACGCAGCCAACTTGGTGGCTGCCATCTACATAGCCTGCGGACAGGTAAAGTAGTTCTCAGGAGCTGTTGTACATTTGGGTATTCCAGTGTATCTGTGCTTTCTGTGTTAGTTTACGGCTGTTTGTGTTTGTCCTCCAGGATCCAGCCCAGTCAGTGGGTAGCAGTAACTGCATCACTTTGATGGAGGCATCAGGACCAACAGGGGAGGACCTGTACATCAGCTGCACCATGCCCTCTATAGAGCTGGGCACAGTAGGAGGAGGTACCAACCTGCCCCCTCAGCAAGCCTGCCTCCAGGTAGACATACACATAGACTAGCCATACCAACATGAACATTGTTTCATAGTTTTTATTTTCATCCTCATCGTGTGCATGTGTGTGTGCAGATGCTGGGCGTGCAGGGAGCCAGTCAGGACTGTCCAGGGGAGAATGCCCGGCAGCTGGCCAGGGTGGTTTGTGCCACCGTGCTGGCTGGAGAGCTCTCACTGATGGCTGCTCTGGCTGCTGGCCACCTGGTCAAGAGTCACATGACACACAACAGGTAATTCATAGATTTACATGGCTCATTGAGTCTGTTAGCTATTTACTGATTTTCACGCCCTGATCTGAATAGCAGTCATGGATCTAACAAGGGAAATACAGCATCAGGGGACCCTGTTCATTCCTATGAAAGCTGCTCAGTGGTACATTAGGCCAAGAAAGCTTGACGTCCCAAGCATTAAATTACCCGGAGTTGCAGCCCGTGGAGCAAACAGAGTTTGTTTTAAAGCCGCTTTTTTCACATATAAGCTTATGAAGACAAGTGTTTTTGGGCACCAGTGCATCACTTGACGTAGTGTCAATGCTTCCAAGCATGGGTCTCTTCAGTGAGGCAACACATCTTGGAAAAACCACATACACCACTGAAGGTAAGCCGGAAATTTGTTAAGTACATTTATGGATTTGATCTCGATTATGATTACACCTAATTTATTGTGTCATTTTTATGTTCTTTGATGATCATATAAATTATCCAAATGGTGTTTCTGTCTCCAGCTTTCCAAGAGGGCGGACAGACTCACGCATGAGTTACTCAGATCATGAGGCTATTGTCAACAAATCCCATCATCACTTCCACCACTTTTTGTTTGTTGCTGTGTCAGTGCTTATAAGCTAGCATAGCAAGCATCACACATTAACATTTTTGCCCAACAGCTAGCTCCTAAGAGGGCATTATTAGACACCAGTACTTAAACTTAACTTAAAGAGTCACTTAAGTGGTTGTGCTCCAGGTGCATTTATTTGTGGTGCAGATAAAGAATGACTGTTCTCATGGTCCAAGGCTGGAGAACATCCTGGTAGTGTGCAACCTGTCTAAACATAAAACTAATAGTGGTTAAACAACCTGTTGAAGCCTTATTGTAAGTGCTGTATCTAGTTGATGAAGGTTCTCAGTCATCCAGGTCATGGTAATTCTAAGTGCTGTACCATAGTCAACTGGACTTTTTTCAGTTTCTTCTTCTTTCAGAGGAGTTGCAGGCTTTGAATCTCTGTGTGGGAGTGTCCTTACAGAGTTGTTAGGGCCACCTGTGGGTCATTGATCCAACCGACCTTCATGTGGGTTGCTAGGGCTAGGTGCTGCATCGTAGGCACCTGGAGTGACTGGAGGGTCGTTGCAAACCCTGCAACTCATACACTTTTATCAAAAGAACAAACACAAGAATTTTCACCACTGAAAATGGTATACAAGGCCTGATGGAATCTGACCAACTGTTCTGTGTGCAGATCCAAGGTGAACTTACAAGAGACTCCAGGAACCTGCACCAAGAAAGCCTCCTGAGAGCAGTGCGTCCTCCCTCAGTCCCTGGATGAAGCTGTAAATGAAAAAGATGGACAAATGGAAAGGGACAAATCATTGTGTTCAATGAAAACAGACCTCAGATATCTTACAGGTGCTTTGGAAAAGACACAGCAGTGTCGTTTGACCAATCTCTATGCTGGATATAAAAAGGATCCATACAAGCTAATCAGAATATTATGTCCGAGTAATTCTTTTTCTTTGTGTTTATTCTTCTTTTATGTTCACATTTCAAATGTTGGTATTTGGGAAACAGACAGGTTGGGTTCAAGAGAAACGTTTTTGCTCCCTTGTTGCCAAATGAAGCACTGTGAGCACAGAAACATGCTTGGATAATTGTAATAGTTTGATGTGGCTGTGGCTCTGCATGCAAACTTAAGAACAATGCTGCTTAATACAGATTCTGAATTATTGGATTTCTTCATCAGGGTGGTTTGTAAAGCTAACAAGAACACATAGTGTCACGGTTACACTCACACAGCTCAGCAGCACTGGGAACAGAGACAGAAGATTATCCATGACAGACTTCAGGAATTCATAAAAATAAGAAAAATCCAGTAAGCACTTAAGAACTTAGAATTACAGTCTCTCTCAAAGGTTAAGTTGACGTCCTGTAAGGACAGGACAGGCATTTCCTTCAAAAAAGCAGGATGTTGATTAAACAAGGCTAAAAGGGCCTTTTCTACTAATGGAACTATGCAACAAATCTTTGACCCAGTCATTTTGAGATTACATTGTCTAATTGAACAAAATAAACAGAACTAATGGCTCAGCTGACCTCTGCACTGCATACTAAGTACCATAAAGAAAATTACGTTAAAACACAGTGCATTCCAGTGCCATGCACAACAGTTATGAATGTGTGGAAACAAACTCGCAAAGAACAGACATCTGCATGTGTCAAGTCTTGTTATCTATCACATTATGACTGCTTTTAATCATTCAAAATTGTGTTCTCACTGTGTGGTAATGCAGACACAGACTTTTCAAATCAATCAGCATTTTAACCTGCATTAGCATGTGATGTTGATGCTTAAAAATGTAAGATAATATGATGTACTGCAGATGTTGTGTCGTTTGAATGAGTGGTGAGTCTTCCTGATGTTCTGGCAGTTGGCAAATATTTTGAATATATTTTGTAATAAATACAAAATGACTTTATAATGACAGAGTGTACTACTTTGATTACAGCTGCTCCTGTCATAAATTGCAAATGATCTTAAATATGAAATTTACAATAACATGACAGTAAATGCACCATTGGCCTTGACACTGAAGAGCTGTGTTTCAGGGCCATTCAACAGTTCAGTTTGTATCTGTGAAGCTCCCATGTGTTCTGTGTAGCATGTGAAAAGTGCATGCAGAAGCTTTATGTGACAGTTTTATTTCAGGGTTTTTAGTTTATAGATTACCACTGATTGCATTTAGAAAGTTAAACATTAGTGTGCAGTTGCCCACAAAGAAAAGCATCAGTGAGGTTGCAGACTGCAATAAATGAAATACTGCTTGTCTGAGCCTCACCCGCAGTGGCCACTAAAAAACATGAATAAAGCAAAAGGCTCTCTCTAGAACCACCGTTTACTACTGTGGAACACGGCATTAGAACATGAATGACTGTGGTTTTGTTGAGCCTAATCTACAGAGGGAACAATGTGTCTTTGTTTTCAAGTGATTTTAGATTGCTGCAAGAATGAGTCCAAAAACCAGAAATAAGTTTGCGTCTTTGGTGCTTCCCTTGTCTCAGTCAGTAGGTTTTTGAGTGGGTTTGTGGTTAAATGCCTGAAATAAGGTTGGTTAACACAAGCTTAAGAGATTTCAGAAACTCCATAAATCACAGAGTTAAGGCAGAGCAGTCAGAGGACGTCAGAGGGACAACCAGGAAACCATAAAATATGAGCCTGTTTCACCAAAATCAGGGATAGTTGGAGCCATGTGTGATGTACTGCCGTAAAGCATTGCACACTGTGATGCTACCGGCTGAACTTATATAGCACAGAAACAAGCTAAAAGGGGGCAGAACGGCTCAGACAGCCACCATTCACCCTGTAACATCAAAATGATTTTGAAGCTGTTATTTTAGGTAAAACGTTATGGTATGTTGCTCGAAGACCTGAAAGTGTTTAAAAGTGAAGCCTATTCAGAAAAATCAGAAATGCAATTGTAAGACTGTTTTTATTACATACATCGTGGTGAAAGGTGTACAGACACCTGTGAGGTGTACATCATGTCAGCCTTCAGTTCCAGTGATTTCTTCAGTTCTCATGTTTCTGTGATGAATGAGTGGAACACAAAATACTTTGTTAACTAATTTGTTAACAATTTTTTATTCATTTTTCATGTCAACATATAGCAAAAAGTGAAAATCAGTATAATAAAAGAAAATAAGAACATACAGACCATTCAAGTGTACTTTCTGTTGGCAAACAATAAATATATATATATATATATATATATATATATATATATATATATATATATATATATATATATATATATATATGCACACGCACATATACGGTCACATATACATATACACACGCAGACACACACATGTTTATACATATAAGCATACATATAAAAGAAAAACAACAACACTCTCACACTCAAGTCCAGATCCCTGCATGTCCACAAGGCCCTCCACACATACTCTTATTTCATCCAAGCTCCCAATCCCAAGCTCAAAGTCCTCCACAGACATAATCACGTATAGGCACCTAATTGACTAAAGACAAAACAAAATAACACAAAACAAAACCAAACATAACTCAAAAGAAAATCCTTCCCTCCCTGGTGAGTGATCTGCATCCCCCCCATCCATTAACCCACCCTTTCATAGGCAAGATTCTTAACAACTGTAATAGCTTCTAACCAAGATTTTAGTGTTTTATCCTTTGCCCCATGAGACTGTGCAACAGAAAGCTCTAGTTGTAGAATATCTATCAGGAGGTGCCACCAATGATCTAATGATAGAGCGTGTGGTGGTTTCCACCGTACTATGGACTACGTCTGGGCACATTTTAATAGAACTTGTTTGATACAACCATTAGACTCAGACACAAACACTACAATGAGAAAGTCTTAGGAGCCCAGCATTGATCTGAAAGAGCATTATTGATTTGAACAAGTCAGGAAAGTGACTTGAAGCTATTTAAAACAGTTACAGGTCCTAAGATCAACTGTACAAACAACTGTTTGTAGGTGTAAAGTGCATGGCACAATTAGAAAACACAAAATATCACCTGCTGCTGAGAGAAAACTGGTCAGGATGGTCAAGAGTCAACCAAAAACCACCAAAAGCATCAAGCATGTTTTGCATCAATGTGGGCTGGTGAGACCTTCAACGCTAAGAACACCAGATCTGCTGTCCAGCATGGTGCTGGTAGTATTATACTGTGGGGCTGTTTGGATCTGCTGCTCTAAAGGAAGTAAATGGAAAAATGAAGAAGGAGGATTATCTCCAAATTCTTCAGGAAGACCTAAAATCATCAGCCAGAAGATTGGCTGTTGGGTGCAGTTGAGTGTTCCAACAGAACAATGATCCCAAACACACATCAGAAGAGGTAAAGGAACGGATCAATCAGGCTAGAAATTAGGTTTAGGTATGGTCTTCCTGACATTAATCCCATCAAGAACATGTGGACTGAGCCAGGAAGCAAACACATTTAGTTGGACCAATTCTGAGTGGGTATGTGGATGACTATCAACAGCATCTAACTGAGATGAAAATGGTCGAGGGACATTAACCACACTTGAGAATTACTGTATGTATATTTTTGATCCACCAGATTTGGTCACATTTAAAGAAGACACACAGTAAATTAATGTTTGAAGATCATTTTATGAATGTTTTGGAGACAAAGTAGTTTGTGTTCCACTCATTCGTCACAGAAACATGAGAGCTAAAGGAATCATTGGAACTGAGGACTGACATGATGTACATGTTCTTTATGAGTGTAGGTAAACTGTACAGATGAGATGACGTGGCTTCAACTTTCTCACCTTTTCCTCACATTATGTCTGATGGATATACACAGCTGATATCTGGCTGCATGGCCCCTCATCAGAGAAGCCGCACAATTTGAATAATGACATGATATAAAACATTTATGAAACAGGTACTGATGGCATACTACAGTATAACATGTTCCTGTGATCACAATTCAGTTCAATTCAAATCATCAGAATACATTGTGTTTAAATATAATCCTTATCGGGTTTTTAAGAAATAGGTGGAAACCCTTCAGCATAAATTAAAATAATAATATGATAAAATGATAAAATAAAAGAGTGCAGAAAGAACTTAGTCAGTTCACTCCCAGAGCCGAACTCACTGTTTGTTGGTACTGCTGCCTTGTAGAACACAATAAATTCTGTACCAGATTCTACACCTCTCCAGTGAGCTTCTTTGACCTATTTCTTGACTCCAGCCTACACTAGAGAAGAGAGTAGTGTTTGGTGAAATGTTGGACCAAGTGCCAGGACCCATCTGACCCATTCCTGGTCTCTTGGGACTCAACAAATCAGAAATGTGTGTTTACATGGCGACAGCAAGTGTGTAGTAAAGATAACAAACACATACATAAATTTAAACAGAAGAATACTGATGCTGTTCTTACAAAAACACGAATATAAGTAAAATTAAAGCTGCAAGCAGCGATGAACGGGCCCTCGCAGTCCACGTGCGTTGGGGCATGCTGCTGTCTGGGTGTGCCACGTAGATGTATTCAGGCCAAGACCCTTTACATGTTTGAGCAATTTGGAGTAGATGGCAAATTGTATGTGGAAGTTATAATGAGTTGATGGTTTTATGGCGAAAAGGAGCGAGATTCAGCACAATTCAGTGAACGCGTGAAAATAAGGTTTTTGAATATGCACCAAAGTATATGTGAGTTATAAGCCAAAACGCACTGTCCTTGATTATAGCGCCACCTAGTGGTGTAAATCGAGGAATTTTTCGGCAGGTGTGACGTATATTCCAAGTTTGGTGAGTATCGGGGTATGTTCAGGCAGTGAAAAATGCGATCATTTGGGACAAAAAAGTCATCATTCGAAAAACAATAGGGACCTCGCAGGTTGAGACCTGCTCAGGCCCTAATTAATGCTGCAAGCAGCGATGAACGGGGCCTCGCAGTCCACGCGCGTCGGGGCATGCTGCTGTCGGAGCATGCTGCTGTCGGAGCATGCCGCGTACCCGGCCCCATTGCCTGAATATTGTGTCCGTATTTCTTAACTGTCGATGTTTCGGACAGTGCAGGAAGGGGTTAAATATCATTTCCTGTATCCAACATGTGGCGCTGTGACTATGACTGTATATTGGCCTATGTGTTCAGGGCTGGACTCTTATCAAACATGTGGCGCTGTGACTATGACTGTATATTGGTATGTGTTTAGCACTGGACTCTTATCAAACATGTGAAGCTTGGTCCAGATAGGAATGAGGAAGTAGTTCCTTTATGATTTGATGGCCTGCTACTGCCGGTATTCAATAATGTACGCTGAAGTCAGAAGAACTGACATGACATTGCATGTCATCTTATAGTGTATGATATGGAGGAAAAAACCTATAAATATCATGTAAATAGGATGTTTGTCTGAATTCCTGTGTCCAGTAGGTGGCGCCATGGATATGACACAGTATGAATGCATGGGAAATTGTATGTTGACGTTATAAGGACTTGATACTTTATGGCGAAGCATGACAATGGACCACACCATGACACCCACCATGTTTGACGAAGGCAAAAGTTTTCGATAACTTTTAATGTTCAAAGTTTGAGGATGATACTGAGTGAATTGGAAGTCTGTGGTGTTGAATCTGTAGGAGGAGTTGGTTAAAGTACGAGGCATGGAAATGGATGAAAATGGGGGTTAAATTGGAACTTTGAATCAAAATGGCTGACTTCCTGTTGGAGTGACAGTTTGGTACCCCAAAGTTTGTTGTGCGTCTGGTCATGATACATATGCATACCGAATGTCATTCATGTATGTGCATGTAGGAGGCAGGGCTTGGATTTGTAATATTCCAGGGGGTGCTATAGTCCGATGCTAACACCTTTCGTCAGCTATTGTCAGGAGGGCATTGGAAATCATTGTACCAAGTTTCATGTTAATCCGACCTACCGATGTGGAGATACTGGCTGTGTCCAAATTCAGGGGCAGCATCCTTCAAGGACCCATCCTTCGCCGCCAGGAAAGGAAGTGTCCTTCAGAGAGACCTGAAGGCAGCGTCAGCCTGTTGTGAAATTGGACAGTCTACCCTTCGCAGCATTTCCTGGTTGCGTCACCAGATGTTCCCGCCCCTACCCGCACCTCACTATTTATTCAGCCCAGGTGCGCGAAAGTGACAAGAAGATATGAGTAATTTCGCTATGTCGGAGCTTGAGAAGGTCCTAGTTTTCTTTCTCCTCTTCCTGCTCTTCGAGGAAGAGGAGAAGCGGTACCATCGGTGCCGGCGGCGGCTGTTGTATCTCCGATTGAGAGAGAACCGTGGAGAGGTAAACCTGTTATTTGAACTCACAGTAATGTTGTCATTCATCATTATTAACAAGCGAATAGTCAAGGGTAATCAACATAGCAATATTTTACCTTAATGCTGACATATAATCTGTAAAACGGCACATATGGTTCATGCAATATAACCTTGATTAATAGTTAAAGAACCGTGACCTCAGTTCAACATCAAATATTTAGCCATGAATTAAACTAGATTGAGAAGCCTAGTTAGACTGATAAGTGGATCATAAACAGATTTAGTATCATCAAAGCTTCATCAAAATGACCCGACATGTATTATTAACTACAGTGATGTAGCTATTGTTTAATTAACCAGTTACTTCTCCTGTTCTTCCCCTTTCCCAATCCAGACCAGACCCCTGTACTGCAGGGTCAACATGGCTGTTCCTATCCTAGACAGGTTTTTCAATAATGAGGATATCAGGCAGGACTTCAGGCTGAGCAGAGAGTCTCTGGCAGTGCTGCTGAACCTTCTCCAACAGGATCGGAGACATGGATGGGGTGCCACAATAGAGACCTTGGTGTTCCTTTTCTGGCTGGCGAGTGGGACATCATACAGGGTGGTCTCAAGGGTGTTTGGGATGCCTCGCTCCACTGTCCACTGGATCGTCCACCGAGTTACTGGGGAGGTGGTGGCCATTCGCCACAAGGTCATCTACCTCCCACAGACCGCTGAAGACCTGGCGGCAGTAACTCGTGGGTTTGCAGGGCTGGCAGGACACAGAGCTTTTTCAAAAGCTGCTGGATCGATCGACGGCTGCCATGTCAGAATAAAGCCACCAAGCGGCCCTGATGGTCACTGCTACAAGAACAGGAAACTGTTCTCTTCTATCCTCTTGCAAGCAGTGTGTGACCATCAGGGCCGCTTTGTGGACACGTACGTGGGCTGGCCGGGGTCGGTGCACGACTCCCGTGTACTCCGGCACAGCCCACTGTACAGGCGGTCTATCTACCCTCCTCCGGGGCACTTCATCCTCGCAGACGGCGGGGGTACCCGTGCCTCCAACATCCGCTCCCCCTCATCACTCCCTACAAGCGGCCGGTGCAAGGTGTGGCAGCCCAGCGCTTTAACGTCCATCATTCCAGGGCACGCATTATCATCGAGCGTGCCTTTGGAATGATGAAGACCAGGTTCAGGTCGATCTTCCTGAAAGCGCTGGAGGTGCACCACACCTTTGTGCCTCAGGTGTGTCATCACTCAACAGGAGTCTTTTGTTTGTTTTTTTGAAGCAGAGTAAATCAAACTTAATAAATATTGTTTTTCATTTCAGGTCATAACAGCATGTGCCGTCCTGCACAACATCTGCCTGGGGGCAGGTGACCTCATGCCCCCAGAAGATGAGCTGCAGGATGGCATGCCGGAGGATGAGGGGGAGGACGGGTTGGAGGCTGCCAGTGGTGCTCCATGGCGGGACCGGCTGTCTGCGGAGGTGTCTGCCCTGGAGGAGGTTGACCACGACCACGACTATCTGTAGTCGGCACGTAACATAATTCTAAAGACATCATTACTATTTCAGTGTTTGTAGTAATAATTATTACATCATGTAATTATAATTCTTGCCTCTTTCTCCAAAAATTCTTAGTGACATGGCAGCCGTCGGTTGAGTCAGCCCTGCAAACCCAGTTGATGGACGATGTGGTGGACAGAGGAGACTGGACCCCCAAACACCCTGAGTACCGACCCAGATGATGTCCCACTGACACCAGGGTCTTTATTGTGGCATCCCATCCAGCCGAGCAGCACTGCCAGGGACTCCTGCTCAGCCTGTTACTGCACATTTTTAGTTCAGTACATTTTGAAAGACTGGTGTGAATATTAATTTCAGTACATTTTGTAAGACTAAATATTAAGTTCAGTACATTTTGAAAGACTGTAAATATTCATTTCAGTTCATGCTGAAAGACTTCAGAATAAAAAGAAAAAATAATCAATCCCTCCTTGTCCCTGACTAGCACTTGATGCCATTTGCTAAACCTGTTCTAAATTGTATTTAAGTTGTAAATATGGAACGGAACAGACAACGTGTAACAATAGCATATTTTATTGTGTGAAAATTGAAATCATATTAATAATTTAAAATAAATAACAGACAAATTAAAATGAAACTCTAAATAATATAGTAAAGTCAGCGTTCTGACATTTTCTCCAGCAGGGAGAACAGCCTCTCCATTCGGGCAGCGCTCTCCCGCTCCCGCCTCTCCTCTGCCTCTCTTTGGAGCCGCATGTCCTCCCTTATGAGGGAGACGACTTCGTCCTCCCTCTTTCTTTTTTTGGAGGGCCCTGGCCGGCTTTCGTCCACGTCCTCCTCCTCATCCTCCTCATCCTCCACCACCACCGCCTGGTCAGCCGCAGCGGCACTTGGCCCTGGTGTGTCCTCAGGGATGGAGGCAATTAGGACAGGGGGGGCAATGGAAGGCCTCTGTCCTAACGCCTCATCCATGAGGACAAACCAGGGCCAAGTAGCAGCGCTGGGCCTCCCGCTGGTCCCCTCGCCCGTCCCTGGGTATTTGCAATCCTAAGGCAGTAAAATTGAATCACGTCAGCCATTTTCAGCTAATTATTTATTAACTTGCATGGGTAAAACACAAAATTTGTTTACACATCATCATTCAAACCTGCACCTACTTTGTATTTTTTTTTTAAGTTGTCCCACTTCTTCCTGGCCTGGTGGGTCTCAACTTTGCCCTGCAGGCCCATCTTTTCAAGAATTGTTCTAAAAACAGAGAAGCAACACAAGATCGCATTAATACAGGGAAGCAAAGATTTACAAAAAAGTGACATCAGGACTGACAGATGGCTAGTATATAATTTTTGTGTTTATTAATTATTATTGCCTTACTTCCATCCAGCCGCGGCGGAATGTTTCTCCCCGGTGAACAGTTCATCGTTCTCCATCCGGAGTTTGATGAACGTCTCCGTTTGCTCCTTGCTCCCTGAAACAAAATAAAATGTAAAAGACGTTTTGTGTTATGTCACCAGAAAGATATGGTTCGAGCAAACACCAAGTGTGAGCAAATAATGATAGATATGTGTCTTTTGCATGCAAAAAGAATCAATTGCATTGTCTTGGAAGAAGTCCAACAGACCAAGTATTACATACTGGCAAATTTTAATAACTTCTCCTTTGGAACAAAATACATAAATATGCTTATATACAAAGAGTGAAGGAAGAACTTTTTGAGAAGTTTTGGGAACCATTGGATTTGTTTGTGAAAGGTGTGGAGCCAGCCGACGAAGAGGAGGTTTGAGTAGTGGTCAATGCAAACCTCTTAATGAGGCTAATGAGAGTGACCTTTAAATAAGATCGATTAGACGATTGGTTGAATTACTTGAGTAATATACAAATGTTACTATCTGAGGTTTATTTTATTTTATATCATCTTTTGTTTCTTTCTTTAATTTATCCCTTTTGTTTTTTGACTTAGAATTGCTTGTTTAAAATACTTGTGTATGTCACCTGTGTCTCAGTGAAGTCTATGCACACTTCTGTGAGTGTGTGATTGTGCACACGTGTTTTGGTTAACATGCCAATGAACATATCATTTGGAAATAGTCTACAACATTTCGACTGTCAAAATAAGATATCAGATAAAAGTCAACCTCTGAACGTCAAACATTTGGAAGTAAAGACATTTAAGGCTTTGCTTCCAAATGCATCACACTGAGCATTACCAACGCATATTAACGGACATTCAGAGGTTTTAGGTTTTAAGTTCATATCTGGCGCTGGATGTTCAAATGAGTGGAAAAACTAGTATAAACCCAATACTTACATTTAAATCCAACATCTCCGCCACCTGCTGTCGTCATGTCTTTTTTTCTTTTTTTTTCCTCTTCTCTGTCGGCGCGCAATGAATCTTGGGCAATTTATAGCCGCGAAGGATAGTAGCGATGTGTCCTCCAGAAACAGGCAAGAGAAGGAGGCATTTGTGGGGAGCATTTGGAGCACACTTTGAATTTGGACAGGCTTCGCGCGGCGTAGTGACGTAATTGCACTTCAAATACGCACTCCGAAGGATGCTGCCCCTGAATTTGGACACAGCCACTGTATACAATCCTTCAATTTTAAAGAGAGCCACCTAGTGGCAGTCAGCCTAATTTTGCACAGAGCCTTAGGGGCACTCACTGTGGGGTCCCACAAAATACATTGTCTTGCTGCACTGACTTTTGTCCTGCTCTGAAGTCATCCTGAAGCTAATCTAAAGAGATCTTGAAATATAAAAAATCAAGCTGCTTTCATTGCCTTTTGAGACAGAGAGATTCGGAGGTCTGTGAAAGGTGACACACCCCCGCCCTTCCACTAGGGGCAGTATGTGGCTGCTGAACGTCAGTTTTGAATCAGCCAATAAAAACGAAGATAAGAAGGCGGAAGGAGAACAGGACATCAATGAACTTGTGAGCAGCCTGGCTGTTGACTATGTTATCCTTAACCAGAAGCGCCGGTATTCACTCTCAGGTGTGTCACCTGGCCAGCACACAGCTGTTCACAGTGACAGCGCAGAGAGTCCGGACACTGTCGAACCAGGTAGCTCCGTCCGGAACAACCGACACGCTGCTAACGTTAGCTAACTGTGGCACGTAACGCTTGTTAGCTGTTACATCATAGAGCATCGTATAGTATATACTCAATATCAATCAACTCTCATATTATCGTTTAATATTCCAGGTAAGGAGATTGTCTGACTTTATGGGGGTCCGTCCGTTTACCAAACATCCGCTGAATCTCATCTGCCGTCTTCCGAACAAAGTAAGTCCCTCTTCCAGACTCGATTGAAAAAAAATGACATTTTAAGTAATGTGTTTTATTTCCCCTACCAAAAAAGGAGATAAAGTGACTGAAAAGGAAACATGAACTGTCACTTATCGATTTCCATAATTGGCTGAGATACTTGCTAAGTGAAGTGCTAAGTGAACATAGAAATTCCATGGAATACATATCAAAGTGAAAAGGGGCATTAAGGTGGATTTAGACAATTTATAAAATTCTGATGATCGCTATTAATGTCCTCCTTGTTTAATACCTGACCTCAGTACCCCCTGTGTCAGTGGTTAGGGAGCAGAGGCGATTGTGACAGATGGAAGAAAAGCATCCATCTGACGTCATCCAGGCAGGAGAAAACCAGCCCTATGCAGATAAGGTCAATCCCAGATATTTGGCTCTCTAAGTGTTTCGGGCTTGCGTTGATTGTTGAAGCAAATGTTGCACTACTGTGTGTTTCTGTCTGACAGTGAGGCAGAATATGAGAAGCTGGCAGACGAGACACTGGATGCTCTGGCTGAGTATTTTGAAGACCTGATGGATGAAGCTTTCACTGGAGCAGACTACGATGTTGTCTTCTCTGTAAGTCTTTCTGTTTTCTGCTTACTGACACATCTCTGATTGCTCAACATGGTGTTTTTTTACTCAGATAAGGATGATGGGCCACAGTTGCTCATGCCACTCACCTGAGAGGAAGACTACCTGGTTGTTATTGTGGTTCTTATATTTTACACTGTATTTATGTGGTATACTGGTCTAAACAACTCTAAAAACAGTAGTGGGAAAAAGGGAATCTTCACATCTGTAAACCTTAAATAATTGGAAATTCTGTTAAATTAATAAACAATCTATAATTGGCTCCCCAAATTATTTGACTTATTTATCAAGTCACTAATTAAATAACTAACTATCTAGCTTGTATCTTAATCTTTAATCTGGAGGTCTTGGAACACAGCCAGGGTGCTGCTATACGGGGCTGGAGGAGAGGCAAGAGCATGAATCCACAGAGCCTGGAGCCAGGGCTGTAAACTAACTTTTTGGCTCACCTGCCAAGGGGACCGATAGATGAAAGAATCTACCGGCCAAGTAAATCTTTTACCGGCCACATAATAAATTGCCTCTTTTTGTTGCATATGCATCTGTTTCAGTACTTTTCCTGGAGATAACAGTATTATATGGCAATACATGCTTAGAAAAGAGGCCAAAGTATTATTTAGAAATACATTTTAATATGATTAATTACATTTTATAACATTGCAAATTGATAATTTAACAGTGCAAAACTTTGACAAAGGAAACACTCATTAATTACTCATCAGAACTACAGATGGGACCCATCCGATCCAGTATACATTTGCTTTTTTCGTCGATGTTTTGCCTTCTTTGTCACCTTCCTTTCCACCTATCTCCTCTGTGTTTTTCCTCTTTGGTTCAGTCACACCGGGAATGTGCCGCCACATTGCTGCGCTCGAATCACAGTTACTGTGCCAAATTTTTAAAGAGCGGTGACGCGCACGCTACGTTGCTTCTGAGGGGAACAATTTTCTACAGCGGTGACGTCGGGGGAGCTACTTCAGTGCGACACACAACAAATCACTTTACAGCTACTACAATGTTTTGCTATATCATGCATAATTTATTGCAAGAGCACGACCATCGGGACAAACATTTAGTCGACTCACAGCTCTGGTCGTGCTTCTCATCGAGCAGGAAGTGAGAGGAATGGTGTAGTATTCCTCTCACAGAACAGCAGCACACAGAACAGCAGCGAGGATTAGGAGCAACTGCAGGTTCGTGACCAAAAACCAAAGCAGTGAGTGGATTATTAAGTGGATTTTGTGTGCCTAAGCAAAGCGTTGTGACGAGAAACAAACAAACATTTAAACTCAAGGAATCGTCAAGAGCCAAGGGACATCGTGAGGTAGACGCAAAGTGTATGGAGCTGTTTCGCTACCAGCTCAGTTTGACTCACAGACAAGCAGACACACTCACACTCAAAAGCTACTATGCCTACTACGCCATGTGAGGACTGCAAAGTCCTTAACAAAGCAAATAAAAAGATTGCTGACCTGAAAGAGGACATCCGTCGGCTCTCTGATGAACTTAAAAAGAAGGACTCACTCCTGTCCAGTTTCATGGAAGTAGCATCAGAGCAGTCCAAGCAAATCACTTCCCTCAACGCAACTATCCAGGACACCGTTAAATGGGACCCTGCCGGCAACTTTCGACTCTCTTCCTGCTCAACTCCTAAACATCAGGAGTCATGGGCCGAGGTGGTGGTCCGTGGTAGGAAGAGCCGGGCGGCCCGGTCTGCCTCGCCACCTCACCTGGACCTCTCCAACCGCTACACGGTACTGTCCGATGACACCACGGCCCACCTAGGTGACCCGGCTGTCGCTCTGGCGGTCGCTCCGGCGGTCGCTCCGGCGGTCGCTCCGGCGGTCGCTCCGGCTGTCGCTCCGGCTGTCGCTCCGGCTGCTCCAACTCGCCCTGTCCTGGACCCATCGCCGACCACGACACCGGCCGACACTGTCACTTCACCTCTACCGTGAGACCGGATCGACGGCCGTTGACCAAGTCTACATCGTCTTCTCGCTGTAAAATGTTAAGGGACGCTGTACTGAGACGGTCAGGATGTCTTCCTTGCCCTGAGCCGAGAGGGGATCCTCTTTCTGGGTTCAAGGCCCGCGGGCCCCCGGCACATCACCCACCTGCGCAGGCTGACCACCTCCAGCCGGTGACCACCGGCATACAAGCAGGTCACGCACTTCCAGACCACGGGAGTCCACAGCCGTCACCTCCCCGTCCTCGTCCCCTCTTCCCCCCGACCACACTGATAACCGGGGACTCCATCATAAGGAATATTCGTTTCTTCAATGCTGTCACTCGCTGTTTCCCTGGAGCCACCGTACCAGATATCCTGGACAAGCTCCCGGGGCTGCTGCTCTCACTCCCGTCCTCTATCAGTCGGGTGATAGTTCATGTCGGGACCAACGACTTAGCTCGTGAGCAGTCAGAGCTGACCAAAAAGGATTTTAATGGTCTTTTATCCTTTTTAAGTGCTTGCAGAAAGTCTGTTTTTATTTCTGGCCCAATCCCCACAGTTGTCCGCGGAGCAGGGCATTTTAGCAGATTGCTCAGTCTCCACAGCTGGCTCCAATCAGCCTGCAGACCCCTCAACATTGGTTTTATTGACAATTTTAACCTGTTTTGGGGGCGTCCATCCTTCTTCAGGAGTGACGGACTCCATCCCAACACGCTGGGTAGCCGCATGCTCGCGGCAAATGTACAGTACGCTGTACAATCTGCTACACGTGACTGACTGTTGACTTTTTCCTCTCCCACTTCCTCCCCTCCTTCACCTGCCCTTCATCTACCGGCAACACCAAACCATGTACCTGATGCCACTAGCTCCCCCTTGTGGCAGGATCGAAATGTAGCCTTCCCTATTCCTGTCCACATCACGAACAGAGTGAATCACCACTACCACCACAGTAAACGAACTCTTACATCCATAAACACACACAAACAGACGTCTGCTACTCCACCCCTGACTTTGAATGTGGCACTTTTAAATGTAAGATCTCTTTTAAATAAGATATTTCTTATTAATGACCTTATTTTAGATAAATATATTGACTGCATGTTTTTAACAGAAACATGGCTGAACACTGATGGACCAATAACTCTCATTAAAGCTTCGCCATCAATTTACAATTTCTCATACTCCAGTAGAATAGACAGAAGAGGTGGCGGCACAGCAACCATACACTCAGCATCACTTGGTTTTAAAGACATCACATTTGGACACTACACATCCTTTGAATATCACTCCTCAGTTTTCAGCAACCCACCCATACTCTGCATGACAGTTTACCGACCACCCAAATGATGCACTTTTTTCACTTTTTTCATTTCAGATTTCTCAGAACTACTCAAAATCATTCACACAACCTATGAGAGGGTCATTATATCAGGTGATTTTAATGTACACATGGACAATAAATCAGACACTTATACCATGGAATTTTTAAACCTACTTAATTTTCTAAATTTTACTCAACATGTTACCCAGCCTACCCATAACAGAGGACACACTTTGGATCTTTTAATTACCCACGGCCTGTCTGTTAAGATCTCCTCAGTGATCGATGTAGGTCTGTCCGATCATTTCTGTGTCTTTTTTAATGTCTGTGATCTTATACAACAGGATATTCCCCAGCGAACTGTCAGGAAACGCTATCTTACTAATGAAGTGACTGCAAATTTTATTAATCTTTTAAATGACACTCCCGCAGACATTTTACCCGCCTCATGTGATTTTATAGTAGATAATTTTAACAGTAAATTGAGGTCAATCCTTGACACAGTTGCTCCACTCACTCACTCAAAGATCATTACCACTCCAACTCCTCCCTGGCAAAATGAAAAAACTAGACAACTAAAGAGAAACTGTAGAAAAGCCGAAAGAAGGTGGAGAAAAGACAAACTAACAGTGAACTACTAAATTTTCCGTGAACATCTAAACACCTATAATAATCAATCAATCAATCAGTCAATCAATCTTTATTTGTATGGCGCTTTTCATACAGAGGAGTAACTCAAAGTGCCGTACAGAAACTAAAAACAACAGAAAAGAGAACCAGCAAATAAAATCAAGAGAAGAAAATTAAAAGAACCCAACCCTCCCACCCCCACAGACATGCACAGAGAGATACACAAATACATACACACACAAACACACACTCACACATACGCACACAGACACACAGACACGCACACTCACACTCACACTCACACTCATACATACACTGGCTGTCACTGGAGAGACATGGCTGGGCAGTGAGACCTGAGGTGTGGAGGAAGCTCCCTTTTGGGGGGGGGGGGCAACCACACTGAGAGCGAACCTGGTTCAAGGCCGCAGGGAGCGCCGCCACAGGGACCACCCCAACCCGGGCGGACAGGAGGCCCCACACCACGGTGCGGAGCCCTCTAGCCCCCCGGGTCCAAAGGGCCCAAGAGACAGCAGCCCCAACGGCCAGACCAGAGACGACTCCCAGTCTGGCAGGCCCCCGTGAGGAAACACAGGAGATTAAAAACTGACAGTCTAAAAACAGTAAAATAGCAAGAAGCATAAAGGCTCAAAATACTGAGGACTAAAAACCTAGAAATATAGCTGTTAGAAGCACAAGAGACTAAAACATAAAAGCAAAGAGGCTAAAAACATGAGAGATTAAAACAGTAAAAAGGAATTTAAAAGAATTTAAAAAGAAAAAATTGAAAATTAAGTAAAAGCCTGGTTAAAATGGTGGGTCTTGAGCCTCTTTTTAAAAACCTCAACAGTCTCCGCGACCCTGAGGCTCTTCGGCAGGCTGTTCCACAGTCGGGGCCCATAAAAACTGAAAGACGCCTCCCCGTGTTTTTTTGAACTAGCCTGCGGTATGGTCAAAAGGCCGGTGCCGGAGGACCTCAGGGTCCGCGGGGGCTGAAAAACAGGTCAGACAGGTAAGAAGGCCCAAGACCGTTAAGACCTTAAAAAACTAGAAAAAGAACCTTAAAATCAATCCTGAAACGCACGGGGAGCCAATGCAGTGACTTTAAAACCGGTGTAATGTGCTCCCGCCCTCTGGTCCTTGTCAGCACTCGTGCGGCTGAGTTTTGTAATAATTGTAAATTTGAGATGCCCTTTTTGGGAAGGCCAGAGAGCAGGGCATTACAATAGTCTAAGCGACAAGAGATAAAAGCATGCATCAGCATCTCCGTGCTGGCCTGAGAGAGAAACGGGCAGACTCTGGCTATATTCTTAAGTCTTTGTTATATTTTTGATGTGTGGAATAAAGCAATTACAGAGTCAAGACAATCGCATTTTTCAAAACTGATAGCTGATAACCGGAACAACCTCAAAATCCTATTCACAACAATTGACCATCTTATTAACCCTGTTTTTATGAAGTCTAGCAGTGAGTCGTCCATTTCTAAATGTGAAGATTTTGCAGATCACTTCAGAAGTAAAATTGATGATATTAGATCACTTTTAACTAAAGATCGGAATATCAATTTTATCACTACAGAACCTTTATTTTTACATGAGGACACACCAGAGAAGTTTGTCCTGGTTGATGCTGAGATGCTTGCCAAAGTATCTTCCCAACTAAAACCAGCAACCTGCATTTTAGATCCCATTCCCACTTCCTTTTTTAAAACATTTTATAGCTCTTTTAAAGACAATTTTCTTAATATTGTAAATTACTCTCTTCAGATGGGTGTCTTTCCCACAGCACTTAAGACTGCCGCAGTCAAACCCCTTCTGAAGAGAAACAATCTGGATCCCTCCATACTTAATAATTACAGACCAGTATCCAATTTACCATTTTTAAGCAAAATTTTAGAGAAACGTGTTTTTAATCAGTTAAATGATTTTATGATCACTCACAAAATCTATGAAATTTACCAATCAGGCTTTAGGTCAAACCACAGTACTGAGACTGCACTAGTAAAAATTGTAAATGATCTCAGGATGAATTTGGACAGGACAAAGCCATCTATTCTAGTACCACTGGATTTAAGTGCAGCCTTTGACACAGTAGACCACTCAATTCTTTTAGACAGACTTCATAATCAGATTGGAATCTCTGGTTCTGTTTTTAACTGGTTTAAATCTTATCTTACTGACAGTGTATGAGTATTTGAGTATGGAGGGATACTCATCAAAGAGCTATAAAATTACCTGTGGTGTCCCTCAAGGCTCAATTTTAGGTCCCACACTTTTTAATCGATATATGCTCCCTCTTGGGAGCGTCATCAGGAAACACGGCATCAATCTCCACAGTTATGCTGATGACACACAGTTGTATATTGCCGTGTCTCCTGATGACCCAGGGCCAATCAATGCCCTTTTTAACTGTATTTTAGATATCAAGTCATGGATAGCAAAACATTTTCTTCAGCTCAACCAGGACAAAACTGAGGTCTTATTTATTGGTTCTGAAGCTCAAAGACAGAGGATTAATATACAATTGAATGCTCTGGCATTAACCCCGACTAGCCAAGTAAAAAGCCTTGGAGTTATTTTAGATTCAGACCTCAGTTTTAGCCCACATATCAGAAACATAACAAAGACAGCTTTTTATCATTTAAAAAACATTGCCAGAGTACGACCGTTCCTTTCAAAAGCCAGTACAGAGACACTAATGCATGCTTTGATTACCTGTCGCATTGACTATTGCAACGCTCTACTTTCTGGTCTCCCAAAAAAGAACATAGCTCAGCTACAACTGCTCCAAAACTCTGCAGCACGGGTGTTGACTAAGACCAGAAAGAGAGCACACATCACACCGATTTTAAAGTCTCTGCACTGGCTACCTGTCTGCTTCAGGATCAATTTTAAGATCATTTTATTAGTTTTTAAAGCTCTTCATGGCCATGGGCCAACCTATTTATCAGATTTGCTTTTATCATATGAACCCTCCAGAACCCTCAGGTCCTCTGGTCACGGCCGTTTAACTATTCCAAAAGTGAGAACATAAAATCACGGTGAGGCCGCCTTTTGCTACCACGGTCCACGTTTGTGGAACAGCCTCCCAGAGGACCTGAGGGCACTGGAGAATGTTGATACTTTTAAGAGCAACCTTAAAGGGATAGTTTGTGTTTTTTGATATGAATCTGTATGGCCTCCCCGTCAGCAGTGTCGTGCATCAACACTGACTTACCCCCGACAGTGTCCTGTGCGCCGAGTTCTTGCCCGGCTTTGGTGCTGACGAAAGTAGTCCGGCAAGTTGTCTGGGGTCATGAAAATAAAGCCTTTTTTCTTCTCAAAACAAATGTGTTCAAAAGAGTGATTAATTTGCATCACAAAACCGTTGTCCACGAAAAAGTCAGACCTCATAATCGCTTGGTGTTATTTTCTCTGGATTTGTATCACTGCGCGCTGCTGCTGATGTCAGCCTGTTTCACTGTGTTTATTGCTCAGAAAGTTAACAACATGTCTGACTACGACACCGACGATCATAAAGACTTTAGCACAGAGCCAAGGGGGTATCTTTACGAACCCGAATACACTGATGCCGAAATTTGCCAGATGGAGTTAGAATGGGCGGAGAGAGACAGGAGGGACAGAGAAGTGGTACAGGTTGAAGCTGGAGCCACAACTGGAGCCATGAGAGACCGGTTGACAGACAGGTGGTGCACTTGTTTTAAGTGTCAAATAATGCCCACAGGGGTGGAGTGCTACTGCTGCCATGAATGGGATCTCATCATGCCACAGCTTATAAACTTATCGCTAGCTAGCTCTCACGTTAGCTCTCTCGCGTTGCTGTGGTCGTTGGTCCAAGCACGTAAAACATTGCCAAACAACTGAAAAAAGTGTTGGATTTGTGCGCGGCTGTCAGCTGGCAGTTTTAGTGTTTTATTATTTTATCTTATTTTACTGCCTCTAGTGTCTCCTCAGTGAAATACATCAATGATAGCGTTTCCTCAGTTCTGCAATACCTGTTGTTAATGCCCTGTTTTATTTATTACCATTTATTCATGTATTATTACTCACTCCTTTACTTAACTTATTGTGTTTAAGTAGCTATATATGTGTGTGTGGGGGGGGGGGGATATGTGTGCGTATGTATGGGGGAGTGTTGAAATTGTTGCCGTTTTAATCTGTAAAGCACTTTGTGCTACATTACGATGTATGAAAAATGCTCTATAAATAAAGTCTGATTGATTGATTCATGTATCCCTACAAAATTAAGTCGCCAGAGGAATATTTTAGTCGCATTTGGCGAGTGGCGACCGCTAGTTTACAGCCCTGCCTGGAGCTCATCTGACACTGTCACTGTCATCACAGCACAACAATAATTACTCTGATCTGTCTCTCTCTTCTGTCTCAGTTCAATTCAATTTTTCAATTCAATTGGCTTTATTGGCATGAGGTAACACTGTACATATTGCCAAAGCAAGCGTTGGAATTCAAAATAACAATAATAACAATAAAGGAAAAAAACATTTACAATAAATTAGCTATACTGTATGTATAATATGTATAACTTATGATTGACTCAATCACATTCATAGTCACAATCAATCAATCTCAGTCAATAACAATCAATACGTTATCAGTAACAATGACACAATCAATTAATCAGTTTGTGTCAACTAAAAAATGTCATTAAAACAGTAGTAAACAGGCTACAGTTCCAACAAGTAGTCTGTTGTCAACAGTAATAACAAAAAGAAGAAAACGGATAACAAAAATTTGTATCTTCAATATGAGGGGGAATTGGCCGAGTTCTGCTCTGCTCATGCATTGTTTGGTGTCTTTCTCTGGACGTGCATGATGTTCTTACAGAACACTGTGTGGAAAGATTCTATTATTGTTTGGTCCCATTTGTCAAAGTCCCCAAATTTCACTGCCATAGAGAATTATCGGTTCTAATACAAATTGGAAAATTTTAAGCCAGATTTTGATTGGACTGTCCAGTTTGATATTTCCTCTAATTGCATAGAAAGCTCTCCTTGCTTTGTCTCTCAGATCTTTCACAGCCAAGTTGAAGCTCCCTGTGGAGCTTATGTTGAGGCCAAGGTATGTGTAGTTTTTTGTATGTTGTAATTTAGTGGTGTCCAAATAGAAATTGTGTGTGTTGTCCTGATTTCTGGACTGCTTCTGGAAGATCATAATTTTGGTTTTCTTTGGGTTAACTGTCAGGGCCCAGGACTGACAGAATGTATGCAGGAGGTTGAGGTGCTGCTGTAGACCTTCTTTTGTTGGTGACAGCAACACCAAGTCATCTGCGTGCAGGAGACCCTTAACTTCTGTGCCGTTCAGATTGAGACCAGGTTCCGTGGATTGATCTAACTGACATGCAAATTCATTGATGTATAAGTTGAAGAGGATTGGACTGAGGTTGCATCCCTGCCTCACTCCACGACCTTGGGGAAAGAAGGCTGTTTGTTTGTCTCCTATTTTAACTGCACATTTACTGTTTGTGTACATAGATTTTGTTACATCATATGTTTTTCCTCCAATGCCCTTGTTGAGCAGTCCGTAGAAAAAACCCTCATGCCAGATGGAATCAAAGGCCTTTGTGAAGTCAACAAAACATGCATAGGCCTTTCCTTTCTTCTTGTCTAATTCTTGCTCAATCAGGGTGTGGAGGGTGTAGATGTGATCTGTTCGAAAACATGGTAAGAATCCAATTTGGCATTTATTCAAAACAGTTTGGTCATTGATAAAACTGATAAGTCTTTTATTAATAATGTTGCAAAAGGTTTTTCCCAGGTTACTATTTACACAGATTCCACGATAATTATTAGGGTCATATTTATCTCCATTTTTATAAAGTGGTGTTATTAGACCTTTATTCCATATGTCAGGAAAAGTGCCAACTGCTAGAATTTTATTAAAAAGTTTGAGTATAGCCGATTTTAATTTATGGTCAGAATATTTGATCATTTCATTTAGGATGCTATCAACTCCACAGGCCTTTTTAGCTTTCAGGGATTGGATGCTTTCCGTCAGCTCCTGCTCTGTTATTGAAGCATCTAGAAGGTTTTGGTTGTCTTTAATTACTAATTCTAAAGTTTTCCACTTGGCATGTGTTTTGTTTTGGTCACTGTTCTTTGCAAAATTGCTGTATAATTCAGTAAAATGATTCATCCAAATGTTGCCATTTTGTATTGCCAATTGATCTTGTTGTGTATTGTTTAGAGTGTTCCACTTCTGCCAGAACTGGTTTGACTCTAAAGATTCTTCTATTTCAGAGAGCTGGGTTCTGGTGTGTTGGTCTTTCTTAGCTCTCAGTGTGTGTTTATTTTGTTTTAGGGTGTCGTAGTAACGAAGGCATATATTTTGGTTATTTGGGTCTCTTTGTTTTTCGTTTGATAACTTTCTTAAAGTTTTCCTTATATTTTTGCAGTCGTCATACCATTTTTTATGGTGTATTTGTTTTGGTTTATAATTAGATGTTTTCAAGTGTGATAACTTTGCCAATTTATTAAAAAATGCGTTAATTTTGCCCAGAGCAGTGTTTACATCATCATTATTATGGGGAAATATTTCAGAAAGAAATAAATCGATTGAATATTGGATTTTGGAATTTTTAAATGCCTTTTGTCTGATTTCCATTTGTATGAATGTGTTTTGTTGTACAGTTCATTGGGTTTAGAGGCCTCATAGCCACTGTGTTCCCTATTCAGATAGACCATGATCTTGCTGTGGTCCGAGAGGGGTATGAGTGGGTTCACCTTGAAAGCTCTGAGAGACATTGGGTCCAGATCTGTTATGGCATAGTCTACCGTACTACTGCCAAGAGCTGAACTAAATGTTTAACGGCCCAGAGAGTCTCCTCGTAACCTACCATTGACTATATACAGACCCAGTGTGCGGCAGAGCTGTAAAAGCTGGGTTCCGCTTGTGTTGGTAATTTTATCAAAATTGTGTCTTGGGGGGAGTTCGGGGAGAGGAAAGCAGGTTTCTCCAGGTAGGCCTAAGTGCTGATCTCCCTGGATGTTTATAGTGTCAGCTTTCTCTGCAGTTCTAGCATTCAGTTCCCCACAGACTAGCACGTGTCCTAAAGTTTTAAATTGGTCTATTTCCCCTTCTAGTGTAGAAAAAATATCTTCATTATAGTAGGGAGATTCTGAGGGGGGTATGTAAATAGCACATAGGTAGACATGTTGGTCTGCACATATTATTTCTTTGTTAATTTTCATCCAAATATAGGATTCTACTTTTTTGATAATTTCAATTGAATGGGTTAGTTTTGATCTATACCAAATAATCATGCCTCCTGAGTCCCTACCCTGGGTTACTGTTTGGAGTTTAATTGATGGAATAATAATCTCAACGAAACCGGAAGGACAACCAGTGGAACTGTCTCCTCTTTACCATGTCTCTTGTAAGACGGTGATATCAGAGTCTTTTACTTCTCTAATAAAATCTGGATTTTGGCTTTTTAATCCAAAAGCTGATGATCTAAGGCCTTGAATGTTCCAACATGTTATTTGAAATGATTTCATTTTTAAATGTGTTCTGTTTTAAAAATAAGATAAACACTAAAACAAATAATAACGATACTAAAAACAAGAAATAAACAATTAAATTCGATTACATTAGAGATGTTGGGGATAGTTTAGAAGTGTGATGTATGATGTAAGTATGTATGTATATGATTTTATCTCAAACAGTTTACGATTCTGTCTCTACTCTTCTATTACTTAGCTATGAGGTTAGAGCAGAGCAAGGGTAGCATGTACTGTATATCCCTGAGGTCACCAGTGGGGGGTGGGGGTGCTGCTCCCCTCACAACCTCAGCATAGTTCCGTCCAGTAGGCTGGGGTGCCTGTAGAGCTGGCTGTACTGCTGGAAGTAGGCGGGGGGGGTCTAGGTTGTGGGAGCCTGTGTTGACTTGGTGAGGTGTGTTGGTGATGCTGGTGATCTTGCGGGGGCTGGGGTTTTCTGGGTATCCTCCTTGCTGCTAGTCTGGGCTGGTGGTGTCTAGGAGCTATGGGAGGTCTGGGAGGTCTAGAAGGTCTGGGAGATCTGGGTGGGGTCTGTGCTGGCCGATTGCTCCTCTGAGCGATGGTGAGGTTCCTGCTGAAGGCGATGTCCTTCAGGGTCTTAGCCAGGATGGGGACTGCTTCTCTGTACAGGTGTACGTGGTCATACAGGCAGTCTGGACCTAGTATTGGGTGGTGAGCCAGGAACACGTTGGGTTTCAGGGCACAATCCCTGGAGACGCTGGTGTTTACCCTGTGTATGGTGTGAGGGTGGAAGTCTCTTCTTGGCAGGAGGATGATTTTGCTGGTTGGGAAGGTGGTGGAGGCTTTTTCAATAATTCTCCTGAGTAAGTCTGCCCCTCTCTCCTGTTTGGACCTTAGGTCGTTGGTGCCTGTGTGGATGATAATATGACTGGGGGATCCCAGCTCAGCCACGGTCAAGAGCTCCAGGGCTCTCTGGGTGTTAGGGCACCAGATCTTCTTGACTCTATGTCTCGGGAAAAGTGTCTGTTCATCTAGAAACTTCCCGTTGGAGTCCATGAGCAGGATAATTTCAGCCCTTCTGCCTCTGTGTGCCTGTGCAGTCTCAGTGGAGTGTGGAGTTGAATCCACTAGTGCTGGGGTGGAAGCATGGCTGTGGCTGGAGGCCGGAGCTGGTTGCGTGAGGTGCGGTGAGCTCCCAGGGGTAGTGGGTATTGGTAGGCTGTGTGAAGTCTGAGCAGGTGCAGGGCTGGTTTGGGTGGGGATGGTCTGGCTCTGAGGGGTGGCTGTAGGTAGACAGCATTGTGATTTCAGGCTCTCCTGTAGACTAAGCAGAGTTCTGTCCCTCTCCAGCAGCTCCTCTCTCAGTGCTGCTATCTCTGCCTTACAGCTGTCTCTGTCGCTTCTCAACTGCTTCACCTCCTCACTGAGGTAGTTCATGGCGGGGAAGACACCTTCAAACTTTGCCAGGTGTCCTTGAACCATGGCAGTTCCATTTTTAAACAGGTTGACTGTCATGATGGTGTTGTCTGGATCATTTTCCAGACAACACCATAAGTTCAATACACTTATCTTCCATCCATTGCAGATCCCTGTTCTTTTTACTGAGTAGTACTGGGAGCTGATGACATCCTGCCAGGTATATGCTTCATCAGTGTAGAAGATTAGATTACATGCCCTCCCATCTTTATACAGGTCAAGAAAGAGTGTTTCTGGTCTTTCCCGGAGAACTTGTTGTTTATATTTGCTCCTTGCAGTCTTGCTTTTTACAGCTGGGGGGTATTCTATTGTCTCAGAGCAGGTAGACATCATGATACAGCAGTTAACACTCTGAGGTCTGTGAGTTTTTGAACAGGAAAGTTCTGTTGCTACTGCTGCAGGGAGATGCCACTGATGCCGTTGCTAGGCAACCGTCCAACTTTTATTTAGCTAGTGGAAGCTAGTTAGCTGTTAGCTTTAATATTTCAGTTGGGATTTTATTTGTAACTAGAAAAGGCAAGTTCTGAAGAACTTGCGGTTGTGAATGCTCCTCGTGAGCAGCTGAAGCCAAATGCGGACTGCTGGCTGTGAAAACTTTGAATAATGTCCACAATATCTAGAAAACAGTGAAATAATGTAGAATTTGTTCAAAAACTAAAACCAAACTGAATTGGTAGCTTTAATTCATCTAAAGCCTCGTCTGAAGAAAATGAAGCTTTGTAATAGTTGGGTGAGAATGAAGCATTAAAATATATAGAGTTTGAAGAGATGTTACAGTGAGAATGAGTCAAAGACTCTGAATCAGACTGAGAAATGGAATAAATCTCGATGTGTCGATGATTGGAAATATTTAAATAAATTCAAACACAGTTCCTGGGTTGAAAATAATGTAGAATTGGTTGAAAAACTGAGGCCAAACTGAATTGGTTGCTTTAATTTATTTGAAGTCTCATCTGAAGAGAATAAAGCTTCCTAATAGTTTGGTGAGAATGAAGCATTAAAAAATGGAATATAAGGTTTGAGCCAAACTGCAATGCTAGCTTAAATTTGTGTTGAAAAGCAGCTGATGGAGTAAGAAGAGATGTTACAGTGAGAATGAATCAAATACTCTGAATCTGAATGAGAAATTCAATAAATCTCAACATATCGATGATTAAAACATTTAATTATTTGAATGGAGTTCCCGGCTTGAATGAAAGAAAAAAGAAAATCATTAAATATAGTTTCAATGTTGGGAAATATACTGTGTGTGTTTGTGTGTTTGTGTGTGTGTGTGTGTGTGTGTGTTTGTGTGCATGTGAGTATGTGCTTAAGCATTGCTTTATATGTGTGTGTGCGTTTCTGTGCATGTGAGTGTGTGCTTAAGCATGGCTTTATGTGTGTGTGTGTGTGTTTGTGTGCATGTGAGTATGTGCTTAAGCATGGCTTAATGTGCGTTTGTGTGCGTTTGTGTGCATGTGAGTGTGTGCTTAAGCATGGCTTTATATGTGTGTGTGTGTGTGTGTGTGTGTGTGTGCTTGCGTGTGTGCGCGCATGTGAGTGTGTGCTTAAGCATGGCTTTGTGTGTGTGTGTGTGTGTGTGTGTTTATGTGCATGTGAGTGTGTACTTAAGCATAGCTTTATGTGTGTGCGCGTCTGCGTTTTTGTGCATGTGAGTGTGTGCTTAAGCATGGCTTTATATGTGTGTGCGCATTTGTGTGCATGTGAGTGTGTGCGTGTGTGTGTGTGTGTGTGTGTGTGTCTGTACATGTGTGGTCATGTGTGCATGCTCACACATGCATATCTGAGTGTGCGTGTGTGTGTGTCAAACTGACTCATTGATAAATCTGTCTCTCTGTGTTGGCTCAGTTGATCTCGGTTGCCACGGTGATGGTAGCTACGCTGTCCTGGTAACCAACAGTGAGAGCTGTTGGGAGAGCTGTTTTAACAGTGTTTTCAGCTGAGGCTCACCTCACTTTATCATACTTTTCTTTGCAAAACAGTAACTGCTATCACTAAAATAATGGTATGGTCAAAACTATGAGAGTCTTTTGAGCATCCTGTGAAGTTTTTGTGTGTCTGTGGTCAGAAATTTGTCTTGTTGAGCAGTTTAGAAAAGTGAGTGTTTTTTTTCTGCCTCTAGATATTTTTCCTCTCATTTTAATGGGACTCTATGCGTCAGTCGGTCAGTGTTCCTGTCAGTAAAATGCCCACCGAGCCAAAAGTTTTTGTCCGATTGCCTCCAGAGATCCACTGTAAGCACGAGCACGAGTGTGCCTACAAGCTGGTGTTTTTATTTTTCTGCTGGAGTGAACATTGTGGAAATGGTGGCGAGTTGAAGACGAGATTTTCTGAATATCGGGCAGCTCCTTTCCACTCTGTCAGTTGGCCTCTGCACTCTGGCTGTCAACATTCCACCCCATACACACCAATGCAAAAATCTCAAAGTGGCTGAAAGTTTCCAATGTTTGAAGTGCGACTGTGCAAAAAGTATGAATGCTGTGAAAAAGCTGAATTCAGGGAAGAAAGTCCTAATCTTTGTGAACGTCTCACAGTTTGAATGGAGTTTTAATGTGGACGTATGAATTATTAGATTAGCTTTGAAAATGCATGAAAAAGTGTGAAAATCGAAGATTTTTGAAGATTCCGTCATCTGCTTGAATGGGAAAAAAAGGCCGAAAAATGTCTAATATTTCTAAAATTATGAATGATATCAACTAGAAAAATAGACGCAATTGATTCCCAATTGAGATGAATGTTCTGTGTTTGAATGGAGTGAATCCGTTGAAAAATGTGGAAGGAGTTAAGATTTGAAATTTCTGACCCGGAAGATATAATAATAATAATAAGAAAATTAAAGAATTCCGTGAAAACGAAGAACATATGTTGTGAATGCCTTCTGCATTCACAACCAACTAGAAAAGGCAAGTTCTGAAGAACTTGCGGTTGTAAATGCTCCTCGTGAGCAGCTGAAGCTAAATGCGGACTGCTGGCTGTGAAAACTTTGAATAATGTCCACAATATCTAGAAAACAGTGAAATAATGTAGAATTTGTTCAAAAACTAAAGCCAAACTGAATTGGTAGCTTTAAGTCATCTAAAGCCTCGTCTGAAGAAATGAAGCTTTGTTATAGTTGGGTGAGAATGAAGCATTAAAATATATAGAGTTTGAAGAGATGTTACAGTGAGAATGAGTCAAAGACTCTGAATCAGACTGAGAAATTCAATAAATCTCGATGTGTCGATGATTGGAAATATTTAAATAAATTCAAACACAGTTCCTGGGTTGAAAATAATGTAGAATTGGTTGAAAAACTGAGGCCAAACTGAATTGGTTGCTTTAATTTATTTGAAGTCTCATCTGAAGAGAATAAAGCTTCCTAATAGTTTGGTGAGAATGAAGCATTAAAAAATGGAACATAAGGTTTGAGCCAAACTGCAATGCTAGCTTAAATTTTTGTTGAAAAGCAGCTGATGGAGTATGAAGAGATGTTACAGTGAGAATGAATCAAATACTCTGAATCTGACTGAGAAATTCAATAAATCTCAATATATCGATGATTAAAACATTTAATTATTTGAATGGAGTTCCCGGCTTGAATGAAAGAAAAAAGAAAATCATTAAATATAGTTTCAATGTTGGGAAATATACTGTGTGTGTGTGTGTGTGTGTGTGTTTGTGTGTGTGTGTGTGTGTGTGTGTGTGTGTGTGTTTGTGTGCATGTGAGTATGTGTGTAAGCATTGCTTTATATGTGTGTGTGCGTTTCTGTGCATGTGAGTGTGTGCTTAAGCATGGCTGTGTGTGTGTGTGTGTGTGTGTGTGTGTGTCAAACTGATTCATTGATAAATCTGTCTCTCTGTGTTGGCTCAGTTGTTCCCGGTTGCCACGGTGATGGTAACCGAGCAGTCCTGGTAACCAACAGTGAGAGCTGTTGGGAGAGCTGTTTTAACAGTGTTTTCAGCTGAGGCTCACCTCACATTATCATACTTCTCTTTGCAAAACAGTAACTGCTATCACTAAAATAATGGTATGGTCAAAACTATGAGAGTCTTTTGAGCATCCTGTGAAGTTTTTGTGTGTCTGTGGTCAGAAATGTGTCTTGTTGAGCAGTTTAGAAAAGTGAATGTTTTTTTTCTGCCTCTAGATATTTTTCCTCTCATTTTAATGGGACTCTATGCGTCAGTTGGTCGGTGTTCCTGTCAGTAAAATGCCCACCGAGCCAAAAGTTTTTGTCCGATTGTCTCCAGAGATTCGCTGTAAGCACGAGCACGAGTGTACCTACAAGCTGGTGTTTTTATTTTTCTGCTGGAGTGAACATTGTGGAAATGGTGGCGAGTTGAAGACGAGATTTTCTGAATATCGGGCAGCTCCTTTCCACTCTGTCAGTTGGCCTCTGCACTCTGGCTGTCAACATTCCACCCCATACACACCAATGCAAAAATCTCAAAGTGGCTGAAAAGTTTCCAATGTTTGAAGTGCGACTGTGCAAAAAGTATGAATGCTGTGAAAAAGCTGAATTCAGGGAAGAAAGTCCTAATCTTTGTGAACGTCTCACAGTTTGAATGGAGTTTTAATGTGGACGTATGAATTATTAGACTAGCTTTGAAAATGCATGAAAAAGTGTGAAAATCGAAGATTTTTGAAGATTCCGTCATCTGCTTGAATGGGAAAAAAAGGCCGAAAAATGTCTAATATTTCTGAAATTATGAATGATATCAATTAGAAAAATAGACGCAATTGATTCCCAATTGAGATGAATGTTCTGTGTTTGAATGGAGTGAATCCGTTGAAAAATGTGGAAGGAGTTAAGATTTGAAATTTCTGACCCGGAAGATATAATAATAATAATAAGAAAATTAAAGAATTCCGTGAAAACGAAGAACATATGTTGTGAATGCCTTCTGCATTCACAACCAATAAGAAAATTAAAGAATTCCGTGAAAACGAAGAACATATGTTGTGAATGCCTTCTGCATTCACAACCAATTAAAGAATTCCGTGAAAACGAAGAACATATGTTGTGAATGCCTTCTGCATTCACAACCAACTAGAAAAATTGCATTTCCTGCATACAGTGTGAATGCTGAAGGATGAAGCGAAATCTGCTGAATGTACTGCCGAAAAGCTGAAAAAGTTGAAAAGTTCAAGGCCGAAAGAGTTTAAAAAGTTGAACATGTTGATAGCTGAACAGTTTCTGTAGCTGAACATGAAGCTGAATGTATAAAGAAGCTCAAAAGGCAGAAAGATGAATATTTTTAAAAGATGAAACGACAGAAAAGCTGAAGCGGGCTGAAAGACTTGAAAAAGTTGAACATTTTAATTGCTGAACATCAAGTTGAATGTTTGAAGGAGTTGAAAAGGTAGAAATATGAATAGGCTAAAAAGCTGTAGACTAAGAGGGCTGAAAGAGGTTAAAAAGGTGAAAAAAGACTGAAAAGGCCCAACAGTTGTGGAATAACAGGGTTGAAAGAGCTTAAAAAGGTGAAAAAAGATTGAAAAGGCAGCAAAGTTGGAGAGTAAGAGGCCAGAAAGAGCATAAAAATGTGAAAAAAAACTGAAGAGGTGGAAAGTTAAAGGCAGAAAGAGTTTAAAAAGGTGAAAAAAGACTGAAAAGGCAGAAAAGTTGGCGATTAAGAGGACAGAGAGAGCATAAAAATATGGTCCACAGGCTGAGCTCCAACAGCACCGGGCACCAAGACCGCCCTCACACCATCCAGCCCCACCAAATTATAGTAAAAGAAAAAAGACAATTACATCAACTATTGGATATCCGCAACCAAAACCCAAAGCAAACTCCAATGCTATTTGGCCCTAAACAGACATTACTCCATGGCAGATAATCTGAGCTCTGTTACTGACCCGAGACTGAGGAAAAGGTTGACTATGTTCAGACTCAGCGACCACAGCCTGGCCTTAGAGAGCGGCAGACACAGACAGACCTGGCTGCCCACAGAGGGCCTGCTGTGTCGCTTCTGTCCACACAGACAGGTGGAGACAGAGCAGCACTCCCTGCTGCATTGTGACACATACACAGACATCAGAACCCAGATATTGACTAAAATCACAGGTACAACCCCAGACTTCCCCAAACTATCAGACCAAGAAAAACTACGACATTTACTGGGAGATAAAACTGGCACTGCTGTAGATGCAGCGAGATATGTGAATGCTGCCACAGGAGAAGAGACGAGCTGCACAACAACACCTGATATGATTTCCTACACATGAACCAGCTGATCCTGACTGGGTTCTTACCTGCACACTGATATACTGATTATTAATATTGTTATTATTGTTATTGTTATTGTCATCATTATTACTGTTATCATTAGTGGTGCAACGGATCATCATTGATCCGTGATTCGTTCGGATCAATATCTTCGGTTCGGCACACACGTGATCCGCGGATTGATTTATGAAAAAAAAAAAGTTATGCGCATGTTCAATCCACACACTTGTTAAGGGCAGCGTGGTCATGGCGAGCGGAGGAACGGAGGAACTTGAACGCCCGCGTCATTTAAATCCCCTGTATGGGAGCATTTTGGCTTACCTGTGAAATATAATGACGAAGGAAAGAGGTTAGTGGATAAAACCTTGATGGTGTGTAGGCACTGTGGCACAAGAAAGCCATATGACAGTGGAAACACATCAAGCATGGCCACGCATTTGAAGCGACACCCCGTGTTTCACTGACAGGAGTGAAAACGAAGGCTGCTCAACAACCGCTTATCACCGCGGCATTTGTCTTGTCTTTTTTTTTTTTTTTTTGCTGATCCGAAAAATGATCCGATCCGTGACTCTGATCCGTGAAACAATCCGAACCGTGAGTTTTTTGATCCGTCGCACCCCTAGTTATCATTATTATTGTTATCATTATTATTGTTAACATTTTTGTTCTGTAATCCTGTACGCTTTGGCAATATTGTGAACCACAGTCATGCCAATAAAGCTTGTTGAAATTGTAGAAGCTGATCTCATCTTCAAAGATGGAGAAGCTGCTTTCGTTATAATAAGGGGACTCTGATGGGGGGATATAGGCTGTACACATGAATATGTCTCTGTTTGTGGAGACCACCTCTTTTTTTATGTTGATCCAAATTGAAAAATCTCCTTTTTTGAGTAATTCGATTGAGTGTGTGAGGTTCGTCTTGTACCAGATCAGCATCCCTCTTGAATCTCTGCCTTGGCTTACACATTTCAGTTTGGTTGATGGGAAAATGATTTCTCTATAACCTAAAGGACAACCGGTGAGCATGTCTCCTCTATTCCAAGTCTCTAGCAAAACAATTATATCTGAATTTTCTATTTCTCTCTCTCTCTCTCTCTCTCTCTCTCTCTCTCTCTCTCTCTCTCTCTCTCTCTGTCAATTCAATTCAATTCACTTGGCTTTATTGGCATGTTACCAAAGCAAGCATTTGGAATTCAAAATAATAACAATAAAGGAAACAATATTTACAATAAATTAGTTATACTGTATGTATAATATGTATAACTTATGATTGACTCAATCACATTCATAGTCACAATCAGTCAGTCTCAGTCAATAAGTAATCAATAACAATCAATCAATCAATCAGTTTGTGTCAACTAAAAATGTAATTAAAACAGTTGTAAACAGGCTACAGTTCAAACAAGTAGTCTGTTGTCAACAGTAATAACAAAAAGAAGAAAACAACAAATGATTGTCACTTCCTCTCTCTCAGTCTATGGCAGATGTGTCTGTGTGTGCGCGCGCAGGGTATACGCACATCCTTAAAAAGTCTTAAATACGTCCATATTTTGAACATAGGTCTTAAATTACATTTAACAAGGTCTTAAATATTTACGTTCATTTACCACTTCTGTCGTCGCCTTTTTTGTTTTTGTTTCGGGGAAACGTGTTGGTGAGATTCACAGTCAACTCTGTGTGTTGTACTTCTGTCTGAAGTATCCAGGAACCTAAGTGACATTTTGCCAACACCCGGTCTGAATTTATCACCGCACACTTCACCAGTTCCGGAAAGACTTTGACAGCGGAATCTGCTGCAACTATGGGAACGTGTAAATTTAACTGAAGTGTTGTCTTGAACAACCAGAATTCAGTTGGTTAAAAGCTGAACCTGATAATGAATTTGAAGTGCAGTGTACGCTCTGCAGAACGACCCTGAACTTGGGCACACTTTGTGTGAAAGTGCTGCTATCACACACTTCTGTACACCTTTGTCACCAGTTCCCAGTCCAATTTCATCCAGTTCTGCTTGACTTGAACTCTGCGCTGCCTCTGCCGTCTCATAGTCAAGCAACATAGTCAAACCATCTTCGGCTCAACTCCGACACACACACACCAGGGTTAATGTAGTTAACTAAATTAAATTAAATTCCCGAATTAAAAACTAAAGTAAAACTACTTAATCACATGTTAAACTAATTAAAACATGTATTGCATCGTTTTGGCCGATCGTCCACGTGGATCCTGAAAACGTACTTTATTGGAACCGGGTCTCAGTGTGGAAAAATCCTAAAACGCAGCTCTCGCGTTTTCGTATGGATGGCGAATCCGCATATTTTCCAAAACGATGACGCCATCGCCCCACCCCTCGACCTCTGAACCCCGCGACGTCTCATAACAACAACAACAACAACAACAACAACAACAATGGCGGACTACTGCTTGTGTTCGTGTTTATTGCAACTTACTCGCCTTGTTGTTGAGTGTGAGTCACAGCAGCTGTTCGACCTCATTACCGGTCCACACAAATGATTCTGGTTTCCTTGCACTAGCCATTTTCGTCCTCTTCTTGTTGAGTTTGGTTTCTCCGTCTACTGTCTGTTTACAGCGCACAAGCTTAATGTGCATGCTCCATCTCTTCTTCTCCGTTTTTGGTGAATTTCAAGCGCCACGTATAGGCCTGGAGTATGAACTACAGCGTTTTCAGTAGTTTTCAGTGGATCCGTCTGGATGGGGTGGCATAAAAACGCGAGAACTGCGTTTTCGGATTTTTCCACCCTGAGACCCGTTTTCAGAAAAACTGTGCTTTCAGGCGCTGCGTTTTCAGGATCCGTGTGGACGGTCGGCCAAAACGATGCAATACATGTGCGTTTTCGCAAAAGAGTGTTTTTCGTGTGGGCGGCCTCTAAGTTGAAATTAAAACTAATGAATATTTAAAAACTATGATAACCCTGACACTCTCTCACTCACTCCATTCTTCATTGTTTGAGTTGCTCTGTGAATGGCAATAAATGTGGATATTTTTAAAAGTAAATCTAGGACTGCATTTTTCCATACTATCTTGTGCTTCTTGAAGGTCTTAAATTTAGTTCAAAATGTTGTTAAAGTATTAAATTTGAATTGTTCAAACCTGCAGAAACCCTGTTAAAGGCCTGGTGGTAGTTTGTCATTTAAAAAAGTCGGCCCCCAGACAAAGCTAGGGAAACACTCTGGTACAGGGTGTAGGGCTGGAGTAAAATGAACTGAGGCTGTGAAGAGAGATGTTCATTTCATTTTTGGAAACATCCACGTTGTCAGTAAATGCAATATAGTATTACCCTGTTTTTATATTTAATGAATAAATGGCTGTAACTTTCTAAGGAATGGTCGGATGTACATAGATACAAGTCTAAAATAAGTACACCTTTTTAAATAAAAGTACACTTGCTGAGGTTCTGTCTGAGTTCACAATAACAGAACACCACCTAATTCAGACTTGCATTTGCCACTCAGTGTGCTTATTGGTGTATTTGGCCATGTTGTTATAATAGATAATGAGGGGTTCCTACCTGGGCTGTCAGTTTGTTTTTAAAATCCAAAAAACTTCACTATGAGATTGATCTGTGGCGCTATTCTATGGTGATTATAATGTAATGTTGAAAAAGAAAAGTCAAAAGAGTCACCCTGAGAAGACAGTAACAACACCAAAACATCTGAGAAGCACTTTGTGAAGTATCTTGGGCTCCTCACCATTGCAGCCTTTGGCTGCATCCACATGTTCAGACTTCACATCTCATCTAGTCCGCAAGAGGAGTGAACTTGGCAACATGTATTCATGTAAATAGTTGTTTCTGAATGATTGCAGTAATTAGATTAATAACGAGAAGTCATTTTTTTTTTTACCAGAATGAAAATAATTTAAAAATTCATATCTCCATTAGTTCTCACTTTCTTGCAACCACATTTTAGTTTAGTGTAATATTAATGTAGTTCTATCACATCGAGAAGTTATTTGGTCCTGAATAAAAGATCTTGTTAGATACAGCTTCAGAACTGAATCCACTTTTTGGATTCTTTTGACTGTAGATCTTCCCAAAAAGGATTATTTTAATTTCCTTGAAATGTATGTATGTGAACGTGTTGATCCTTGCATACATATAAGACTAGTGCAGTGCCTGTAGGAAATATGTATTTCTATAGAAAAGTGGGAAGTTAAGTAGCTTTTTCATGGATGGCCAAATGAGGCTGTGTTTGAAGGTGAGATGTCAGGGATATTTAGGTTTGTGGTGAAATCCGATATTCCAGGGTATAATTGGCCGTTTTTGACTATTTTTGATTTTGCCATTATATTTCACCTTAAAAACTATTTACCTTGCCTTGCTTGGTGTCATTATTTTCAGCATAACCTCACATGTGTGACTGTACAGTTATTTTTTCATTTTGACAAACTGTTATAACACAATGGACCTTAAATCACAAAAAACATAAAATCCAAGTAGATAAAATTTAGATTTTTTTACTGTGAAAACCACAAATATGTTTAATGAACTATTTTTATTGCTTATAGTGCAAATATATAAATTGCTGTTTGCTAAAAAAAAATTTAAATTTACAAAGTTATACGTAGTGATATGTTTCCCCCAGCTCCTTCCTGCCTGCAGAACATTCAGCAGTCTCCTCATTGTTTTGCCTCATTAAACAAAAAAAAAACCCGACTCCACTACACACTAAAGTAAACACTGCATAACACACTAACAATACACTCAACACGCTTAATGTCACAAATCTCTCAATTCTCAAAACTCGCTACCTCTGTCGCTGTCACCGTCACTGTCCCTCCGTCAACTTCCCCCCAATCCTAAGCAACCAAATCACATAGATTGCCATTTAATTTTGTGATTGGTTGGTGGGGTGCCTTTTTCCACCAATAGGAAAAGGAGTAGCACAAAGCAAACACTTCCTTGCTTCGTGAGAGAAGCCCGTTTCTTCCTGCACCAAACGCGCAGCAAACGTGACCGCAATGTTCGCGAAAAAGCATAGTGGACATTATTTATCATAAGTCCGGTTTTACTTGGCCTATCAACACGATTTGAAAACTGGTATGTAGTTTGAAGGGCCCCCACAACACATATGTCGGAACCGAGACTCACGGAGGCTGCGTCTTGCTGCTACGTCATCTTAAATTGGTCATGTGACGCACTGGCACGTCCGTCGACTCAGGAGGAGGTGGTGGTGGTGATGGGGGTGGGCTAGCAGCTAGCTGCACACGAACATCCACAGTTTGTTGTCCTCTCATATCCGGATCACCTCAAACCCGAGCAGACTCCGCCCGGACTCGTTCTGTCTCATGAATCCACAACAGTCAGTTTAGATGCACAGAACGGGACTGAACCGCCGGCAAAATCCCGGTCTAGCTTGCGCCCTGCAGCTATAAATCTGCTTGTATCTTAAGGTGGGGGATGGCGTAGGCCTCTGCATTGATTGGCTCTGGTGCGCACGTGGCTACGATATGCATTGATTGGCTCTGGTGCGCACGTGACTATGGTGGCTATGGTTAGCAATGCTAGCGGAATTTGTAAAGCATTTCTGAAATAATTTATTCACGGTATCATTGTAGTCCAAACAAATGCGACGTTGCACACCCTTGAACCAAGCAGCAGCCATGTTGAAAGTCTCAGGTCAGTCTGATCCTGATCCGCAGAGATATTTGAGGCACACACACACACACACACACACACAGACACACAGACAGACAGAGATTCCTTGCTTTTATAGAGAGATATTGTATTACTCCTTCATTGTTTATGATTTTTTGAAATAAGCTAATTCTTTGTACTTTTCACTGGCTATAATGTTACAGTCAGTGTTTTATTACATCAAGTTGTAGTTTGACTGTGTTGACTTCAAGGTTTTCTATCTGTCTGATACCTACTGAGCCTGTCTGAGCATTGAAAGATTGAATGTAATTCAAATAATATGGAATGAAATTGGAATGGGATTAAAGATGTAGGTTAACAGCACTACTGTAGACCTTTTTTCAATATCTTGATTCATTGAATTCTTAGTGAAAATCAATCCTTCAGAGGATCCACTAATGGACAAATCACTACTGTGTGTGTCCCTACAAGCTGATGCCATTTGAGTGAGTCATCTCCAGTTCAGATTGACATTTCACGGGTAGGGTTGGGAACACAAAGAGTGCTTAATACCAAGAACTGGCTACCTGTTGATAAAAAATAATTTCCGTTCTGCTTATCGGTTGCTAAACATGATATAAAAGTGGATTAATGTTGTGCATTGTCATGTTGTAACCCTAACATGAAGAACAGTTATTGTGTGTCGGTCAAGGGGTGAACTGTGTTGGGCTCATTGTGTATTTGTGTGTCAGCCTGGCTTATTGATGTGCTACATTGTTACAGCTAGGTTTGATATGGCTGCTGTGGATGTGGAAGCTGTGTTTCTGATTGGCCGCCTGATAAATATTCATCATTGGAGAAATGGTCGTGCTACACACAATCACATGTCTTGTTATATTTTATGCAGCCGTGGAGTGAATGCGTGGACAACAAAGTCCTTTTTATTTCCTGTTTCCCTCCTTTTTCATCACAGCACTTCCTGTCTGTGTTCCATGTGATCGACTCAACACCGTTTGGTTTCCTTTTTCATCCCGTCTGTCTCTTCTGTAACATCTTCATCCTCCCTGTCAGTGGTCCGTGTGTGTGTGTGTGTGTGTGTGTGTGTGTGTGTGTGTGTGTGTGTGTGTGTGTGTGTGTGTGTGTGTGTGTGTGTGTGTGTGTGTGTGTGTGTGTGTGTGTGTGTACATGTGTGCATTGGACATTGTTCCAATCTTGGCAACTGACCCCTTTTTTCATCTGGCTGCAGTGACATATGGGGCCATAAACAACACACACACACGTTGTGTGTTGTGATCACAACATTGTAACTTCCTGTAGAGACTGTTTTTTGGATGGTTGTGTTGAAAGCAATGCTAAAACCACAAAGGATACCTTCATACGCTTGGGGAGTTTGTCATGTGATCTATTTGATCACCTGGCAATGTAACATTTGTATTTTTGTTCCATTTAGGTTTATGCTTCAGGTGGTTTATTTCATTTGTGTCACAAGATATGTGTTCATGTGTAGAGCTGTCCCAAACGATTATTTTTCAAACGACTAATCTAGCGATTATTTTTTTCGATTAGTCGACTAATCTAACAATTAATTTAACGTGACATGGCCAAACAAAAGTAAGGTAGTAACTGTAACTGTCGTTGGTAACTTATATGAGGAAAAAATACTGCAGTTGTAGGCGGAGCAGCGTCTGTCCTCCCGCCTGACCTACCGACTCTTCGTCACATTTCTGCTCGAAAAACAGCGTCCGTCACCAGCAAAAATCTCACTCAAGTGGTTGGGTTGATATAAATAAATATAAATCATTTAAATCATTATTTAATTATATAATTTAGCGCGAAAAACGTAACTCCTTCCAGGATGTTTAGGGGGCTGGGTTCTCAATCACTACACATTATAAACGGTCCGCGGGGTTAGATTGACGGGGGACACCTGGGAAAACACCGACGTCATCATCATGACGTGTTCGTCTTTACTCCAGCAGTGCTTCGCTCTGTGTGAATGACCAATGGCGGAGAATTGACGAACCGCCGCTGCGGCGTTAATGCAGCGTCTCTGTGTGAGAGAGGCTATTCTCAGCCTCCGCGGGTCCTACCACTTCCTGTTTGGGACGATGCGTCGATGCAAACGATTCATGTTGACGAATTTATGTTGTTGATTATGTTGACTACGTCGACTATGTCGACGCGTCGTCCCAGCCCTATTCATGTGTGTTCATGTGTGTCCTTGGTTGATGTACAGAGTGGTGTGCTGACAGTGAAGGTGGGCGGGGACCATGGCACTTACGTCATCAACAAACAGACTCCAAACAAGCAGATCTGGCTGTCTTCTCCTACAAGGTGAGATTGGAGACTCACACCACACCTGACTCCACACTGTGATTGTTTTGAGTAAAGAAACAGATGGCTACATTTTATTCGCACACATCACATCATCTGAGAGTGTTTGTCAGGCACCTGCCTCAGTGGTCTGTGGCCAAAAGTGCCTCTACAACAGTCACATCTGTCTGCAGCTGTCTGTTTTTGTTCCTCTGCAGTGCAGCAGCCCTCTTCTGCTGTTGTTACACACAGAGCTGTTCACCCTGCTGCAGAGCAGGGATGTTTTAAGCTTACATTGACTGGTTAATGGGAAACAATAAGCAGAGTAAAAGGAAGTGCACTGAAAAAACTTCTGAGTTACATGAATATTGTTTTTCTGTTTTTGCAGTGGACCAAAGCGCTACAGCTGGACAGGTGAACGCTGGGTGTATATTCATGATGGTATAAGCCTCCATCAGCTGCTTTCTAAGGAGTTCTCCATTATCTTTAATAAAAACATGGACCTTTTTGACCTAGCCTATTCCTGAGTCCCCACACTTACTGATGACCTGCCTGCAATGTGACTCATGAAACAACTATAGAGCATATGGGAGACAAAGACACATACTTTATGTGCAACTCCACTTAAACTTTCATGACCTTTAGGAGAGCAGTTGTATATAATTTCAGTGATCTGTGTGTGAGCTGGTCTGTTGTTATCTATAAATTCTGCAGAAATATATTGTACATTTGTATTTAAAGGTGATAATGACACTTTCTCATTTATTATACATAAATAAAATAAAAAGATGTTGATGTGGAATTCAGCCACATTCAGTCTCCTGTTGTCATTGCAGTCAGCATTTTCACATACTAGCAGCTGTAGCTATTAGCTACCAGCAGCTAAATTGTTCTGAAAATACCTTATCCTAACAACACTGGCATTTCTGACATAGGCCTTACCCTTTTGTACAGCATTTTCAACCTTTTGAGATTATGGCCAGTGGACAGTAGTTCACTGTTTTGTTTGAATTTTATGTATGTAATATTGTAAGTTACTATGTTAAATATTAAACATGTATTGTACCATCATTAGGCAGGTCACAGGTAAAATGGGATTGTTCTAATACAGATACCAGTAGCAGAAATACCTCTGATACAATTGAAATAAGGGTTCTAAATGTGATCTTGAAGGGCTTAGGCTCTACCCAGATCAATGATCTACCCTTTTTGATAAAGGGGTTCTTCCAGGGTTATTTGTAAGACTGATTTTTGACTTTCTATCCAAAGAACCCTCTTTTGAAGGAAGAGTTCTTCAAGGCATCAGAATTAAAAGATCCCTGACCTCAAACATTTACCCATTTTGTAAAAATGGTACTTTTAATATGTAGATGAAAGATTTGGGTTGCTGCTCAAGTGTACAAGCTTAAACCAATTTGATTCAACTTGACGTGACTGAGTATTATCATTAAAACTTCTGACAGTAAGACAGCAAGATGTAGCTCTCTGGGACTTTCACCCCTTCTTGACATGCTGTATAGGTAGTTGAACATTGATTGGAAAAATACAGCTGTGATCAAAAGCATAGCACATACTGTCCATGCTGTAAACTGTTTATGTTTATAGAATCAAGTCACGTATGTCATATATCCCTTTAACTTTTAATGTTTTTGGAGCAAGGGGATCAACAGGTTTACTCAATATGTTTAGTGTACTCCATTTGTTACTTAGAAAAAAAAGAAGGCGTTAAAGCATTTTAAACAACCTGGGCTGATAACGAGTCCAGTGTCTCTGTAATCAGTCACTAGCCGCCACACAGCAGCGTCCCTCTACAGAGCACTATTGGCAGCTGAGCCTCTGGAAATTTGCCTGATCCTGTCCGTCGCTCCTGGATTAGACCAGCCTGACACACTCTGACTACAGGATGAAGGCTGACGCTGCTGGGAACAAGAGGATTTACTGTCCTGCCAATCACATCGGACTCTATCCACTGGAGACTCGACTCCCACCTGTGAACTGCTTGCCACAGAGCAGCTTCACCAAGTGCAACCCCAAAAGCAATCAAATGAAAAGTATGTTTGCTCTGAAAACACTAGAGTATTAGTAAGCCAAATAGCAATTATCAATTACATAATAATTCAAATAATAAATTAAGTAATTACTACAGGTCCCATGAAAAAGCAAAGGGATTGCTATTGGCCTCAGGATTGATCAGTGTTTAAAGTTACCTATGGTGCTGTTTGAACTGGTCATTAAGTTGCCAGGCTACTTAAGCTAGCTAGCTAATACAGCTACATTTAGCAGCGGTTGTCTTTACTTTGGCTTCAAAGCTGCCAACCTCTGCACTGAAACTGATCTCTGTCCTTGGGGGTGCCGTTACGTCCCGGTACATCAAGATTCAAATCAGAGTAGCTGGAGGACACCAGAGGGAAAACCAGAAAGCTTTTCCTCCACAAAATATGATCCAGTTTCACCCAAAAACTGGTGAAGTTATACATTTGTATTTATGTACATTCCTCTAAGAGGCCGACTCCACAGAGAAGCACTCTGGCTGTTCATACATCCATAACAGTCTCATCAATGTTAAGGAAGCATTTATTGGATGCCAAATTAGTTTACGCCCCAAGTGCAATTTGAGTTATCAGCAACTAAATTGCATCAAGTATATCTACAGAACAACTTTTTAGCCATTGTTCGGCCTGATGCTGGCATATAGGTAAAATATGGAGCGAGACATAAATGATAAAAACACTGATCACATTGATATTGACAGTCAACATTAATTTGGACTTAATGGGACATTTAACTAGACAAAACCTCATCTATTCCAGCCACAGCTGTAGCTCCTCCTCAGCTAAACTTTTTACAGCTCAGTTCTGCTTGTTATTTGTGGTAGACACAAATCCTCCTTCAACCTTCAGCTGCAGTAGTCCTGTACTGTCCAACACCTGAGAAGTCATCTCAACCAACATAACATAGACTATAAATAGTACATTATTGGGTTGTTACACTTTCAAATGACCTTAAATAGATATGATAAATATCTTTAAAAAATAGGTTAAAAAGTTAAAAATCCGTCTTTAAAATGCAGTAATAATGTCATACTCAAAGGTGTGATAGCAGTGGGCATTAAGATTTATTTGCCTTTGATGTGGGAAAAATGTTTAGATTGGAGATTGGTGATTGGCCATAGTAGCATGAGAAGAATTATTGGTAGGCCTACAATTCACAGTTTCATTCAGAGTTTTGCCCCAGATCACATATTTGAATGTATTAAAATCTGAACATGTAAATGTGACTCCTCATATTAAAATGCAGGTGAATTGAACTGCAAGGCACTAAAAAATATGCTCTTCCCAATGGAAATGTCCACAGAATGAAGTTATGATTGCTATACATCAATATAAATGATGCAATAATGCTTTTTTTGTTGTTGAATACATTAACTAATAATAGTTTTATAGTAAAAGTTTAATTGCATTTAATTCTCATGGAGGATTGAAATTAAATAATTTATTTAATGAGTAATGGTTAAATATTAAAGTTGAATTGTATTTAACTCCAATCAACTTTTTAAAAAAAGTAAATGTATTTAATTGATCAGTAGTAGTTTCAGATTATTCTTTATAACGTCCAACGCTCATAAAACACAACGCCAACCTGCAGCTGCTAGTCTCCCTGAGTCTTAGTCTGCAAGGCATGTGTCCCTTTCCGTTTTAAAGGCTGGAACTTTCGCCAGAAAACACATCGTCCTCTTTGTCTTGCTGAGTGAGCTCACTAGGCAGAGCAAACAGTCTGGGTGTATGGATGGCGGACTGCCCCAGCCTGCCCTTCAGACGCCCAGCCTGTCTGCTCTCTCTCGCCCTGAGAAACTCCAGCAGTGAAGAGTGGCTCTGGATTAGGACTGTAACCCAAGAACTGCAGCAGCAGGTTGGTCAGGAGACTGCGACAGCCCAAAAATTGTGACTTGTTTACTGGGAAGACTACAGATTACAGTCCCGCAAACTGCACACAAGCTACACGTCAAACAGACTTACTCAAATTGAACTGATACGCTTTTTTTTTTTTCAATTTCAATTTCATTTGTAAGGGACAATGTGTAATTAAAACATAATTTTACCATTTAATGCATTGCACCAGAGTCAGCCTTGGGCTAATTTACATCTGCATCCCCATTACTTACAGTAACAACCAACTATAGTTGAATACACGGCAGAATCCCCCTTAAGCCCCCTTGTGGCCCCCAGTCAGGCTTGATGCAGCAATTTACCCTTGGGTTTGTTACAGGATGTCGCTTTTTTAAATTAATCGAGCAGGAGTAATACACCATGACTCATTCATCACATTACACTTTGATGAAGAATTATTTGCCACCGAAGTCATGAGGAAAATGTACAAGTCTGATAAATTATGTCAGCCTGTGTGGCTAAATGAATTAATGACATCATTTATTTGTCATGTAATGCTATTTAAATGACACATCCTTCAGTGCATTATACAATAATATAACGCCCAAAAGAAAGAAAATAAATGAACCCATAAATGATCCATTTACCTTAAAAAAAAGTCTTGTTGACAGTGAGTGATGATACGGGGATTGGCCAGGGTGACAGCACAGCCCAAATCCCTGCAAGAGTTACATCTTACAATTATTACAACCCATAATGTGAAGATGTTTGAGGATCACAGAGGATTGTTTATTTATTTTTGGCTGCACGCCTTGCTTTACTCAAGCAAATGTGACGGATGCAATGTGTTTCTGTGACAGCTCCAGTGTCTTGTGTCTGTACGTTCACGTTTAAAGTGCTATTTATAAGAAAAAAATATTTGTGAGTCTCATTACAACTTTCAAAAGCTGTCAATTTGGGATGGTGGCTGACTTGTCCTACAATCCCGTTGTAAGTGTACGTTTTTGAGTTGGGAAACCCAGAGCGTCTTTATTTAATGAGTTGGGAATGAGACTCAAAATTAAACTTTTCTTATAAATAACACATTTAAGGAGCTTTAACATTTTGGGAGCATGAATTTCTCAAACAGTTTTAATTTTTCAAATTGTGCAGTGGCATCTTGATCTTTGTTTGCGTTTCCCCAGGTAGAGGCTCGACTGTTAGCATCCAGTCGCATATTTGCAATGAATTTTACTGCAATCTGACCACCAACTAGGCTTTTGCAATGATTTTACAATGTCATGCTACTTTTGCTTTTAATTCAATTTTGGATAATTTTTGAAGATATTTTTCACTTTTTTTCTTTGGCATAAAATATGTCAGTTTTCACCCCATGTTTAACTAAAATGCGTTTAAATGTCTAGAAAAAAAAGTTTGCTATGAGTGGTGAAATTAAAGCACAGAAGTTGTTGGGGAAATTTAACATCATACACCAGTGGTCCTCAATAGCATTCTTGTGGGTGGAGACTATTTGTGGCCCCCGAACTGTTATTCCTTCACCATGTGTTTTGTTTGGGTCAGCAGGTGTATACAGGGACTTGTCTCCATGCCAACGATACACGGACAGCTGGGTCACTCACTAACCCTAACCCAGCGCAAAACTTTCACTTTCGTTTTTGGAGCAGTTCGCATATTCACATTTTGCCGGCCGTAGATTGCATGAAAATGGCGAGTTCCAAGTTCACTGCTAAAAGAAAAGTGGACAGTGAAAATTGGCAATTCAAAGAAGAATGGACTGAAAAATTTGCATTCATTCTCCCCCCAACCAGCACAAGACCCATGTGCTTAATATGCCAGGAGACTAAAGCTGTGATGAAGATTTCCAATTTGAAACGATATTATGAGACGAAGCATAGGAATTTTGAAGAGACATTTCCTGAAAATTCAGAGGTAAGACCAAAAATAAATGCACTGAACTCGTCATATCAAGCTGCAAGCAGGATTCTTGTCACATCTATGACACAACAACAAAAAGCAACAGAGAGCTCACTTAGAGACTTAGAAACTTTGTTTTATTCAACTATTTTAATTTGTAAAAATGGAAATGACATTTTATTTTAGTTTGCATTTTTTGTTGTTGTTTTGAATGAAAAGGACATTTTGTTTTCAATATATATATATATATATATATATATATATATATATATATATATATATATATATATATGTATATCTATATATCATACAGTATTATTGCATGTGGCCTGACTGACCTCAATAAATGGACTTTTAAGTCTTTGAAAAAAATCTTTGCTGCCCTTTAGCATTTGTATTTGAGTACCCCTGGTATACACTGAACACAGAGACTTATCTACTCACTTGCACATCTTTAGAGGTGGACTCTTTGCAAGGTATTCCAACTCTACTATGTGCATAGTGTAATGTAGTAAGAAGCTTAGTGGTGGTAATGTTCAAGTCATGTATATAATTGTGAAAACTGATACAACACTAACGTCACAGCTTGAATGCTGAGAAAAAGATATAAAGAAGGGTGGATTACTGCTTTAAGCACCTAGAGGCTTAGTGCCACTATTATCCTCCTGTGGTGGGATTTTCTGTGTGAATTATGTAATAGTAATGCTTCAACACAAATCAGTACATGGCTGTTTTGTTTTTTGTCTTTTATTCCACTGCTGCTTTATTCCTCGGCTGTTCTATCTCCTCTGTTCAGACGACGTGCTTGGCTCCTCAGCACTACAACCACAAACACATTCTGACAGGATTCATGGACCAACTGTGGACAAGCAGAGCTGTTGTTATAGTAACAGACTGACTGACAGGTGTTGTTTTGCTGCTAGGGCATTGATGAGCAATAACATGAAGTGTAAGAAGTTTATAACCATCATGCAGGCAGCACTGGGAGTCGCCCCCCTCAACAAGAGAGCGCTGATCCCACCACCATGTAAACTCTGGAAACATTCGCAGTGAGTTGTTGATGATGTTGTTGTTATAGTTTTTTGTTGTTATTGTGTCTGCGTGTGCATATGTGTTATGTGTTTCCATTGAGTATGTGTGTGAGTTCATGGGAAACAAGCCAGAGTGGCATGGTCAAAGGAATCAATATAAAATCAAAGAGAATCTATTTATGTGGCTGATGCCTCAGCTTCCTGCAGGCAGGCAATTCAAAGGCAGACAATGTTTAAGAGCCACTTCATCTGTTCAACCACTAACAGCTTTTTGCTGGTCTACAGAGCTTTTTTAAAATGTACATATGAAGGGAATGCTTCCTGGTTAGGGAGTTTTTACAGTATCTTCTACAATGTCTTGCAGAAGGATTAGAGATGAACCATACAATATATATGATCTGATTCATTCAAAAGGGTGAATGTTATTGAAACTCATTTGTAGCATATGGCCAGAATTTTTGTTTGAAATGTTCAAAAAACGTCCAAGACGTCCTTGTACTGTTTTGCAGAGATGTAAACTGAAGTTAACATGCTAACCAGCTAGCTCTGACTGGTCCTGTCCCTAATACCACTTTGTTCTAGCAGGAGGCAATAGTCTGATAGCCTGTCTGTAGTTGGGCTGCCAGATAAATGTCAGCAGTTAACGTTATAAATAAACAAAACAATCTCCCAAATTTGAAGAAATAAAATACTCTATTTTCCTTGCTAAACAGAAAAATACAACTGGTCACCTTCTGAGTTAAAAAGATTCTGTCTTTTATTGAACCTCGGCAACATAATTGCCCCTTTAATTGATTGTAAAACACACTTCAATCAAAGTCAACATTAACAAAATAAAACAAACCAACACAGGTTTTTAACTATATTGTTTATTTTTTACTATTGTTATTGTAATACTACTGTCCTTTGGCTGCTGTGGCAAACAAATTTCCCCGTTTGTGGGACAATAAAGGAATACTGATTCTGATTTCTCCATAATCACCTCTCGAGACACTGCTGATGGCCAACTTTCTGAAGCTTCTCTCTCGTCCCCGCCGTGTCTTGTTTTCCCTGTCTTGGTAAGAGTCGCTGTATCACCTTTGTTCTGTGTGCCCTATCTTCAGTCAGTCTTCGAGGCTGTGTTCAGTCCCAGTTTGATCTCCAGATATGTTCAGTTTTCGTCAGGCGGACAAATCCAGTTGAGTTGTGCCTCCCTTGCCTGTGGTGATTTGAGGTCTTGGTCCAGACAAACTCCTGGAAATTCTGGAACAATCTGCCTATGTGCAATGGGTAATGAATGGATTCAGAGGGCTGAACTTTATGCGACTTGGTGTGTCTCTGTGCATCTGTGTGTGCAAGGGCATCATTTACATTTACAGGGGTGATTGCAAAAAAAAAATCTTTTCAAAGAAATTTTCCATGCCGACAGGGGTGTACCTCCGGGTGTGTGTGTACCTCATCCATCCCATACATCTATGGGCAAAGCTATGAGTATAGATATGCCAAGCCCCCCCACGTCAAGGGGGGTCCGGGGGAATTTTCCCCATGGAGAAATTTTTGAAAAATTACCCCTTAACTGATAGATTCTGGTGAATTTTGTGGCAATAAATGGACAACATTCAGACATGAGATAAACAAACCCAGTGTGAGCCAATATTACGGTAGCACCAGCTCCCAAAGAGCTTTCCATCACCACAAACCTCTTCTATTAGGGCTGGGTATTGTTAAGAACCTCATGATTCGATTTGATTTTGATTCTTTAGGTGACAATTCGATTCAATATCGATTGGAATCAATATTGATTTAAATGCTTCAATATCGATTCAGTAATAAGTAGTAAAAAACAAATAATTCATTAGGGTACCTGTTGATGGTTTTTAAATTCAAAAAAGTCATCTTAAATTATAAATCTTTCCTCTAGGACAGTGGTTCTCAACCGGTGGAGCCCGTCCCCCTGGGGGGGCGCGGACACTCTCCCGGGGGGGCGCGAGTAGGCTTCAGGATGGGAGGAAAAAAAAAAAATCATGAAAATTCCCCCTATGTTGAAATGCAAGTGGTTGGACTATTATAACACACAAACAAATCATCCTTCTGGCGATTTTTTTTTTTTGTCAAAAGCGACTAGCGACAAATCTAGCGATTTTTACTGGTGTTATTGGAGACTTTTGTGGTGTTTGGAGACTCTGACACTCTGCAGTCACTGTGCTCAACCAGCAGCGGGTGCTGCCGTGAGTCCCTCCCCCGTCCAAAAGCACTCACAGGCGGTCAGTCTCTCAGCAGCCTCGCGCAGCAGTCCAGCCTGCAGACAGAGCAGAGAGGAGAAACACACCACTCCGCGTCCAGGCTGCAAATGAATCGTGGATACGCATGGCCGCCGCCGTTCCCGCCCTGGCTTACAGAGCGGGGTGTAAATGTCCCGGTATGGTAACTCTCCCGGCCGGGGAGAAAGACATGCATCACGGTGCTCAGCTGCAGACACAGCGGTTGAGGAGGAGGGGGGGCCCCAACTGCAATGAACCAGCTTTGGGGGTGCCCAGCTTGCAAAAGGTTGAGAAACCCTGCTCTAGGTAGTTCTAGTTCGAATTGAAATGTAAACAAAGGCACACGATGTGTTTAGTTATAAAATAGTGCAACCATAGTTAAGCTGGGAAAGTGCCATTGTTTCTGGGACTGCATGGTACATTTTTGTCCGATATAAACATAGACAGAACCGCAGTCCCTCCGCCCTCCGGCTAGACGCGAGGGGGTAAAATGTTGACACTGAACCTCCGTCTTTCCCCGGAGTGCTACCCGTGGGCATACGGTGCAGCGGCCAGGGTGAGACCGACTGCGCTGGGAGTTTACAGTCTCCGAAAGAGCGGTGCGTCAAACATCGGCTACCCGCCTCCGCAGCTCTGACGTTGTTTCTGCGCCGCATCATCCTCCGACCCTCGAGCGAGGCGCTTCCAGCAGCTGGAGGCGGGGACCGAGAGGTGCCTGGTCAGGGACAGCAGGTGCTCGACATCTTTAGTGTCTTCCCCTGGCTTCATGAATTTGCGGTCCATCCTGACACTACGGTGCGCGTTGCCAGTATGGAAAATCCAGATTCAACAGCACGTGGAGCGACTCTCTGGATCAATCTGTTTGGCCAAGGCCCGCCCCCACCGTAATTCTGATTAGCTAGTAGACCTATCCTTAGTGTGATTGAGTGAAAGTTGCGCCTCTGTTAGATCCAGAGAACTGTATGTTAGATCTCTGGGCAAACCCGATTTTTTTTTTTTTTTTTCGCAGTCACGCCGGTACGCCGGAGATCCGGCACGGCGGCGGAATGCAATCAGCCCTGCATTTACATTTACATTTAGGACATTTAGCAGATGCTTTGGTCCAAAGCCACTTACAGTAAATCATACATACATTCATACACTGATGGTGATGGCTGCCGTGCAAGGGTGTAGATTTGGTTTGTAGAGTGGTGGGGACATAAATTTGCCATGTGGTCAGTGGATCCAATTTTTTTACAATATAGTAAGATCCGTCTAGAAAACTGTGAATGAATAATGCATCTTAAATAAATAAATGTTCTTCATTAAAATACAGAAAGAATAAGTATGTGAACCTCTATGTTAATGAATGGGTTAAATTCCCTTAGAGGAAGGTAGATTTTTATTTTCAAAGGCCATTTATTTCATGGATCCAGGATACTATGCATCCTGATAAGGTCACCTAGGCCTTTGGGATTAAAATAGCCCCACATCATGACATACCCTTCACCATACCCACCGAGATTGGTATGGTGTTATTTCAGTTATTCCATTAGCTGGTTTGATTCCCATTTAGAAATCATTAGGCTAACTAGCAAGCTAACTAGCAATTTGACAAGCTGGAATAACACCATGCCAATCTCTATAGGTATAGGTAATCTCTATACATCAACAGTGCCGGTCAGAAAGAGCTGCAAACAGAATAAAATGTCAGACACTTGAAATGCCACAAGCCCGTTTGCGGAGAGCGGAGGTAATATGTGACCAGTGATCACAACAGCTGTTTTTTTAAATTTTTTTATACTAGCTCGTTTCCAGCTTTTTCGATTGTTATTATTTTTTAAATTTATATTATTAAGTGTTAAAATAAAATGTTTCATAATCAAATAAGTTATTTTTAATCGTTAATTTTCGTGTTCTGAGTTTTCTCTATTAAAATCTTGTGTACATTTTGGTGTTATTTTATTTTTTATAGTATCATGACACAATGAATGAATGCATTCATCACTCAGTTGGCTATTTACATGAGAGAATATAGAGTTTAAAATCTAGCAGTCAGAATGACCGTTTACGGCTGTTCTAGTAGTGTTGAATTCCGGCACTTCAAGGGTTAAACAGATTCATTTCTTTGCATGAGCAAAATGCTTCTTGTTAATGAGGATCATCTCTCTCACCGCTGTTTGCGGTGCTGAACCAAAGAAGCCCTGACGTGTCACTACCTGCCAAGTCCAACGTAATAGTCACTACATTTGTGGGAAATCGCATTTTACATTTGTAGAAGGCAGCGGCTATTATTTGTGGAAAATGTATTACATTTGTGGGTTTATTACATTAAATGCTGCAGATTTTTATTACCTGCACTGTAAAAAAAAAACGGTAAATAAACGGTAAAAGCACTGGCAGCAATGTTTCCAAATGGATACCATAAAATTACAGTAAATAACCATATCACAGAACTACATACAATTACTGTAAAAATACAGGAGTACCTTTTACAGTCAAAATTTATTAAAATACAGCATACTATAGTTTATAAATGTCGATTATACTGTATTTTAACATATATATTATGTCAAAAAACATTAAAAATCAGATTCCTTTCAGGTTAATCTCTGTAATTTTACAGTATGAAAAAACTGTAAAAAAAAACAAACAAACGGTAAAAGCACTGGCAGCAAAGTTTCCAAACGGATACCGTAAAATTACAGTAAATAACTGTATCACAGAACTACATACAATAACTGTAAAAAACATGAGTAGGCTTTACAGTCAAAATTAATTAAAATTCAGTATATCATAGTTGATAAACGCCCATTATACTGTAAAATAACATATATATTATGTCAAAACTAGGGCTGTCAAACGATAAATTTTTTTAAGCGCGAATTAATCGCATTTTGTCCATAGTTAACTCGCGATTAATCGCAAATTAATCGCAATTTTTTTGGCACATTCTTTTCTGTTCTAAATGTACCTTAATGTATTTTTTTCATGTTCTTAATACTTTGAACAACATAAGAAAGGTCAAATATGCTTGCATTATGGAAATGTTTATTCAAGTTTTTCTTCTTCGCCTTTTTCACGCAGTGTGCTGCTTTCTGTCAGTCAGTATCACACTGATGATCGCCATGGGTCAACAGAGAAACGTCTAGCCGCTACTTCTCCTGAGTTTTCCTCTGAATAAATCACGACAGAAAGTTTGAATTTCAAGTCGTACTTTTTATTGTTTTGCAAAACAATAAAAATTGTTATTGTTTTGTTATTGTTTTGCAAAACAATAAAAAGTACGACTTGAAATTCAAACTTTCTGTCGTGATTTATTCAGAGGAAAACTCAGGAGAAGTAGCGGCTAGACGTTTCTCTGTTGACCCCAAGAGAGTGAGAGAAACGGAGCTTCAGCGTCTGTCCGAGGAGGACAGCAGCAGGGCCAGGCTGCCTGCTGGAGGGAGGAAGAAGGCTAGCGAGGAGCCTGAGATAAACATGCAGGGATGAGTTATCAGCAAACGGGCACGCCACGAGAGAGTGTCCCGCAAAATGATCAGGGCGATGCGAAAAAAATGTGCGCCACCGTGACTGACAGCAGAGATGAGGAGTTTGCAGCGAGTGCTGCTTTTCAGTCCGGCGTGTTTTTAACGAACCGTCAACCCTGCTTCTTCTTCTTCTGAGTCCCTTTCTTATTTTTCTGCCACCCTCTGTATCAAGACTACGGGTGCCGCCGACGGCCGTAAATCATACAATGCGCGTTTTTTTTTAATTTTATTTTTTTATACTGAGTGTTAATCGCGCGTTAAAAAAATTAACGGCGTTAAGAGGACGTTGCGTTAACGCGTTATTAACGCATTAACTTTGACAGCCCTAGTCAAAACACATTAAAATCAGATACCTTTCAGGTTAATCTCTGTAATTTCACGGTATAACTAATTTATTTTAGAAAACAGCAAAGTCTTTCATGTTAAAATACTATTTTTTACCATGTACAATAACAAAGTTATAACGTGTAAAACCAAACTACATTCATAAAACTAAAGACAAATGTCTGCAAATTTACAGTCTTAATCTGTAATTTTTGAGAATTAGTAGATTAAAAAACAACCATTGGACAGTGGAAAAACAAGCTAAATACATTACAAATACATCAAAAATAGCTACATTTAAGGCCAATCTTTGTAAATTACAAGTATTTAGTGGTCATTTCATGAAACTGTATTGTCCATCTACACTGATTTTCTGTATAATTGTGGTTTCCCCAAGTAAAAAAACAATGACACAATGTATAAAGAAAATATGTACCTTTAATCAAATAGGAATGTCTGCACATTTACAGTATTAGTTCTTTTAGAGAATTGGATGATGGAACACTGCACATCAAAATACATTAACAGGTATATTTAAAAATAATATCTGTAATTTTAGGGTATTAAACAGTCATTTTAGTTAACTGAACCAATACTGTTAAAAAAATTCATTTGACAGAAAAACAAGGTTAGTAAGTCATTACACATCAAAACAGCTAAGGTTGACTGTTTTTATATGAAAAGCAAAAAAAAGAAATAGGAATATTTTAATATTAATATTCTACTGCATGGACATAACCAACAATATATGATAAACTTTTTACCATGGAGTTCAAATAGTTACATGATATGGTATATATAAAATATATATATATATATCTGGTGGTGGATAGATGGACCATAGTTATTAACAGGAAAGCATTGCAGATTTTGCTCTTTTCACGGGCCATGTTTAAAATAAGTAAACACTACACCAGTTTTGTCCTTTAAAGTGATATTCATAACTTTTGTGATGTACTGTCCATACTGCAAGTCCAAAATATTGAGCAGCTTCTTCGGCAGTTGCTCCTGTGCTCTACAAGTAAGTTACATTGACTAGACCTCCATATACATTAAATGCATGGCAAAACTGGAAACAGAAACTCAGTGGGTTCTGTTTTAAGTATCCAACTGCAAACTATTTTCATCTACAAGTAACATCAGCATAAGAACTACCTGTAATGATAGAAACCATCTTTAAAAAATTTTTTTTTTACGTGTACTTGGAGTATACTCAATGTATTGCTAGCCTGATACTCAGACAGAATTGCGAATTTGTTTCGCTGCATTATTCAGTCTGAACGTGCTCTCATAGCAGCCGTTAACAGAGCAGCTCAGTGTCAAAGCAATTTCTCAAATGGCTACACAACTTTTGGAGACAGATGGACCTGGTTTCGTCCAGAAGCCATCAAAAGGTATGTGCAGGGGTAATACAACTCTGATAGGAGGTGTCCTGAGGGGCTAGGCGATGGGGTATATTTCATCCCCGACACCACGTTTCCTAAACCACATCTAAACAGAGCTAAATGTCTCTGGTGTTGTTGACCACAGTCAACTCAATGTATAGAAGATAAACGTGGATGTCTACATTTGCATAAGGTAAATCAACATTGTGTATGTATGGTATGGATTCTTTTTTCAGCGCAGTGAAAAAGCAATGTATCCCTGTGGGATGGCGAAAATCTGACATGATTACATGGGTTTTGTAACATATACTAGCAGAATCTACTTATTGCCTGTTATGTGCAATAAGAGTAATTTTGTGGCTTTTTTCTCAATACAATGAATGTGTACTGGGAGCTAGACTCTGTTCCACAATTGTGAAGCACAGGAGCAGCTTATGAAGACAATCAACAATATTTGGACTTCAATCATGGCCATTAAACTTTGTAACTATTTCTTGCAAATGAAACAATTTTAAAAATCATGTCAGGATACATTCAATGTGGGCAATACATACTGTGCCTGAGAAACTGTTGTCAGATCAAATTCAAACTGTCTGTTCACTTGCTTGGCTGCTGGGGCCTCCTTAAATACCTCTGATTGTCCATCTATGGAAAATAACAGACAACTGTTTAGACAATCACTGTAAACCTTTTGGGTTAGGAATCCTGAAGTTCAATACCTTTTTAAGACTTTTTAAAAGACCTTCTCAAAATATTTTAAGACCTCATCGCCACTTCAAGCTGTAATCAGCAACACATCTTTAACTTACTAAACAGTTGTAGTTTGCAATTAAAGCTATAGAGCACAACCATACAACAGAACTCAGATAAGCTGGGAAGAAACAAAGCTCAAAAGAATAAATAAAACCAAAGGCAAGGATTGAACTGAGGAACAACTGATATTTGGAGAGAGAAATTTCCAAATAGTCAAATTTACACGTGGAGTAATAAGGATTGCTCCAGACGTTGTCGTGTAGACTTTTGGCTTGTATCCAAAACATTTGGACAGTATCATGGTTTAAGTTTTATCTACAACCGCAACAGAGCACAAGGCAATAACAATTAATGTCAGTCTTTTTCCTGATAAATCTGGATTAAAAAAAGTATCTTATTGGAAAATGAACAGCTCCCTCTTAAATCCCAATTGTGTAAAAGAAGAGCTAGAAAGGCTTATTTAACATTACTGGAATAAAGCTCAAAAGGAAGGAATTTTTGGAATAAACTGGGAACTCCTTAAATTTGTTTCAATGCAATGTAATGCATGTGCTCTGCATGTGTGTTAGTCAAACAGACACACAACAGAAAACGGAGGAGAGACTGACTAGAGTGAATTAACAGCGATGGCAGCAACAGACCCGGTGAATGACAGAAAACTTTAAAAAAAACTAATTTAAATAAAAGAAAATAATTATGTGACGAAGTATGGTATCATTATTTCAAGCCAAATTATGATATGATGATATATACCATTACCGTGATATAAAATTACTTATACTATGATCAAAGATTTTGGCCATATCACCCACCCCGCAGTCCAACTGTGGAAAATTCAATTGATTGCACATCATTTGTAAGGCTCACACCTGTCTAGATGAGATCTCATAGCTGACAATGCATATCAGAGCAAAAACCAAGCCATGAGGTGGAAGGAACTGCCTGTAGAGCTCAGAAACAGGATTGTGTCGAGGCACAGATCTGGGGAAGGCTACAAAAAAAATTCTGCTGCGCTGAAGGTTCCCAAGAGCACACTGGCCTCCATAATTCTTAAATGGAAGAAGTTTGGAGAAACCAGGGTTCCTTCTAGATCTGGCCACCTAGCCCAACTGAGTAATCAGGGGAGAAGGGCCTTGGTAAGAGAAGTGACCAAGAACCTGATAGTCACTCTGGCTGAGCTCCAGAGATCCTGTGTGGAGATGGGAGCAACCTCAACAAGGTCAACCATCACTGCAGAAGATTTTATTTGGAGCCCTTCCCCAGATCTGTGACTCGATACAATCCTGTTTCTGAGCTCTGCAGGCAGTTCTTTTCACCTCATGACTTGGTTTTTGCTCTGATGTGCATTGTCAGCTTTAAGACCTTATATAAATAGGTGTGTGCCTTTCCAAATCATGTCAAATCAATTGAATTTACCTAATCAAGGTGTAGAAACATCTCAAAGATGACCAACATAAATGGAAGCAACCTGAGCTACATTTCAAGAGTCATAGTAAAGGGTCTGAAAACTTAGTACGATGTTATATTTTAGTTTTTAATTTTTAATAAATTTGCAAAATTTTCTAAAATTCTCTTTTCACTTTGTCATAATGGGGTATGGAATTTAGACTGATGAGATTAAGAATGAATTTAAATGATTTTAGCAAAAGCCTGCAACATAATAATGTGAAAAAACTGAAGGGGTCTGAATATTTTCTGAACCCATTGTATCTATTCTACAAGCTAACCAGGGCCATGCAGACACATCAAGGGAACGTGTTAAAAAGGGGCACATGGAGGAATATTACACCAATACCACACACTAGGGGTGGAACGGTTCACAAAATCCACAGTTTGGTTCATATCACGGTTTTGTTGTCACGGTTTTCGGTTCAGTATACGCTGATCGTTAGGAAAATCAATTATGTCTTGTATAGTCAGGTAAAAACTGAAAGAATGAGGCAGTCTGACATCTGATGCATCATTGTGACAGTCTTAGGTTAAAAGTAGGTAGATTCTGGCACTGCAAGACAGGAGACATTGCTAGTTCCAACATGCTTTTCATTTATTTGGCAAAGAAAGTTATCTTTAACAAATGCTAAGAACAAATAGTTGTTCACTGTCACTAATGTAATGTAATGGGCAGTCACAGTCAGGAAACTTTCAGTAGCCCTGGAACTCTAACAATTCCTTGTCGGGTCTCTTCATAAAGTGCGGGAATTACCGTGTTGCTTTAGTGTTTGGGGGAGGGGATTTTATTTTATATCATGGCTCGAGTGTTTTAATCATACATACAAAAAAATCCTGCACCCTCCACCACGGCAAAAGGCTGCATATCTTAGGCTATGAAACACTACTCCTTTCGTTATGCATGTTGCCCCGTCTGACTCGTCACTGTCGGGCTGTTTAAAAGCTGCGGGGAGCAGAAGTCGTCCTGTCGACTCTCTCCCTTTCCTCCTTGCGCTGCGGGTTGTCTCACTGGGATGATGTCTTTGCAGATGAGCTGACATGTTAGTCGTGTTACTATTAGCATAAACAATGTGTTGCACAATGCTCGCACACTGTCGCACTTCTGTCAACAACTTTCATACTTCCATCATCGTAGGTCACTCTAAATGCAAAGTGGTCCTATACAGTGCTGCTGGCGCATCTTCTAGCTCCGACTCTTTTCCACCCGCCATGCCCACAAACGGCTCCACAGCTGACCCAAAGATACTCTGTTACTATTTGCTACACCGCTTCGCTTCTTCTTCTTGTTTACTGGCGGTTGGAATCCAGCTCAGTACCGCCACCCGCTGCTCTGGAGCGTACACACTTCGCCTTGTTAGTAAATGAGAAAAAGAAGTTGCGCGTGCCTATGAACCGAACGGTACACACGCGCCCCGAACCGTGACAAGCGTACCGAACGGGACGGATTTTTTTGATGAACCATTCCACCCCTACCACACACCAACATAATTTACAGCACAACCAAACCATATCTTAGTATATCATTGCCCCCTACCTGATGTAACTGGAGAGGGACTATGATTCGTTTTCTTTGTGTGTGTGTGTGTGTGTGTATGTATGTGTGTACACTCACTTTGGCTGCGCAAGGTGAAGCGTCGAGGAGTGTCTGTTTTCTTAGCCAGGTGACTCATTCTACAGCAGGTACCGTCAGTGCTAATGAAGAGAGAACAGGTCATTATTTCCATCAGAGGATTCATCAGGATTTTTTTATTTGAAAGTATATTTCACATTCAGCATCACTTACTTCAGGTTGGCACAATTACAGCAGTACATGTCTGCCTTGTGATCCACAAGCCACTGAGCATTGCTAGCAAAGCCAACAATGTGCCACTTTTCTTCCAAACTAAGAGAGACACAGAAGAGCAGAAATAAAGAGTGATAAATATTCCCTTTAGAGATTACACTGAGCACATTACTCCACTCCTATCAACATTATGTTCTTAAAAGTAAGATTTTGCAATCACAGATCCAGATAACACTTCTTTTTACCAAAATAGATTCATGCAGTTATGAGTTTTACAGAGAAATCAATATGGTCTTACCTTGTCCAGGTCAAAGTCTCCCTTTTTACAGGCATGACATCAGTACAAGCAGCTCTCACACACATATGGGGAAACAGGAGAAAAACAGTAAGCCTCTGTCCAAAGCTCACAAAAGCTCACAAATGAACATGTACCAAAAATTCTTTACTCCCAAAATCTAATTTATCTATACAGTCATCATACCTTGCTGCATCTCTGGTGGTAATGACAACCAGTGCATCTCCGATGAGACAGGTAGGAAGTATGTTCATCTACACAGGCTTTAATTGCAAGCTCCAATCTAGTTTTATAGATTGGAAAAAAGTTATTTGTCCTTACTATCTCCATGGAAATAGGGCAGTAATTCCACTCTAGTGAACCACAGTCTTTATTGTGTCTCATTGGGTCAAGTAGTCATTATCACTGGGAGTCATCCTCTATCATATATTAAACATGTTACCCGTCTCCATTTTTATGTCTCAGTTGTGTTGAGCTGGAAAGGAGATGCAGTCAGAGAACTGGATCTCTGGATCTTTACTTGGCAACTGTGGCGACAGACAGAAACACACATAAATCGTGAGCTGAATGTGAGCTAGAAAAGGCTTTTTAACTTATGAAATGTTCCAATAAAATAATAAATTTTGCAGAGTAAAATTAAATTACAAAAAAATAACACAGATTGGTCCTTTTAACAGGTTAGTTTCTGATTTCAATGGTTCAGTATTTAAAGTTCATCAGGAAACACAAAATAAATGACATCATTATTTCTGCTGTTTTAAAAATAGATTCAACAATTAGGCAGCCAAACTTAATATGGTGACCAGAAAACCCACATTTCACTACCTCAGTTTAACATTTAAATCCTAATGGACTAATTCACAATCAGCAGGCATTTATATAATTTAGCAGCAACAACTTGTACAGAGCAAATAGACCCAGAGAATAACACTCAAAACATTATTTAAACACAAACGAACAAACTAGGGATGCACAAGATTAACCCTTAAACCCAATTTTGACCGATTAATACTATTGTTAATTTTTTTAATAAACTCCTTATGTCTTGGGGGCGTGTCGGCACGTGCAGACTTTCACTCTAGTGACTAAACCAAACACACAACAACAGCAAGGATGCTCAGGCTACGTAAAAGGGCTAACACAGAAAGCTACTATTATAGGTAATCTCGAGCAGAATCTTCTCAAGAAGTGGTTAGCAAACTGTGAAGACCTAACCTCCGTCTGAGCGCCGATCAGCTGAGCCAGACCACAGTGCATGTGGCGCTGTACAGCTGTAGCCGGTGTGTGTTTTATAATGCAACAAAAATAAAATAAACACACCGTCGATTATCCTCTCAGGATGGAGCACAAACCCAGTCACAGACACTCAGAGCATTTTAATCCTATCAGCTAACGGTTATTAATCACAGACACCATGAGCTGTGTGTGGCTTGGCTCTCCTGGTGAAAAATCAGAGCAGACTTTAGCGAGGGAAGACAGCAGTGAGCAGGCTAACTTAGCATGCTAATGCTAGAACGAAACTAATTAAAAAACTTAAATTAACGATCTCAAGTCTCTGCAGGACTCACGCAGGATGAGTGGGACATTACACAGAGCAGCATACAGCAGTCAGTTTGACCGCATTCAAATAATGAATAACAACGTTTATGAACATGTATCAGCAGAGAGCAACACAATTAGACTAACAACTGGCCATGTTAGAAAACGCTTTGACCAAAAGCGCGCCTTAACAATTAATAGTTTAGCTGTAAAATAAAATGACCATCCTTGGAGATCATACGTCCATGAGGGAACGTCTTCACATTCACGACTCATAACACGCCCACTACGAACCTGATTGGACGGACATTAATCCCAACCTTTTGTCATTCTTCAAACTTGTCAAACATCTGGCCAGTTATGGTTTATTCAGCCTACAGGTTGGTCGTTACGAAGCAAACTGGAAATAGGCGCGAACTTTGAAATTCGAATCTGCCTGATAGTCTTATTGCAGAAGTGAATGAAGTACATAATGAAATAAATAATGAAATGAATAAATAATGAAATAAATAAAAAGATGTATTATATATATATATATATATATATATATATATATATATATATATATATATATATATATGTGTTTACATTAAATACCTGACAAAACAAGTGTATTTCGAACTATCCAATAGATCCATGTAGATCCATGTGTGGAGGAGTGGCTGTGGATATATGTATTTGTATTAACATATGAGCTATGAGCTGTCAAGGTGTCAACATATGAGCTGTCAAGGTGGGTTTGGGGTGAGTTGGTGAACGGGGGAAAAGAAAAAAATGGGATGGAGGTATATGCAGTGATGGCTGGTGGTGATTTTGGGTGGGTGGGCTAACGAATGCATTGCATTTATCAATACTTCGCACAGCAGCAACAGTAGCATCACATCAAGTTGCAGCAACAACAGTGTATGTTTTGTTATAGAATCAGAAGCAGAATCGGAATCAGAAATACTTTAATAATCCCAGGGGGAAATTACTTGCTTATTACTTAGGAAATGCTCTATGGCAACACTGGGGAGACATATAAGAATGGCCTGATGCTGAAAATCTCTCTCTCTCTCTCTCTCTCTGGTTCACAATATTGCCAAAGCATACAGGAGTACACAACAAGAATATTAACAATAATAAAGATGATAATAACAATAACGGCAATAATAGTTACAAATCAATGTTTTCAAAGAAAGTATTTTTTATTAAACAATGACAGACAACAAGAATGTGTGTTTGTGTGTGTGAACAAGAAAAACAAAAACCAGGGGCAGGTGATCCATGACATCGCAACCATGAAGAACCAAATGAAAAAAAAAACTCAGGAGAAGGACCAAATTAGCAGCCAATTCACAGACCATTAGCAGCTGCCACCACCGTCAGCCGCAGTGACCACCACCGTCAGCCGCCGTGACCACCACCGTCAGCCGCCGTGACCACCACCGTCAGTCGCAGTGACCAGCACCGTCAGCCGCTGTGACCACCACCGTCAGCCGCAGTGACCACCACCGTCAGCTGCAGCGACCACCACCGTCAGCCGCCGTGACCACCACCGTCAGCCGCCGTGACCACCACCGTCAGCTAGGTGACCACCAGCAGCAGCCGCCGCTTAAAATAAATAATCCAGTGAAGTCTTCCTGAAATAAGCTACAGTGAGGAACCAAATGAAAAAAAAACTCAGGAGAAGGACCAAATTAGCAGCCAATTCACAGACCATTAGCAGCTGCCACCACCGTCAGTCGCAGTGACCACCACCGTCAGCCGCAGTGACCACCACCACCGTCAACCGCCGTGACCACCGCCGTCAGCCGCAGTGACCACCACCGTCAGCCGCCGTGACCCTGGTTACAGGTGTCCAAATGTTGAGGTGTGCTCTGGGGTCGTGGAGATAAAGTCATGAGGGGACGAATGTCCAGGGAGTTCAGAATGTCTGTCGGACAGTCAGTCAGACTGACTGAATGAATGAATGAATTCGAGCTGCAAGGCCGGGTGCCCTGGTTACAGGTGTCCAAATGTTAAGGTGTGCTCTGGGGTTGTGGAGATAAAGTCATGAGGGGACGAATGTCCAGGGAGTTCAGAATGTCTGTGTGCGCATGAATCAGCAAAAGATGTGTGAGCAAGGCTGAGAGAGTGCACTCGGACGAGGCCACGGACATGGATAGGCACAGACATAACTCCATCAGTTTTTCTGTCTCTGAAAACACGGCTCTTGTTTGTGGCTGGAGCTTTGTCAAACATGATGCTACATCTTGGACTGTGACTCACTTAGACCCTCTGTCTTTTGTGACATCGGCAAGCTGCTTGGCGATGCTTGGCCCAAGGATTTTGAGCTGGAGTTCAAGGCAGTCTGTGTCAACTTTTGTCCAATCACGCTAGATTGGGTTGCGGGTGCTGGGGCTGGGCCTGCCGGTGCAACTGCAGGCTGAGGCGGATAGTCTCCTCACTCCGGCTGCTCTCCGTTGTCATGGTTGCGGTACTAGTGTTCTTCTTCACCGGTGGTGGTTTCCCAAAAAAATCTGAAATGCGTTTCTGTGCCTTGTTTCCTCCTCGTTTCTGCCATTAGACTATGTACATTTGCTAGTCTGTTGCTGCCATGGATGTATGCTGCATGGAGCGAGCGGGAAACCTCTTTACTCAGCGACCACTAGCCTGCCTGACGTTGACAACATAACTTCCATGAACCTGTGTTGATTAGACCTAAAAACTATTTTTAAAAAATCCAAAATACATGTAATCGCCTACGTGTGTCAAAATAATTTCTCAAAATATTCATAAGGAATTTATAAATTGTGCAAAATATTTTTAATACATTTTTAAAAAATCTCCCTCTCGCTACTAGGGGGTGCTGCAGCACCCCCAACACCCACACTTCCCGCGGTCATGATGGTGCATGTATGTTTTATGTATGGTACCATTAATTACCCTTTTCAAAAAAACACTTGAAAAAACATATGATTAGTTACCCGCAATTTTAAGGAAAACACTTTGAATGACTGCTGATTTCTGTAATGTATATTGAATAGGAAAAAACATGTTAAATTGCCTTTAAAAATAATAATAATGTGACCTTATATTATGGTTATTTATTTGAAATTTTAAGGGTCAATCTTTAAACTACTGCTAATATCTGTTAATCTACAGTTATTGTCTTACTAAAAAATATTGATGAACCTGTAAAAAAAAAAAAAAAAACATTTTATACACAATTACAGTGGAATGTGTACTAATACAATACCATATAAATGGGAAAAATTTAAATTACTAGTATCCCAATACCTCCAAATCTACAGGCATTTTATTGTTTTAAAAAAAGAAAAAAAACTGTAAGAATACAGAATTGTGTCTGTAAAATTACTTTATTTAAAGTGCACGTTTTGTAAAATAATATATTTTACATTGTCTTTTTACAGTAATGTACAGTAAATTATTTTTGTGTCTGTACAAATACTACTTATTACCTTATTACTTATTAAAAAAACATGAAATCACCTTAACCATGCACACTTTATGACCTGCAATGTTATGGAAACAATAAAGATTTCTGGAATTTTACGTACATTTCTTCTTTTCTTTTCTGTAAATCTACTAGCATTTCATTGTTTTATTAGAAAACAGGAAAAATCTGTAAGAAATTACAGAAAATCTCCTGTAAAATTACACTTTTTTCTTACAGTGTGGTTTATTACGTTTAAGGACAGCATTACATGCTGCCTACAGAGATCCGATCCTCAGCAACATCATATACAACACAGTGCAATGAATAATACAATTTATACAGATTAGCCCTTACCACTTGGCGCAAACTCTGTCTCAAACTGGCGTAAATGGATTCCGGATCTGTTCCTTGTGTCAGTTCTGTTATATCTAAAAATACATTGTCCGTCTCCTTTCCCACTCACATCACACATAATGAGGTATGAAGTATTCTCTTCACTGCGTGCTGGACGGTCCAGGTAGCCGGGAGGGAGAGGCAGGTGGAGTCACCGTTATCAGCGGCCTCTGAGCTGTCTTTAACTCGGAGCCGACTGTTGGCTGGCTTTCACCGGCAGCAGTCCCTGCAGGTGCAGCGGTGGTGTCGGTCCTCAAGCTAGCATCTACCGAGGAACTCGCCTCTTGCTGCTCCTCAGAGTCATTCGTCTTCGATTTCTTTGTAAATGCGAAATTTGCGAGTAAAACATGCAACTGCAAAACATGGCAGTAAAGACGATTCATCACCGAAATTGAGCGGGTCCAGCATCTCCAGCGCGGTCTCTTTTTTTGTTTGTTTCCAATGTCTGATTTAAAGTGACGTTTAAGAGAGAGAGAGAGACGCCTCTCAGTCACAGCCTGTCAGTACAGTCGGGTCCTGGCCTAATGACATATGGTAATGTGCGATTGATAGTCTTAAATTGTTGTTATGACAAAATGTTATAACGTTCTTTTTCATGTTTAAGCTCTCAGCAACATAGATGTTTAAAATGAAACATGGGCTGTTTTTCTCCCCAGTGTGTTTTGTTCAGGCTTCCTAGCACGCGCTGGTTATCGTTTTATTTCATTAAAAAGAAAAATAAAGTTTGCGTTATTTGTTTACATTTTAACCGGCTCAACTACCAGCAATATGATGGGTTGTAGCGACCATTGTTGATCTGTTACTCACATGAAAAATTCCTCTTGATGCTGCTTTATGTTTTTCAAAAAATCCAAAAATGTTTCAAAATAAGATGATAAAGAAACTATCTGCGGACAGCAGTGCATGTTAAATTGGGGGTCGCAACTCAAAAAGGTTGAGAACCACTGGCCTAGGGTACAGTAGGCTATTTTATGTAAACGCGATTTGTGAAAAAGTGGTGGGGACAATTCTGCGTCATTCCAAAAGTGGTATGGACATGTCCATACCGTCCATACCATAAATTACGCCCATACTGCCGTGCAAGGTGCAGACTAGCACATCAGGAGCAGTTTGGGGTTCATTATCTTGCCCAAGGACACTTCGACATGCAGACCAGGGGAATTGAACCAGCGACCTTCCAATATCAAGATGCTGGCTCTACCCACTGGGGATTGTGGGGACATGCCCCCCCTCCAGTTACAGTTTGGTGAGGAGAGAGGGAAACATTATAATATTGACACCATCACATTTTTATCAGGGATGTCTCTCCCCCTGTGTTTCAGGCAATGTGCTGCCCCATTGAAGCTCAATGTTCCCCAACACAACATACAGTATTTTTACAGTCAAGGGATAAAGCCCCTCAAGAGGTAGTACTAATTGGAGCAAAGAAGAAATGAAAATAGGTGCTCAGTGATGTATGTCTAAATCATTGGCTGTGTAAAACATGGACAAAGCTGCAGGATTTGAAAACTGAGGAGAATAATAGAAGTACTTTAACCAGCATTTTACTCATGGTCAGCAGGAGATGCTTTCACTGGTTACAAAGAGAACTATTATTGTATGTAAGCCTATGAGAAAATTAGCCTACTTCTCACTTGATTAATTATCTCAGTACATGGTTTAATGAATTAATCTTCTCAATTGCTAGTTTCAAGTCTTCTTCAACACAGCATGATGGTCGCTTAGTAAATTATGGTCACATTACATAAAGTAATCCATAAAGCACGGTATGCGTCATGTACTAACCTGTGATTGACCAGTCGCTAAAGTCAGTGTTTCCTTTCGTTCTCAAAGCCAGAGACAATCAGGAAATCGTCCCCAGCTCTATCCCTCTGATGGCAGCTGTAATGCTGCTAAATTGAGGCTTTAAAATGTTGGTCCGCAAACTAATGAGTGATGTCACGGAGGGTTTTGCACTCGGTCCCAGTTAGGAGTTGATGTGTTTTACGTTTTTCATTTTAGTCTAACTTAGAGCAATTTATTAAATTTGACCCCAAAATTAAACTTCCGTCATTATCTACTCACCCCTATGCTGATAAGAGTCAGGGGAAGCTTTTATTGCCTGAAACACATTTCTGGAGATTCACAGCAGAATAGTGTTTCAGCATTCTCCTAAAAAACTTAAGTAGATGGAGATTCAAACTGTAAAAAACAAAATAAAACAAAAAAAAATACCATAAAATAGCTTGTCCGGCCTTGCTGGGAGCTCAGACATTACAAATTGATTTGAAAAGACCTGATTTACACCCTTGATGGGCAGTTGAGGTCTTGCAACCACTTCGGATGAGGTGCATGAAAATCCTTTTAGCTTAGCAGCTAAAGTGTACATTTTAGCTTTAAAAAGATGTAGATAAAATGTGTAAATAATGTCTTTTAAATCAGTTTGGAATTGCAGAGCTCCTTAGTCCCTGTATACTTCAAATATTTAGCAGAATGCTGCAGTGCTGTTTTGTGTTCTGTGAAGCTCCAGAACTGTTTTGTGGAATACAAAACTTTACCCAGCTTTCCATTGGCAGGGCTTGGGTAATGGATTTTTGGGTGAACTTATCCTTTAAGAAATGCCTGTTACCAATTCTAAAAAAAATGTGATGTTGTGGTTTTGTCAGCCGAGTATACACAGGTACTTATAAGCAAACACACACACAGGCACACACACACACACACACACGCACACACTATGGCGTCAAAATCGTTTCAAAACAACCAGAGAGGCATGCAGCAACGCACGCACGCACGCACGCACGCATGATTATACGTATATATGGTTATACGTGCGTGCGTGCATGCGTTGTTACGTGCAGATTGTATTTCACGCGTAACAAAAAGCTGCGTACGTATGAAGCAGCGTGTGCACGTCTGTCTGTCACTGTTTGACAAATGTTGTTAGGCGTTCACACGTGTGTGTGGTCGCTGATTCTGATGCTTCGCAACCGGAAGTTGATCTGCAGTGCGCACACCAGTCCGCGTACACGCACGCCTCACGTAGTTGGCCTTTTCATTTTAAGCGGAGGTAATCTGCGGACTGTGACCAGTGATCACAACGGATATTTATTTGTTTTAGATCAGCTCGTTTCCTACGGAAGCGCATTGCATTCACTGGATAAAAAAAAAATAGACACCTTATCTCGTAATTACGAGATCCTGATCTCGTAATTACGACAAAAGATCTCGTAAGTACGAGAAAAGATCTCGTAATTACGAGATCAGGATCTCGTTATTACGAGATCTTGATCTCGTAATTACGAGATGAGGAAAGGTGCGTCGTTGATTGTGGTCAAGCCAGCCGTGGTTCGCGTTTGCTTGGTCAAATCAGCCGCACCGTTTTGTTTCTATCTAATAACATTTATGGTAATCGTGCTGAAGCCGCTCTAAAGAGCTGCTGGTGGCGACTGTGTGGGTCAGACTGCAGTCTCACAGTCAGACCCATGAAGCATACGAGGATAAGGATTTTGACAGAGGATTACTTAAATACTACACAGTAGAAGTACTTCATTATAGTTACACAAGTATTCTAGGGAGTACTTAGTTCAGCATTATATGAATATTGAACTACTTATGGAAAAAAAAACGTTTTTTGTTGTTGTTGTTGTTTTTTCCCATGTCGTCCTTTACTTTGAAATCCGGATATCTTCGCGATACCTTCAGTTTATTACCGGGAGTATTTACTGTAAAAGTATGATCTCATAATTACGAGATCCTGATCTCGTAATTACGAGATCTTTTCTCATAATTACGAGATCCTGATCTCATAATTACGAGATCTTTTCTCATAATTACGAGATCCTGATCTCATAATTACGAGATCTTTTCTCATAATTATGAGATCTTTTCTCATAATTACGAGATAAGGTGTCGATTTTTTTTTTATCCAGTGAACGCAATGCGCTTCCGTAGTTTCCAGCTTTATTGATTATCATTATTTTTTATCATATATTATTAAGTGTTAAATTACTTTTAATTGTTAATTTTCGTGTTCTGATTTTACTCTATTAAAATCGTGTGTAAATACATGAAATAATTGCAGTTTACTGTGCGATGATATGAATATTGTTAAATGTATAGCTAATTAATTTTGTGAAATTGTAGGCTACATTTTGGTGTTATTTTGTTTATTTAAAAAAAATATCATGACAATGAATGCATTCATCACTCAATTTGGGTATTTAGCTACATGAAAGAATATAAGTATATAGAGTTAGTATTATCTAGCGGTCCAAATGACCGCTTACGGCCGTTCTAGTAGTGTTTGAGTTCCGGCCCTTCTGAAGTCCAACTGACACTTTGGTCCAATCAGAAACATATAATTTGATACATTGTGACCAAGTGTTAAAATCTCTCTAGGGCAAGAAACCAGGAATGAGCAGGGGGAAAAAAACGAGGATTGAATTTGGTTTTCAACAAAATGCAAATGCATCTTTCATATTTATGTACACGAACAGGTATCTTATAACAATCCAAAATTATAACACCTATAACAATCATGAACTTGTCATGCAAAAGCCTATATGTCTGTATCTCGCATTGGATCGATTGCACCATCTACTGGATGAAAATGGAACACAGAACAACTACGCCACACGTTCATGTGCGGACTGCTGCGCACGGTGCAGATCAACTTCCGGCCGCGAAGCATCAGAATCTGCGACCGCACGCACGTGTGAACGCCTAACAACATTTGTCAAACAGTGACAGACAGACGTGCACACGCTGCTTCATACGTACGCAGCTTCTTGTTACGTGTGACAGAGTTTGCACACGTCATTTCCGCGCACGCGTAAGCGCGTGACAAAAATGTTCAATCATCTTCATGCGAGCGTTAACACGTGCGTTTGCATAAAGACGCATGAATGTTACGCGTAGTCACTACGCGTCGTGTGATTACCGGCGTGCAGCAGTCATCACGCGTGAACGTGCGCGTAAACGGGGGGCCATTATAAGTCAATGAGGAAAGAACATTACACGTCAGGCGCGGCTTGCTGCACAGGCGTCAAAGCAGGCGCGAGTGACACGCTCAGTTGATATGTGCGCACGCTTTTTAAAACGATTCTAACGCCATACACACACACTCACACAGTTACCCACACACACACACACACACTCACACACACACACACACACAGTCTCACAAGTCTTGCATGCAGCAGCAGTAGTAGTGCAGCCATCCTCCTCCCTCTCTCTCTCCATCTCTCCCCTCTCTCCTCCTCCCTCAATCCCTCCCTCCCTCTCTCTCTCCTTCCCAGTCTTGCCCGGTCTCTGCTCCGTCAACAGCTCCTGCATCTCTATCTCTCCTCATTCTCATCTGTATATCTCCCCAGCGTCTATCACCATGCGTCTCGGCATCTCCTCCTTCATTTCGGATATCCTGAGCACATCCAGTAACATCTGTTTCTGCTGGACTGAGGGCAAGGTAGAGTCAGAGCTTCACCTCCTCTGCCTTGCTGCTGCTGTACTCTAGAGCAAGGCAGCAGCCGGAGCAGCTTGGGGACATGCACATTCTTATTTAATCACATAATGTTCCAGTGGATATACTGTGGTGTGTGTGTGTGTGTGTGTGTGTGTGTGTTAAGAGTTTGCTCTGTGTTTGTTTGTGTGCAGGAATTTGTCATTATTGTCAAGAGTTGGTTTGCTCAGCTTCTGGGGATATGCTATGGTGTGTGTGTGTGTGTGTATGTGCGCGCGCGTGTGTGTGTATATGTGTTAAGATTTGGTTACTTTAATATTCCAATAGGTTCCAATATATAGTCCAAGTTTGTGAAATATGTGTTTGTATTTGTGACAGTGTGGTGTGTTGAGACAGGAACTATACAGAGTTACATATTTTGTTCATGAGGCTCTTGTGGTTTTTAATGTCCTTATATCGGGATGCATTTAGCCTAGCTTAGCACAAAGGCTGGATGTAGGGAAAAACTACCATCATAGCACAATTTCCATGGCTCTGTCAAAAGTCAAACAAATGCACCTTCCAGAAACGTTTTATCTATATAATAAACCTTTTGTGTCTTCACAGTCGGGAATATATTCACCAATTACCATATATTATCATACTGACTCACAGAAACAAGTAACAAGCAATGTAACAGTATGTTGGATCTGGCCTGATTCAGGTCCTGGCGTGGGTCTTGGTTTGCTAGGAACCAAGAGGACTTACCAAGACGATATATGCAATCACTGTGCCCCACAGCCGTTGGCCAAGAAACTGCTTATAAAAAACAAATTATTGACTAGGGATGGCAATGCTGACCAGTCAGTTAATCTACCACTCTGGTCTGGACAGAAATATCTCAATGATTTCATGGTGAACCGCTATGAAATATGATAAACACTGTCATGTTCCTCTCAGGATTAATTGTGATAACTCAGATAGTCCTCTGACTTTTCATACAGCGCCATCATCAGGCAATTTGTCCAACCTTTTGGATTCCATCTAAGAACCTGCAAATGAATGACATTCCCATCAGCCTGTGCTAAGTGCTAATTAGCAAATGTTAACATTCTTACATGCTTAAGGCTTGCTGAAGGCCTGCCTAATTACTTTTATTTATCATACGCATGTTAGCACGTTAGCTGGAAGCATTGCTGTGTTTGAATACAGCCTTGAAGTGCTCTACACAATTGATGCATTTCAGAATCAGTCAGAATCAGAATCAGAATACTTTATTGATCCCAGGGGCAAATTGTTTTTGTTACAGACGCTCCATGCAAAGTAGAAATAGAAATATAGTGTGAATGGAAACAAGATAGAGATATAAATAAAACATTAATGAAGACAATGATAAAATTAAATAATAAAGTAGACAATAAAATAAGATATTAAATAATAAAGTAGACTCTGGAAGTATATACAATACACTATACAGTGAGATAATATATTCACTATACAGAGATATAGTTGTATTGTTGAATTACAGTTTTGCTTTGTCTTTTGTTTGTTGTTTTTTGTTTTGTTTTGTTTTTTATCTAAAAAGTCCGATCATCAGAGGGAGGAGTTGTACAGTTTAATGGCCACAGGCAGGAATGACTTCCTGTGGGCTTCAGTGGTGCATTTAGGAGCAATCAGTTTTTCGCTGAAGGTGCTCCTCTGTTCAAAAATTTCTGTTCAAAAATTAGTTTAAACACATCCTGACAATAAGTAGTGTAGATATAACTACAAGTAGATCTAACCGAGTGTTTTTATTATTTCTTTTTTATTTTAAACATTACACTATTCCTCAAACCAAACTTGTCTCACTAGCATTGCCCCTAGATTCCACTGGACACATTTGTGTTGTGTTCCAGAGCTGATTGTTGCCGTTGCAATGCTCACAGATCGATCATCCATGCCACAGAGCATTTCAGAAGCGTCCCTGAAGCATCCCTCAGCTCTGCTCCGTGGAAAATACGGGCCTAGTCTTTTTTTGACATAAGTGGACAGAAGACTCATGAAGCGTTACAGAGCAGATTGGGCTAGGCAGGAAGTCACAGACAGGAACAGCATAGAGCATCCTGCCAATTTTCAAAATAAAACGCCCTACGCAGACACAGCATTGGAAACATTAACAATAAACACACTTAGACGAAAACCATCCGACTCTGTAATGTACTCACCTGTGAAAGAAACAAGAAAATCAAGAAAAACTGAAGAAATAAACACAATCGGAGCAATTCCACAATATCAGGCAGGCACGACGCTCCACTTCCAAAAGCTCCTGGTGGGATATGAAGTCATGTGGAGGACAGAACAACCCTGCACTGCTCATGCAGGGTCATTGAGACTGGAATAAGGGCACTAATCTCAATCCAATTGCAAAATCAATTAATTTCCATCATTGCACAAATTTACATTTTTGTATAATTATTATTGGATAATAATAATTACTTTGTAATAACTACTTTGTGCAGAAACACAAAGGTCAGTGTTACTGGTCACCAGTACTTTCTGAAGCTGTGCCAGTCTTTCTCATGTCAGCTCATTGGTGCATGCAGGGAAGAGATGATAGTCTATACGATGTTTAGTTGTTAAACACATATACATTTTACCTGTGTTTGGCTCGGCTGCTTAACAAGGCTGTTTACAATTCTTCTACTGCTCTATCAGCTGTATCACAACATACTCTATGTAGTGTGTTTGTGGGCATGTGTGAGATCATGATGACACAGAGATAGAGAGATGACTTTATTGATATTGACAGACATCCTCTGGCTGTGTGTGTGTGTGTCTGAGAATTGGTGAAAGAGAGAATGAGACAGGGATATATAGAGAGAGTCGACATTTTAAAAGTAATGTAACCGTGATACAGCTGCTTGAAATGTTACTCATATGGTGCTAGTGGCGTGTGTGTGTGTGTGTGTGTGTGTGTGCGTGCGTGCGTGCGTGTGTGTGTGTGTTGGTTTGATTGATGGATTTGTCCTGGGATTGGAGCAGTATCAGATTCAGTGCTAGGTATCAGTGGGGGAGTGCAGGGGTAGCTACGGATCTGTCACTGATAAACCAATGTAACACTACGGCAGCCTCTCTGCCCCCACAAAGCTGGAGGAACACATCGTCAATCCTGCAATATGTATCCGGTAGTCATTACTGTAACACAGCCCAGAGGCATCGATTCAGCTACAGCTAAGGTGTGGCAAGGTCACCTGACAGCAAACACTCTCTACATACAGATAGCAAAGGCAATTGTGTGTACACCTGCATCTTAGTTAATTTGATTATAATTCTTCCAAATTAGAAACATTGTTACATTACTCTTCAATCCATATTATGGTATGATATAATGAAAACCACAGTGAAGTGGTGGAAATAAAGTGAAAAAAAACAGCAAATAGAGAGTGATGTAAAGTAGAAATATAAAATAAAGTGAAAATAGGTTAGTGTTAATACGTGGATAGGGCTGGCCACGTTTCACGTTTTTCACCGAAGATCATTGAACCAACAGACCCTCATATGTAATCAGTTGTTGTCGATGGTGTTAATGTAAAAAGATGCAACAGACCAGTTTCAATATTCTGTCTGCAGCTAATGTGATTTCGCTTGTATTACTGTGGCAATCCTGGTATCAGGGACATTTCTAGGATCAGACCTCTGGGGTGCTCAGCTCTCTCACATTTAAAATTCTATGGATGAAATGTATTTTCCCCTCAGCTAAACACTTACCATTGTGGACGCCATATAATAACTTTCGTATTGTGGAAAACTCAGAGAAAATACTCTCAAAAATGGAGAATTCCACTATGAAACAATACAATAGTACAGCCTGGTTTCTGCCTCCAGCGTTACCATACAACCTACCTACAGGCTTTAACACACTGTAAGAATTGTAAGGCAAGGCAAGGCAAGTTTATTTGTATAGCATAAGTCAGACACAAGGCAACTCAAATGGCTTTACAGGCGCACACAAATTAAGACATGAAAAATTTGGCATTGCAAAGACATTAAAAATTGCATTTTAAAACAAGTAAAAACATTAAGAAACAAACATTAAAACAAGTAGACAAAAATGGAAAAGCTGTAAAAGAAACTAGACTGTGGAATCAAAGATACAATGCAAAGACTTGAATTACTTGAGTTAAAAGCAGTGGCAAAAAGAAATGTTTTAAGTCTTGATTTAAAAGAGGTGAGTGTTGAAGCAGACCTGCAATTTTCAGGGCGTTTGTTCCAGATATGTGGCGCATAGTAACTGAATGCTGCTGCTCCATGTTTAGTTCAGACTCTGGGGACTGAAAGCAGACCGGTACCTGACGATCTCAGAGGTCTGGATGGTTCATAACGTGGTAGCAGATTTGAAATGTATTTTGGCCCGAAACCATTCAATGCTTTATAATCCAACAGCAGGATTTTGAAATCTATTCTTTGATAGACAGGAAGCCAGTGTAAAGATCTAAGAACTGGAGTGATGTGATCTATTTTTTTGGTTCTTGTTAGGACTCGATCAGCAGCGATCTGAATCAGCTGCAACTGTCTGATAGAGTTTTTAGGGAGTCCTGTAAGGACACCATTACAGTAGTCGAGTCTGCTGAAGATAAATGCGTGTTTAAGTTTCTCCAAATCCTGCTGAGACATAAGTCCTCTTATCCCGGATATATTCTTAAGGTGATAGTAGGCTGACTTTGTAACCGTCTTAATGTAGCTGCTGAAATTCAGGTCTGAGTCCATGATTACACTGAGGTTTCTGGCTTGGTCTGTAGTTTGCAACATTACAGACTGAAGCTGAGCAGAGACTATTAGTCATTCTTTCTTGGATCCAAAAACAATTATTTCAGTCTTGTCTTTGTTAACTGAATAAAACTCTGACACATCCAATCATTGATTTGTTTAATGCATCTACTCAGAGTATGTAAGGGATTATAGTCCCCTGGTGATATGGTTATATACATTTGTGTGTCACCTGCATAATTATGATAGCAAATTTCATTGTTTTCCATTATCTGAGCTAGAGGGAGCATGTAAATGTTGAATAGTAAAGGCCCCAGAATGGATCTCTGGGGTACTCCACTTGTGATTTTCATTCGATCAGATGTGTAATTACCAATAGACACAAAGTAGACTCTCTCATTTTGATAAGATTTAAACCAATTTAGTGTTGTGCCAGAGAGTCCAACCCAGTTTTCCAGTCGGTCCAGTAGTATATTATGGTCGACTGTGTCAAACGCAGCACTGAGATCCAGTGATACTAAGACTGAGATTTTTCCGCTTGTAAAGCAAAGATTTCAGAAGATGCAGATTACAATACAACTTGCTAGTACACCCATACACACACACACACACACACACACACACACACACACACGCACACACACACACACACACACACACTCACTCACACACACACACACACACACGAAGGTACAACACATAACAACACAACAAGGGGCCTTATTACAGTTTTTGCCGAATGCTTGCACACATGTTGCAGACTTTGGCTCACTGTGTCGTAACTTAACACACAGGTCGAGTAAGACACAGCACATGGAGATAAACTCCTAACTTATACGGCAAAATGAAACTCTTGAAACAAAACCTAGCAATCCCATTTCAAAACAGTTTTTAGCATCAAAACATTAAACACATGCACTTTTGTTTGCACTCTTTCCTAGCAGCATCAACACACAGATGTGCTTTATGCAAAACACAGCTGTATTCAGTACGTTGGATGGTTTTTGACTTTAAAAGTCTCATACATTTTTTGAAAGATTGATCCACTACAGTTGATCTAGAAACATAAAAATAAAATGCATACACTTCAGATTTTTTTTTTCAGGTTTTTGCAAAAGTAAAAAAAAAAACAAAAAACACAAGGACATGGTACAACTAGAATGTTCTACAAAACATAGTGTTGTAAGGGAATGATTAGAAGACATTTAGGCTATGGATCCTGTCTCCTGTTGGCACTTGGCCACATCACCTCATCCACATCATAGACAATGTCCTCCCTTGCCAAGCAATGGGGGAAATATCGCCTTGCATGCCGTACCAACCTGTACCCTGTATGGACCTCACCTCAACGCCGCATTCCTCTTCCATGGCTTGTGGAAGAGGCATGCGGGCATGTGGCTGATGGTCATAAACTTTCCAGCGCCATGCTGAAAAGAACTCCTCAATTGGATTCAAAAATGGGGTGTATGGGGTGCGCAGGTAGTTGAGTGGTTAGAGAGCATGCCATATATGCAGTGGACCCTGGTTCGAATCCAGCCAGAGGACCTTTACTGCATGTCACACCCCCTCTCTCTTTCCCGTTTCCTGTCAAATAAAGGCATCAATGCTTTAAATAAATGGGGTGTATGGTGGCAAGTTGAGTGCAATAAATCTGTTATGGGTGATGAACCAGTCCCGGACCAAAGAAGCCCGACAGAAACTGACATTATCCCAGACGACAACAAACTGTGGCTGCTCTGGCCCGTCCTGGACTACTGTGTCATGAAGTGTGTTCAGAAAGCGAATAATGAGTGCTGTGTTGTAGGGACCGAGGATGGAGAGGTGATGCAGTGTCACTGTTGCCTGCTCCCCTTCTTCGTCCCCTTCTTCGTCCTCTTCCTCGTCCTACTGCTGCTCTCACTCTCCCTCTTCCTCTTTCTGCCTCCATGTTTCCAAAGTTGGCACAGAGGAGCTGAGCTCACATCAGGTGTATTTGTAGTGCTATGGCTTAGACTGATTGGTGTTTTGCAAGAAGTGTGTTGGAGAATTTCAAACACAGTGCAAAGCATATATTGTGTTTGCAGGGTTGGTGCTTTTGTTTAGTGCATGGCCACCAAAGTTAGAGGTTGTGATGCTTTGGGCATAGCAACCACTTTTAATGTTTAAGCATTAGGCAAAAACTGTAAAACTCACCAGAACCACTTGTTACACAAAGTCTATCTTTCAAAAATTTTGAAACTTACTGTTGAATGGAAATTGTGTTTCCTTGGTCCAGGGATGACTTGAGACAGACTGATGTGAATATCAGCTAAATTAGGAATTTAACAAGAGGGGTCTTTACCCTTTTGAATTGGTTCCATTTGCGAATATTCAGAACCACTCCATCAAGTTGACAGATGTCCAATAGCCCAAGGTTAGTGAGTGCAGACAATGCCATATTGTGGAAGAAAAAATACTCCTACAGGTCCAATACTGTGACTGGTTCAGATTGGAGATACAAGTTCACAACAAGGCTGTAGAATTCTCTCTGACTAGAGTTAGTTCCTGGTCGGTATTATATACAAGTAACATAACTGGAACCAATAGGTTTCGGCTAAGCAACAAGGGGGAGGGCATCTGGAAAACACTCAGTACGTATACTTGCACAGTTTAGTTGGATTAAAGCCATAGTTTGACTATGCTACTCAATCAGACAACTGCAATATGGTGTACATAATAATTACACAAACTAGATGCACAATGGCACTCTTGCTTGCGGTTATTCCGAATCCAATCTGATAGAACGTATACATGCACGTGTAATGCGACTATCAATCGAATAATCTAGGTGTTTTAATCTGACTATGAGAAATCCGATCCAGTCCGATTTTAGTCAGACTAAGGTGTATACGTGCATCTTAAATATCTGATCATAGTCGGACTTACCCAATAATTCGGTTTTCTCGAGTGTCATGTAAACACACTGACTCAAGTCTGAGACGATTTCCATAGGCTCAATCAACAAATGTTTCATGAAAATGGTTGACTGAATAACGTACTTCCTGGGTAACATAGATTGCACCTCAGTTTTACCCAGATTACTATTGTAATGATTAGGAAGAGTGGCTGAGATTCTGGTGTGACTTCTCAGAGTGCTGCTCTGGGCTCTTATGAAAATGTTATTCAACAGGACTTGTGTCTGGGCTGTTTTCACAACACAGCAAAAGATGTAATCACAGAGATCTGTAAATTAATGTCAAATTGTTTGAGCTCATTTTCACGTAGAGGAGAAGACAACAACAAAAATCACACAAAGAAAGATGCAACAGCAAAATGATAAAAACAGTCATATTAAAATGTTGTTTTGCCACCATAACTTTTACAGTTTGTGAAAATGTGAGGACCCAAATGCAGAAACACACAGAGGCAGGCATCATTAAGAACTGAAAATGAGCCTTTAATGAAAAGCCAAAAATCCACAAACATATAATCCAAAACCAGGTGGGGTAGAACCCCCAAAAGTACCAACCAAGAAGAACAAAGTACAACTAAGTTAAAGAACAAAAACCAGAAAGATACCTCAGGGTAGAACGGGGAGGTGCTGGTGAACACAGGAAGTCATTGGAGGGAACAGGTGCAGGTGAAACACGGTGAGACACAGGATGGTAACACAGGAAGAACTGACAAGGACAGAATGAAGCACACTGGCTCAAATTGAGACAAAACTAACCAGGGGGTGAGGTGCAGGTGGAGTGAGGCAGGGAAGGGACATGTGAGGGAATGGAATGGAAAAACACTGGAGGGAGGGTAAACACTGGAGAAAGAGCAAAAAACAACACATGACCAGAAAACACCTATAAAACACATACATAAGGAAACAAAAATAACAGGACCATGACAATAACAGTCTTCCTTATCTGTCCACTGTCACTAGGCCGGCCGCCTATTTGTGGCCCCCGAACTATTATTCCTTCACCATGTGTTTTGGTTGGGTCAGCAGATGTATACCGTGACTTGTCTCCATGCCAACGACACACAGACAGCTCGGTCACTCACTGCGGCTAGCGCATTTTTTAACTTTCACTTTCGTTTTTGGAGAAGTTTGCACTTTCATATTTTGCTGACTGTAGATTGCACGAAAATGGCGAGTTCCAAGTTCACTGCTAAAAGAAAAGTGGACAGTCAAAATCGGCAATTCAAGAAGAATGGACTGAAAAATTTGCATTCATTCTTCCTTCAACCAGCACAAGACCCATGTGCTTAATATGCCAGGAGACTGTAGCTGTGATGAAGATTTCCAATTTGAAACGACATTATGAGACGAAGCTTAGAAATTTTGAAGAGACATTTCCTCAAAATTCAGAGGTAAGACCAAAAATAAATGCACTAAAATCGTCATATCAAGCTGCAAGCAGGATTCTTGTTACATCTATGACACAACAACAAAAAACAACAGAGTCTTAGAAAGACAGAGACTTAGAAACTTTGTTTTATTCAACTATTTTAATTTGTCAAAATGGAAATTACATTTTATTTTAGTTCATATTTTTTGTTGTTGTTTTGAATGAAAAGAACATTTTGTTTTGAATATATATATATACACACACACACACACACACACACATTATTGTATTTGAGTACCCCTGCTGTATAGTAAGCTAGAAGATTACATAATCTGGTAATAATACAGCAAACATTTGATCACAGTAGCTATAATAGCATTGCTTATTCACATGGAATCATTCTGAGGTCTGTAATCAATGAATGTGAGCAAAATGGTAGCTGACCTTGCATTAAAACTATGTGTCATTGACCACCTGTCTACCTTCTCACCTGGTTCTTGCACTTTCTCTGTCCTTTATTACAAAATCAACTATGCCTGGTATTATCACAATGTTATTTGCCATTTGTTGAAATCAGTGGAGAATATAAATTTATTATTGACTATTAATTAAGTTATTAATGTTAATCAATGAAATACATGTTATTACTATTCATTAATAATCACCGGAGCAACATCCTGGAAACAGGGATCAGTAACCAAATGATATGCTTTTAGTCTCAAGGAATGAAGTTTTATCAAGAATTATTAGTATTACAGAAATATCAATAATTAGATAAATCAACCAGCTATTTTCACAACATTAAATTGTGCAAAACAATCACAAAAAACTGCTCTGTTATAATCAACAGTGTTAATTAAAGCTTGTCCTCAATCTACAAAACACTCAACAAACAGCAGTTGCTTACTACAACTAGCACTTCTGCAAAATAACATAAGCAAGCACAGATATATGAATGGTGTGTGTGTGTGTGTGTGTGTGTGTGTGTGTGTGTGTGTGTGTGTGTATGGAGTCCCTTGAAAAGACTACAAATTTGGAGGAAGTGACTTGGGGAAGTCAGGCACGGACGCAAATTCAGAGATGATGATATTGATTTTGCTGAATCATGTACCTTGAATTAAAAAATGCCGGAAGTGAATACATCAACCAAAAGTAGTCACTTGAACGAATGGGCGAGAATTGAACAATGGCAACACCACTGTTGGCTTCATGCGCACCTTGATTGCGCACAAGATGAATTTGGTAGGAAAGTGACCCACCGTTTCAGAGAGGTAGTCGTGCTACCACAAGGCGTCCACCTGTTAAGTTATAAAAGGGAGATATCACGAGACGCACGTATCTTATGTTATAGTGAGGTTATTAAGTACACAAGTATCCAACGATTCGCTCATAAAATTACGTATGAGATGCACAACAGTCGTCTCCCCCTCAATCAGAGGCCAGCAAGCGAACCAAAACGTACGGTATTCACACACAGCGGCAAGACTACATTGGCTATCCACCAAGTGGATCAGCGCAAACGAGCTCCTAGAAAGCGTAATAACACATATAATCAACATACAGTGCATTATACCATAGGTAGGACTCAGCGCTTCTTTCACAACAAACGTATGCAACACGCTATAAACTATTTGTCTCTGCCCAAACAAAAGCCTCTTACTTGGGTCGCTCGTTGCGACTACAGTATGTCCTGTCCAACTTGAAACTCCAACTCGTTTTTGATGCGAGTGTTGGTCAGCTGCAGTGTCCTGGCAGCGAGAGATGGCAGGCTGTCCTCTCATTAGTGGAAGCAAACAGCAGGATGATCAAATTGGAGAACCAGACCTTGGTGGTCCTGTGTTCTTCTGAAGAAAATGTTCTGTCTTCTGCAGGTGGTTATGAACGACTAAGTTGTACAGTGCTCTATGGATAAAAAAACAACAATAAAGACTATATTAACGAATAGGAAAAGAAAAAATATCTCTGTCTCATCCATTAAGTTAGGAACTGTAGCCTAGGTCGAAGCAAATTGAAACATTTCACAAAAGACACACCCTTATGGTAACTGCTGAATAAAACCAGAGTTTCAGCTTGCCAAACATTTGGGTGTTGGGTCAGTTTTTTGTTCTTTAAATCCTGCTGGTTTGCGAGGGCCTTGTAGTAAGGCTTCTGGTTTTCCTTACAGCCTCTCCTTTGTTTGCAATATTGTGGATGAGGCCCAACACATTTATCTGACAGAGATAGAAAAGTGGACACTCGCAATTTGTTCACAACCTCATGCATTCAATCAAGTCAACAACAAAAACACTGCTTTGTTACCTTGCCAAAAGTGGTGATTTATAGGCTAACATTGTCAACCAGTGCTCCTTCCCTGCCAGCCTGTCCTGATATTAGAGGATAATACAAGTGCCCCAACTTTACTGCTGGACAAACTTCACTGCCACCAAAAGAAGCCACATGCAACAATGATATATGTGAAAATGCAGGACTGTTATGTTCAAATTGGCAATGACAATGTAGCATTAGCTAGCTAGTTAGCTACAGATGTCAGAAAACTAGTTGCGATTGTTTTATGCTAGTTATTAAGAAATAACCATAAAATATTGAGATGACAGAGAGTTCTCATCACCCTTGGTTTGAAGTATGCATATGAAAAAGCTCTGTTTGGAGGGCTACGTAGCCCCAACACTTCAACACGAGAGGTAGGGCTAAGTAGAATAGAATACAATAGAATGGAATACAGCGCCTTTATTGTCACTGCACACAGTTATACAACAACATTTTGCTGTGCACTGCCTAGAAAAAAAACCTTGCTGTGGTATAGGAAAGGGTTCTACTGGGATTGGGCCTAAATTGATCTATGAACAAGTACGGCAGATCATATATATTTTTTTAATTCTATAATGTCACATGAAGGTAGCTGACTGAAATCTGTCTTGTCTCAAAACCTCTGTTTTTTTGGCTAGTTTCAGTTCTGTATATTATGTGCTGCTGGGCTGCTGTGCCATATTTTGCGTTGGTCTGTCCACATTATTTTTTATTTTGTGGGAAAGCCTTTCCAAAGCAAGGATATAACCTTGTCAAGGAAATAACAACAATATAGTCCTGGTTAGGCTTAGATCTCAGTTGTAGCAGTACTGGCAAAGACTCACATAGCAACACAAATTATTCTGGTATAAAATAAAACAAATAGGATGCTAACCAAACAAGTATGTTGTGACAGAGAGTCACACATGGCATCAAATGTGTCTTGGGTGACAGGATCTCTTCTCTGCTGTAGGCCTACAGAAAACGTTTTTACACAAAGCAAGAAATGAGTTCCTGTATAACTTGTGCAAAATGAACAAGAATGTGGAAATATTTAAGAATTTACTGCATATAGCGTTTCTCAATGTTTATGCTGTTTCTGTTAGGGTTAACCCCTAACCCTGGTACAGGTGGCTTGTAGTGGTGTGGCCCTGTAACTCAGGTAGGCCAGGAATGGGTCAGCCTGCTGGAGAATTGTCTTTGCAGTCTGCAGTGCTGTCTCAGTCTCTGGATGTATGGAAGTAATTTGTTTTGAAGTCATAAGCCACAGAAAATTGTCCTCTGTTGTCTGTATATAGCTCATCTGGATACCCCCACCTGGCAAAGAAGTTTTTCAGCCTTGCACAGGTGGTCTCACTTGTCATGTTAATAAGCTATTTCCAGATAGTGAGAAAAATAGTAAATGGTAATCAGGTAGTTCTGCTTTGCATACTTACAGATGTCTGCTCAGGGTCTCAATGGTAGCGATACTGTCATCAGAGGCTCCTTCCTCAGTGTTGGTCTGGTCTGCATGCATTCAGGGCATTTTGTCACAAGCTCTTGTATCTCTTTCTCGAGTCCGGCCACCACACACTCATCCATGCGCTTTCACAACACTTGGTGATACCCTGGTGCCAATTATGTAAATTATGCAGTATATCACCTATCATACTGTTTGGGATGACAATGTGATCCCCATACAACATAAGTCCTTATGAAGTTGGCTGGGTGTTACCCCAATAGGGGTTTGGTTTTGGCTTGTACTGGAACGTTATTTGCATACTTTGGCCATCCCTGGGTCATCAATCTGCTCACTACCTGCAGGTCATGGTCCATGCTTGTCTCGTGCCTGATAAGTTCCAGCTTGGAGGGTGACGCGGGCCATGCTTAGTATAGGCATTATACGACATGACCCCACACAAATTGCAACAGAAACTCTTTCAATTATTCTAGTGTCAATGTCAAATTTGTCATTTAGAACATATCAAAAGTCCTAAGAAATCCAAGTGGTGGAAAGTATTGAAAAATACTGAAATCGGGGATGCCACAATTTCCCATTGCCGCCCATGTTAAAAAATAGATTTATGCATGTCTTCTTGTCTGATGTCCACACAAAGGGTTCAATACTGTCCACAATCAACCAGAAACTGTGTTTTAGCTTTCATAAGTGGGTATGTCTTTGGAACCTTTGATTTTTATCAACTGTAACTGTCAGGTAAATTTACTATGGCCCACATATCAGTAGTGTCACCAAGCTCACAACAGGATACATGTAAGTATTATCTCTTATACCTCAGGACATTTTTGATGTCATCAAATTGATATATTTCAACAACGTATTTGCACATTCATGACTATCGTGTGAAAGAGTATGTTATTATTATCATGTACCATCAAATTAGCCTACTTTATAGTTAGCTAACAGTTAGGGTTGCCAACTGTCCCTAGAAAAACCGAATCGTCCCGTATTTAGAAACAAAATTACGCGTCCCTTATTGAGCTGAAAAGGGACACACTTTGTCCCGTATTTCCGTGAGAATCAAAATGGTCTTTAAAATGTCAATGGAATCAATGAATGACAGGGCGTTTTATATGAAAATGTATGGTAATCTTATTGCCAGCCCTCTCCTGCTCTGTGACCAATGAGCTGACAGCACACTCACACACGAGAATAACAATGCAGAATCTGGTTCTTCTCATTGGTCGAGGTACTGTTGCTTGCAAGAAGATACCGAAAGACAAGAGACTGGGGCAACTGGGAAAACAAACCAGCACGGTACGCCTTTCACCACGAGCAGTAACGTTACTCCTCCGAGAAAAAAAAAGAAAAGGCTGCAAAAATACAGACTTGAATGGGAAAAAGAAAACATGTGGCTGGAAAAAGTGAAGATAATGTCTACAAGATGCACTGCACTGTCTGCCGGCACACTTTTTCTGTAGCCCATGGTGTAGAGTTTAGATTCTCTGTCCGAGACCGAGCCCGACCCTGACCGGAACCGGACCACGGGCTGGGTCTGGTCGATATTTCCCATCACTGTCCTCGGGCCGGGTCTGGCCAGGCTGGGCCCTTGATCAAGCATTTGTATTTGCGTGTGTGTGTGTGTGTGTGTGTATGTGTGTGTGTTTTTTAATAACTCAAAAATAATGAATGTAATTCCAGCTAAAAAACCGCACATCTCTCTTCTCCTTTCATTGTTGTGTGTAAATGTGTTGCTGCGTGGTGTTACACGCGAGTTGTCCACATGATGAAAACAGGACTTGTTGCGTACGTGACATCATTCCCCGAGACGCAAGAAGAAAGCAAAAATATATATTTTTACTGAGGAAAATGACAAAAACAATAGTACCGCACAGTGACTTGAATAAGTAACTTTAATCTGATTACTGGTTTGGAAATATTAACGCGTTGGATTACTCGTTACTGAAAAAAGTGGTCAGATTAGAGTAACGTGTTACCGGCATCACTGATTGTGTAGCTTAAGTGCAACATGGAGCTCGAAGATGTAAAGAAAAAAATAAAAACAGGAGAATTAACTTTGAGCTAGTTTGGAGGAAAGTCATGGGCAGTGATAATAACATATGTGTTGGCTTTGTCGAGTGCAGTAAGTGCGGCACTTGTTGCATCATTCATTAAGACAATTGTGAACAGATTTCTGTAGTTCAAACAACTTGGAACTGTAGCTGAGAACGTCAGTTATTTCAGCCCATGTATTAAAAAAATGTTGGATTTAAATCTGGCTCGGGCTCATAATTACAGTTAATATGTCGGGCACAAACGTGCATGGGCTCGGGTCGGGTCGGGCTTTGTTTTTTGGGCCCAATCTAAGCTCTACCATGGTGGATTGTTTGACGTGAAACAGCATGCTTCTAGTGTATGAAGGTAGATTTGTGTCTTTATTATTCAATCAAAAAAATGGTTGCTTCAATCAAAATATATATTTTCCACCAGAAGCTCTTCACAGCGGTTTCATTAGGATTACCGTAAATATTAGTAGATTCGCGCACTAAAAAACAACGTGCGGCTGAGTTGACCAAGCACACGCGAACCACGGCTGGCTTGACCGCAGTAATAGACGTAATCCTGCGGGCTGTGTGAGAAGATAGACTCAGGCTCTGCATGACCTGTTGCTGCTAAACAGGCAGCGCTGCGGGCAACAGTTGGCCTGTGGACTGTTGTTTGACCACTAATGACATTACTTATCATAACATAACATAGCACTAGCACATAACTAGCCTCTGTACTTAAGTGAAATAAACAATTCATTCAGTGTGCAGGGCCATCGGCTAACGTTATCAGCTAGCCGTTAGTGCATCCTGCACCCATCAAACAGAGTAGGCTGATAACATGACGCCAATCATTTGAATACTGTTTTATCTCCTAAACAACTAAAGCACTGCTTCCTGGCCTGCTGGCGACCATGACTTGCTTGTCAGAAAGACGTCGTTGGTGTAGACACTTGTCACTCACACATGTCTGACCAATGGGGAAGCACCCGCCCACTGCGGGATGTTTGTGTCAAAATGATTCGATCAAAAAAAAAAAGACTTCAAAACTTTTTTCACTTCATGCAAAAAAAAAATCACTTCAAATCTAAAAAAAATTTTTTCAATAAAAAACAAAAACACTTCAAATGATTTTTATTTTTGCCTTTGAGTTTTTTCTTTAATTGAAAATATTTTTTTTGATTGAAGCAACTTTTTGTTTGGATTGAATAATTAAGACACAAATGTCCTACCCATAATATGGCCCAAACACAAAAAAGATTACTTCAATCAAAGAAAACATTTTCAATCCAAAAAAAGTGTTCAAATGCAATTTTTTGAGTCTCAAATATTTTTTCGCATTCAAAAACATTTTTTCCATGATTGAATGATTGTTTTTTTTTAAGTGATTTTTTTGATTGAAAATATTTTTTTTGTTTGAAGCAACTTTTTTTTTGATTGAATTATAAAGACACAAATGTCCTACCTATAATATGGCCCAAACACAAAACAACATTACTTCAATCAAAAAAGTTGCTTCATACAAAAAACCTTCACTTCTGTTAAAGAAAACATTTTCAATCAAAGAAAAACAGTGTTCAAATGCATTTTTTTGAGTCTCAACTATATTTTTGCATTCAAACACTTTTTTTCTTTGATTGAAAAGGTTTTTTTTGATTGAAGTGAAGGTTTTTTTAATTGAAAATATATATTTTGATTGAAGCAACCTTTTGTTTGATTGAATAATAAAGACACAAATCTACCTTCATACTAGTGGTCGACACATTTAAACCGTGAGGGACAACCAGGTGGACCCTTGACCGATTTGTTGTCCACCAGGCAACACCAGAGGCAGATACTGTATGTAAAAAAAAAAAAAAAATAAGATTTTTTTTTTTAACCCTATGGTTAAGGTTAATAAGGGTAAGTCCAATAAATGTCAGTATTTTATGGCCAAATTGTTTAGTGTTATAAACACATACAATTGATAGATGAATACATAAAATAGATAAATAATACTTAAAAGTAATACATAAATGAATAATAGATAAAGAATACACACTATACTGTATACATACACATATACAACCTTACACATGTCAGTTCAAAAGTCCATAGATAGATAGATAGATAGATAGATAGATAGATAGATAGATAGATGTAAGGTGCATAATTCATACTGCACAGGCAGTTGATATACTACACATGAACTATATATGATTAAGAAAGTAACAACTTTCTATTGTTTTCTGTTATTTTATACCGTTTTCAGTTAAGCAGGACAGTTCTGTTAAATACATATTTATTTCATTCTGTCAAGTTACGCAGGACAGATTTCTGTTAAAAATATTTTTTTATTTTGCACTAAAAAAATAAATTGCTGAAGAATAATTTTTTTCCTATATATAAGTATCACTCAAAAACATGCATCGAATTAAATTCAGATTCGAGTCAAATAATTTAAAAATCATTTCACACACACAAAAAAAGGCAAAAAATTTCATCAAGCTGGGAGGGGTGAACGCAATCGGGTCGGCTGGCCCTACCAACTAGGTGTCCCTTGTTTATTTTTCAGGGAGTTGGCAACCCTATATGGTTGTGTTGTTGACAGTCGTTTAGCTTGATGTGCGTAACATGGAGAGACAGGCTCTTACTATGAAATTTCTAGCTTAGCTAACACTAGCTAGCTAAATACGGGCCATCAGATGCACCTGTAAGACAGACTGCAGCAGCCTGAGGTGCACATGCAAGACGCATGACATTGACTGCTCTGTAGGATGGAGCCACTGTAAAGGATCGGGGTGTGCAAATTCATCTCAGGCTGCATGTGATGATGATGAAGATCATGGAGATGAGTCAGACAACTTAGGCTGATGATGACAGCAATGTTAAAGTTCAAGTTCAAGTTAACATGTTTAAGTTTATGTTCATCAGTGCCAACATTTATGTTGTGCCAATTTGGAAGTATTTTGAAAGTAATATAAGTGCTATTTTAAGTGATATTTAAATCATTTTGTTTTAAATTTATGTAAATCAATCAATACATTAATCAAACATTTATATGGATTAGTGCAAATTTATGTTGCCTTGCATACAAGTATATAGTGATGTTGCTTTAAAATATTATTTTCGGAAGCAAAAAAGTGGTACCAGGGTATGGTTAAGAAACACCTTTGAAAAGTATTTTCCACCACTTGGATTTCTTAGGACTTTTTATATGTTGTAGAGGAGACTTGTATGAGTAATAAACATTTGTCGGATATTCTGTTGCAATTTGTGTGAGGTTTGCCCCTTTTTTCTCATAAAATACCTGTACTAGCTGTGTTAGCTGCACCTTCAAATACTGAAACCTCACATGTTAGTTTTAACACTTTGCTCTGCATTGCTGGTTGTGGCGGTTGGGAAACGTTTCAGCATCAGTCATTGTTGTCAAACAGAATGCTACTGGTTTCAGTTCATCAGCATATCGCTGCAGCTGTAGGCCCTCCAGCTGCATGCATCTACACTCACTATCATCGCTTTTTAGCATCACAGAATGCAAGAATGGGTGTGGTGGAGATGAGTTGCTTTACCTTGTTGAATGTGCTGGCTTGTGCCGAGTCCCAGGTCCATTGTAGCCTCACATTTCAGTAGGCTGTTAAGGGGTCGTATCACTTCTGACAGCTTGCCCAGGTATCTCCCCATGTAATGAACCACACCTAGAAACCTCTGCAGGCTTGGCAGATTACCTGGTGGCTGTAGCTCTGTAATGGCACTCACCTTTGAGGGGTCAGGCCGGATGCAATCTCTACTGATGCAGTGCCCCAGGTAGTTTAGCTGTTTTTGGCACACAGTAAAAAAGAGAGTTGCGTTGTGACCTTTGAGGAAAGACCAGATCCTGCGGATATAGCAGAGGGCAAATCTGCAGGATTGGGCCACAGCAGTGATGTTGGGGGCGCAGGACACTCTGTCGTTGAGGATTACGGCCAGGTTCCTCGCAGTTGATGAAGGCGATATCATGACATCCTCGACAGTGACTGACAGGTCCATGCAAGGGCAGTCTTTACCTGGGATGAAGAGGAGTTTAGGAGTCTAGGTTGAGATTGAGGAGCTGTATAGCTGTCCAAGCGGAAATGCCTGCCAGACATTCTGCGTTGCAAGGTGGGTGCTGGAGGAGGATGAGGAAAAGTGATCGATGGTTGTTAAAACGAACGTTCCCCTCTTTACAGCCATATTCAGTCACTTTAATTCAACATAGATCCTCACCTTGGCTGTTTTCTTAGGGGCTGGGACCGTGGGGAACTCCTTGATGACTCTGCACTTGACCATTCTTTCCAGCTCTGCTTTGACCTTAGGAAGCAGGGGGGCAGACATTCTCGCAGTGTTAATACTGTATGGTACAGCATCATCTCGCAGGCATATTTTTACACACGTTATTTTTAAGAGGCCCAGATCTGTACCAAATGTGCCTTGTACTTCCTCCATTCTTTTCACCAGCCCCAGTGCCACTGCAACCTCACAGCCTAACAGTTGGTACCATTAGCTGTTTTGATGACATGGATGGTGAACTTTTATTGCTTGCCACTGAACTCTGTTAAAGTAATCAAGAGTCCTAAACAGTTGAGCTCACCTCCAGGGCTGCTGAAAGCTGTGTCATTGCTGTCAAACGGTGTCTGAGCTTGTGGTAGGTTTCATCCAAGATCACGATTGCGTCCTCACCCGTGTTAATCTAAAAGGTTAAAGGAGTGCCACTGATATTTGGTTTTACAGTCCATGGCGTATTGGAATCTGCAATGTAGCCAGGTAACCAGCATCAAACGAGCTAGTCTGCCCTGCATGTCTCACTATCTCCAATGCTCTTTCCAGTGTAAAGCCAATGTCAATTGTAGTTTTTCTGACAATTCCTCATCTATAATCCCAATGACCAGTGTATCCCAAATGTTCTCCTCTTTTGCCAAAATAAACTGGCAGGCCTCAGCTCAACCTCTGAAACCATTACTGCCACTCTGGCCACTGCACTGGTCAAGTAAAATCCAAGTCTTCAGGAGGGTTAAAATTCGACATGATCAAGGTCCAAGTCATGTAGCTTCAGACACCATCTCAAGTTACTTCTTGATGAATCAACACGGACCATATACCATACTTGAGATGCATTATTAGCACAACTCATGAGCCAGTTAGACCAATTGACAGACAGGAACCTTTTTTGACTTCATCGGGGTAACACTATGATACTTCTATCTAATGTAATGTAAACATTCTCATTTAATAGTCCCTGGACAGTTCACTCATGTGACATACATGACTACAATAATCCGATAACTGGGAGTAATCAGTTAATGTTAATAATCTGATTTGACGTGTTTACATGCACCTTTGTAATGCTATATGGATCAAACGGTTTTACATGATTCTTCCAAGTGTTGTATCGTAGGCAACTGGACTTTCAGCTTCAGTTTCTTCAAGACATTTAACCTCTCATCCTAGAGACTTCTCCAGCTCTAACAAACTAGAGGGGAGTTGCAGGCTTTTAAACTCTCTGTGGGTGTGTCCTTACAGAGTCCTTAAGGACATGTGTGTTTCAGAGTCAGGGGCACTTCATGTGGGTTACTGAGCCCAGGTGTGAATGGTTCTTTCAAACCATCTGTCATCTCTGGCCATGATGTTTACATTCAGTGCGTTTACATGACACTCAAGAAAACCGAATTACTGGGTTAGTCTGACTATGATCTCACTGCCATCTACAAAAGTTGGTGACATCTTACAAGTACCTGGAGGTTACCTGAACAATAAACTGGACTGGACTGATCACACCGCAGCAACATATAAGAAAGGTCAGAGCAGACTGTATCTGCTTAGGTAGCTCAGGTCCTTTGGATTGCAGGGCTGACCTCTTTCTATGACTCTGTGGTGGCATCAGCCATTTTCTATGGAGTAGTCTGCTGGAGCAGAAGCATCTCGGCAGCAGACAGGAAGGAACTTATCAAGAAGGCCAGCTCCATCCTGAGATGCCCTCTTGACTTAGTGCAGGTGGTGGGAGAGAGCAGGATGATGGACAAGAAGTCATCGCTGCTGGTGCAGGAGTCCCACCCCCTGCACGTCACTATCACAGCACTGGGCAGCTCCTTCAGCAACAGACTGATACACCCTAAGTGTGTGAAGGAGAGGTATCGAAGGTCCTGCCTTCCTGCTGCTGTCAGACTGTACAACCAGCACTGCTCCCTATAGACCTCACCCTGTACCCTGCACTGTGCAATATGTCAATAGACCCCGTCAATATGTTCAAAACTCGTTTCTGTTTTTGCAACTTATCTGGTCAATTTCCTTAACACCCATATTTATTATTTGTATTTAAAATCTGTTTAACAGCAAATTTAAAAATGTACTGTTAATTTTGCACTATATCATGTAAATATGTATATATGTCTATTCTATTCTATTTTTTCCCTTTTTAATTATATTGTTTATTTTTACTATTGGTTTTTGTACTGTAATATTCTGTCGCTGCTGGGACAAACAAATTTCCCTGTCTGCGAGACATTAAAGGATTTCTTATTCTGATTCTGATTCTGATCCACAACTGTAACTTTTATGTCTGATGTGGTTGAGTTCTGCACTGGTGTAGGTGGATGACCTGGTGAGTTGACAAGTGCATCTGTAGGATCTCCAAAAGACAATTTGGAGATTTCTCCAAACACTATCAGCAGTTTGAACTGTATATGAGACTGGTCCTGTTTGTGCAATAACAGTCGCAGGAACCCACTTACGCTTGCCTCTGTAGCTCCTGGCCAGCACAGACTCTCCTGGAGGCAAAACTCGGTTCCTTGCCTGATGTTCTCTGTACCTAATTTGTTTCTCTTGTTGCTTTTGCACAGTGTCCTTCACTACTGAGGGTTTTAAGAGATCATAGGTGGTGAGCAGATCTCTCTTAAACATCAGGCTGGTGGGAGATATCTTTGTGGTTGCATGTGGACTGTTGCAGTAGTTTAGCAGAAATTTGTGCAGCCTCTGATGCAATGTTCCTTGTACTTGTGATGCTTCCAATGCATGTTTCCGCAAGGCTATTCGTTGCAGGATGGTATGGAGCTGATCTAATGTGTTGCACTCCATTAGCTTGCAGAAAATAATCCATTTGACCTCATGATAGCCCCTTCGGGCCATTTACTGTGTGCATCAACAGTGACAAGAAACATGCTGTTCTAAAATGGACCAGCAAAGTCAGTGTGCACACGATGCCATGGCTCCTGTGGGAACTCCCAGGGGTGAAGGGGAGCTAGTGGTGGGTTGTTCTTACCTTGTGACAAGATGAACAGCTTTTAGCTATTTCCTTAATCTGTTTGTCCATATTTGGCCACCAAAAATATTGATCAAGTCCATGACTGCAGATAACACAGAGTCGTTTCCGGCCCCTTTTTCACCTGCTCAGCTGAAACAGGCGCTTTTGCTGTGAAGTGATCTGTGAAGTAGAAAATGTCCACAGTGTTGGATGTGACAGGAAGCGACAGTCTAGATAAACCATCTGCATTTCAATGAGAGTCTGACTGGCTATACTTGATGTCATATGAGTGTCCTGACAACAGCAACGCCCACCTCTGCAGTCGGGATGCAGCAACAGATGGTATTCCCGTATATGGTCCAAGGATGGTCGTGAGAGGTTGGTGGTCTGTTAAGAGTGTAAACTTCCTTCCATACAAGTACTGGTGAAATTTTCTTATCCCAAACACGATGCTCAGAGCCTCTCGTTGTAGTTGAGCATTATTGGCCTCTGCCTTGTTCAATGTTCTTGATGCAAAAGCATTTGGTTTTTTCTCACCGTCTGGCAGTATGTGGGAAATCACCGCCCCTACACCATAAGTAAAGGCATCGCAGGTAAGCCGAATTGGAAGCGATGGGTTGAAGTGGGATAGAACCTCTGATGCAGTCGCATACTTAGCCGTTTGAAAAACCTCCTGACAGCTTGCCGTCCACTTCCATGCTTCCTCTTTATGTAGCAGGTTATGCAGTGGTTCCAGAAGTGATGCCAATTTGGGTATGAAATGTCCGTAATAGTTCAATAGTCCCAAGAAAGACTTAAGCTAACTGACATTTTGTGGCTGTGATTTTTGATAGTGCAGTATGTAGTCCTTTAGCATCAAACACATGTGTGGCGATACCAGTTGAACTGCGAGTGGCAGATCTAGAGAATCGATTGAACACCAACAACGCCACCTGAGGACTTGCACCTAAAGAGTATACTCCTTTAACTTTATTTTCTCTGAGGGTTTCCCAAAAACAACCCATACACAGGTTCATACACAAATGAATACAGGCACGGTGTAAGATAATTTAACCAACTTTATTACTCACAATAAAACAATTTCGTTTATCAATCTAAAACAAACATTTATATAGTTATTTTCTTTAATCTCTAACACATGTGATGTTCCACCTACACCAATACAGTGGTTCAGTTAGGAAGAGAAAGGCAGACTACCACAGCTAGCTCTGGCAGAGGTCACTGCACTCAAATAATCCCAAAAAGAAACAAAACAAAATATTTATTTATAAATCAACTGCAAACTCAAAACGAAAGAAGAGAAACCATACAACAGGTATAAATTTGGCAGGTCCTCCACTCTAACTGCTGCAGTAACCCCTCCCACCCCCACTAACGTCTCACGGTCTGATTGGGGCGAACCGTGTTTGAACTCTACTACACTTTTTAAAAGAGCGTCCATATGACGATAACAGAGCAACTGTTTACTGTAGGCTAACTATCAAGGCAAGGCAAAAAGAAAGAAAAGAGGTTAGAGGCAAGGCAGGGCAAACAGCAGCCCCACACCAGACAAGCTTTAAAAAGAAACAAAGTCAACTATTAGTGACAACACCTAACCACACTAGCAGACACAATAGCATTTAGCTTATAGCACTGGTTACCTGTGTCCTGCACACATCAGTGCTTGTAGCTGCTAGCAGCTACGGCAGCAGCAGCAGCTAACCGGACGGGGACACACATACACACCATCTCGGCCCAACGCGCCAACCTACAACAGAGGACCGTCAGCACAGCATCTTATTACCTCTTCACGTCACAAGACTGTGCTACATATCTGTAGAACGCACGCGGCACTTACATCCCTGAATACTACGGCTCGGCGGAGCTGCAAGCTGGCAACACTCGCTTCGGCAGAGGAAAGAGAAAGACTAAACGATCGGGGGGGGGGGGGGTATATGAACCGCCCGCATTAGCGGCCGAGAACGTGGCTGCACTACAGGTGCTGGTAAGGGGCGTGTCACCCACCTGCCACGATCGTCATACCTGCTGCAAAATAAACAGACTGAGAGACACCAGAGAAGTGAAATGCAGAGACAATATAAACAACCATTTGGTTACACATGACTTAAGTATTCCACAGATGACTGGAAACATTCACATTCTCAACCTATATTCCTTCAGTCTCTGAAGAGTTGCATCCAAATTGTGCAGATGGTCTTCGTCATCAGCTCCGTTGCACAGGATATCATCCAGGTAGCACTGCACTACTGGTAACCCACTTCGGATTTGATCCAGAGCTCGCTGGAATAGTGCTGGAGCTGATGTGATGCCAAAAGGCAGTCTGCAGTATCTTTATGTGTGTTGATAGTCAGCATTTCACATGACTGCTCTTCTACATGAATTTGTAAGTAAGCCTGGTTGAGACTGAGCTTACCAAACTTTTTATCCCCCACTCAGCCCAGCAAATAAGTCGTCTATCAGTGGAAGGGGATACTGCTCCGCTGTTTGTGCAGGATTTAGTGTTACCTTAAAGTCTCCACAGGTCTGGATTCCTCCATCCTTTTTTGGTACTGGAACGATGGGCGTGGCCCACTCACTGGTTGTCACAGGCTCTAGAACGCCATTCTTGACCAGAGTGTCCAGGTCAGCCTCCACCTTGGGTCGGATGGCGTATGGCACTGGTCTGGCTTTCATAAACCCTGGTTTACTATCTGGTTTTACATGCAGCTTTACTGTAATTTCCTTTATGCTGTCCAACTCTTAGCGAAAAACCTCTTTGTGCTTTTCCAGTAAGGCCAGCAGCAGAGTGGAACTGTGTGACAGCTTCTCACTTCTTGCCAGTCAAGTCTTTTTTTAGCTACACAATACCAGTGTTGGGTATAGTTACTTTGGAAAGTAGTTAATTAGGTTAAAACGTTACCATCAATTAAAAGTAATCAGTTACGTTACAGCGTTACCTATGAATAAAAGTAACGCGTTAGACTACTCATGCGTTACCAAAAATTAAAAGCTGTTTGCAGCGCCTCGCACATGCTGCAACTTAACTGACACACACACAGCCTCCTTTAAATGCACTGAGAAGTCGTGACAATGATGAATAACGTCAGTCATCCAACCAAATTAACTCTGCAGGATAACAATAACAGTCAGCAATATGCCACATAGCGTTTTATTCATTTTTTTTTTTTTTGCGGTCGACAGAAGCTTTTCACCAACAGAGTGTGCATGTTACCGTTATGTTGTTCTTGTCCTTTTCGCTGGTGAATTGAAAATAATGTGCGTACTTCCACGATGCAAAAGCTGTCCTCTCTGCCATCTTGCCCGGGGTTCGAAAACACACACACACAGGCAACGTAGGTCAGCAGCAGGGCACAGACGCATCACAGCGCTGCGCCTCCGCTGACACATCCGCAGGTGGCTCAGTACTGTCTGACAAAAAGCAGGCTGCAGTCGGGATTTTCCTTTCCTTATCCGGAGAAATTCTTAAAATAACGGATTACTTTTTGAAAAAAATAACGAAGTTACTGATTGCTTGACGTGCGAAACTAACGCGTTACGTTACACGTTACACGAAAAAAGTAATTAGAGTACTCTAACGCGTTACTTTGTAACGCGTTACCCACAGCACTGCACAACACCCCATTATAGCAGGATAGTTTTTAGCGGTAGCATAAATTGGGAGCTTAGCCGTTTGGCCATTGCACTGAACAGTTACCTCTTTCATCCCTGTCATGGGCACTCGATGTCCAGTATACCCTTTAAAGACTGTGTCTGAGGGTTGGAGTGGAAGATGCTTCAGGTTTCTGTAAATGTTGTATGACACTATCAATCAATCAATCAACCAATCTTTATTTGTATGGCACTTTTCAGACAGAAAGTAGCACAAAGTGCCTCACAGAGATTGAAAACCACAACAGAGATTAAAAACAAAGGGAATCAAGAAAAGACAAGAACTGCAAGCAGTTATGAACGGGGGCCAAGCCCCCCCGCGCGACTCGGACCCCATGCACCGCAGAGCCCACGGAAGTTTGCCCCAAAGGATGGCGGGCTCGGGGAAAAAGTGAGGACACAGGCCAACGTCTGAGCTGTGGTATTCCCTGTAGTGGTACTGACCAAACTCTGTACACTCGGTGTAGCTGTTCAAGAGATATAAACTTCCCATATTTTTAGCGCACCCTAGTAGGCAAAATTCGCCAAATTCGGCTTTCCTTCCCAGTCTCATGGCAACCAAGGATCTCAAATTTGGTGTTAATAGCATTTAGTTTGACCGAGATTTGTGCATTTTTTGACCGAGCAAAATTCTTTTGATAACTTTAAATCAGGTCCAGCTGAAGAGTGTACGTGCCACTTTTCACGCAGATCGGGCAAAATCCCAAGGAGGAGTTCGAAAAAGTAGGTTGCCCAGTTTTTGCGATTTTGTGGAAAGATTTTCGAGGCCGAAGTGGGTGTGGCCATTGCAAAGTAATCCAGCTCCATTCAGGGAATCTGGGATGCAAGGTTTTTGAATGTGCAACATACGGTGTGGGAGTTATAAGCAAAAACGCGTTGGCCTAAGTTATAGCGCCCCCTGCTGGCAGATATATGTAGTTTTTTGTGTCTGAGGTACATGCAGGAGTCTGGACCAACCCTCCAAATTGCACTGCCCTCCCTTGCACGGTTTAGCCTGCAGCACCACTTTTAGCGGGAGAAAAAAAAAATCCACAATTACAATAGGGTTCCTAGCACCGCTGGTCCTAGGAAACGCGTCTGCTTGCATACGCGTTCCCTCTGTCCCTCGGGCTTGGCCCCCTAAAAATCAAAAGAACCCAACCCTCCCACCCTCACAGATATGCACAGAGAGATACCCAAATACATACACACTCATATACACACTCCCAAATTAGAGATGCACCGATCAGGATTTTGGGGACCGATCACCGATCACCGAAAGCAGTATCTGCCGATCCCGATATTGCCGTCAAATCCATATATTCCTCTATATTGTTGTCTTGTGTAACTTTCATATATTTAAATTCATGATTCTTCTTACACAACATTGACATTGTATTATTAAGTATAAAAATTAGGAGATGAGAAAGTATCATGAATTGACTCTAACCCTAACCCTAACCCACTCTAGAGACTCTCTTAGAGACAATTTGGACTCAGCTTACATAGAGTAACTGTAGTGGGAATGCATGCAGTCAGGGTGGGAATTTCGTCATTTTAGGGGCAAATCCAGTTGGCCTTCACTTCACATGGATTATGTATTAAAACATTTTTTTAATACCAATATCAAGTTAATGTTACATTAGAAAACAGTTTTTTTAAGTAGGGTTAGGTTTAGGTGATTTTTTTGACACTACACTGAATATTAGTGTTATTGAATATTTCTCCGAATAGAAATTCCCCAAAATTATGGCAAAGCACATTTTTTCCTAACAAAAAATTGTAGAATAACCAGCAGGAGACCACTGATATGTGGAGTGATTTTGGTGACACTACACTCTGAATAATAGTGAAGTTATTGAATATTTTTTGTAGTTTCTCTTTTCTGTGTTGCACTTTGCAGACGCTCCTTGCGCCCTTGTCTCAAAGATGGCTGACCATACAGACCCGGAGGACCGCCGGTTTTGATGAAAATACGGTTGTAGCTCGTTGTCTTCCTTACTACGGTAGGAAAGAGCTGTCGTTTGTGTTTTAACAAGGTTTCACTTATGAGTTATTGATCCGGGAAGTTGAAATCTGTGAATACATTTCCAACTTTACCGGACTAAATCCTACCACATAAGTCAGTTACATATCATGTCAAAACCGGCTGAGCTCGCTTGCGCACCTGTGCTGTAAGTTTCGTTCTTCAGTTTTGAGATGCTGCTGCTGTTTGAGAGGCTTTCACGTGAGATCATCGTGATGATGAGGCTCCACCTGCGCGAACCGCGGACTCACTGAAGTTACTGTGAGTGACTACTGTGCACTCAGGTGGCTGTAATTCAAGGCAAGTCCGCTACGCTGACCGGGCCAGGGGCACAGAGGCCACTGTGGCCGTACGATGAGTTTTTTTTCACGTGGCATCAAGGCCAAAGTGCGGGTTGCCGCCGTGAAATTCTCTCCCTGCATGCAGTCAATGCACTCTATATTGAAACGCCATCTGATCGGCCTGCTCTGATCTATTTTGAGAACTCTGATCAAAACCGATAGGGGCACTGTCGGCCGATTGCGATCAGTTGCCGATTGATCTGCGCATCTCTATCCCAAACATACCCACACACACACAAAGACCCACGCACTCACACCCACACATACACTAGCCGTCACTAAAGGAGACATGGCCGGGCACCGAGACCTGAGGCGAGGAAGAAGCAACCTTTGGGGGCCAGCCACCCTGAGAGAGATCACAGTCCAAGGCTGCAGGGAGCGCCGCCACAGAGACCACCCTAACCCTGGCAGACAGGAGGCCCCGCACCAAGGTGCAGAGCCCTCTAGCCACCTGGGCTGAAACCGTCCATGGGACAGCACCCCCAGAGGCCAGACCAGAAACAACTCCCAGTCTGGCAAGCCCCCATGAGGAAACACTGGAGCGAAAAACAGACAGACTAAAACAGTAAGATAAGGTGAAAAGCATAGAGGCTAAAAACATGAATGACTAAAACAGTAAAATAGGATAAAAGATACAAATGCTACAACTAACACAGCATAAAAGGAATTAAAACGAATTAAAGAAATCAATTAAAAGCCTGATTGAAAAGGTGGGTCTTGAGCCTCTTTTTAAAAACCTCAACAGTCTCCGTGACCCTGAGGTTCTCCGGCAGGCTGTTCCACAGTCGGGGGCCATAATAACTGAAAGCCGCCTCCCCGTGCTTTTTTTAACTAACCTGTGGTATGGTTAAAAGGCCAGAGCCGGAGGACCTCAGGGTCCGCGGGGGCCGGTAGGGTAAAAGCAGTTAAGTAAGAAGGCCCAAGACCGTTAAGACACTTTAAAACTAGTAAAAGAATCTTAAAGTCAATCCTGAAACGCACAGGGAGCCAATGCAGTGACTTTAAAACCGGTGTAATGTGCTCCCGCCCTCTGGTCCTCGTCAGCACTTGTGCAGCTGAGTTTTGTAGTAATTGTAGATTAGAAATGCTCTTTTTGGGAAGGCCAGAGAGCAGGTCATTACAGTAATCTAAAAAACAAGAGATAAATGCATGCATCAGCACCTCCGTGCTGGTCTGAGAGAGAAACGGGCGGACTCTGGCTATATTCTTAATATGGTAAAAACATGTCTTTGTTATATTTTTGATGTGTGGAACAAAACTGAGCTCAGAGTCAAAAATCACACCCAGATTTTTTACAGATTGTGATGTTTAAAATCCTTTAACTTTGGTAAAAGTTTCTCTTTCTGGCCTTCAGGACCAATGAGTGAAACCTCTGTTTTGTCCTGGTTGAGCTGTAGGAAATTTGCTGCCATCCATGTCTTGATATCTAAAATGCAGTTAAAAAGGACATCAATAGGCCCTGTGTCATCAGGAGACACAGCGATGTACAGTTGCGTATCGTCAGCATAACTATGAAAGCTGATGCTGTGCCTCCTGATGACGTCCCTAAGTGGAAGCATGTAAAGATTAAAAAGAGTTAGACCTAAAATTGACCCTTGGGGAACCCCACACTTTATTTTCTGGGTTCAATCTGTGAGGTAAGAGACAAACCAGTTAAGAACAGTACCAGAGAGACTGACCAGGTTCTTCAGTCTATTTAAAGGGACACTATGCAACAATATTAGCAAAAATTACCCTAACTATGCAGGCTGAAAGTCATTCTGAATGTTCTTTGACACTTTCTGGGTCGTTTGGTCATCGCTACGACTCCCCCTAGCGCTTCTGGGCGGAGAAACGGAACATGCAACTTGCTGCCACCGGTCCAAAATCAATCCGGAAGTGAGCCGGCGGAAGTATCCCGCCGCTCCTCGAACATGTAGTCAGATTGTAGTTTCGAAACTGCTTTACGGCAAACACACCCCCAAACATGGAACCGGGTAGATATAAACTGCCAGTTGCAAGGCAATTGTTGTATTCCTCATGTATCAGTCGACTAAAACCCAGGACCCAGGAAGCCACAGTCGGAGGAACAGAAGAAGAAGAAAAAGGAGCTTAGCGAGTAAACATAGGACGAGCTTTTGAGGAGTCCAAAACAGGCGCCGACTTGACCGTGTTGCTGTTGAAATTGTGAGTGGATGAACTTTGACATTTGATAGTCTTTTGAACAATGTTATTGCTGGACTGTTTTATTGTGAGCCCTGCATGTGTTTAGCCTGGTTTCTTGATGGCTCGCTCGATAGTTAGCGGGTGTTTAGCGTAGCAGTCACTTGCTACCAAACACGTTTGTTTGCGTTCTGAATCCAGGTTCTTGTTGGTATTTAGATATCTAGTTCGGTCTTTGAATGTCGCATGATTTGTCCCTGTATCTTGCGATATGTTCGGCTGAACATAGAGCACGAAGTGCACTAAGTGCCAGCCGTGACTCGCTGTTTAGCCGGCCGGCTTCTTTGAAAACAGATGCACATGGTAACGTAGTAGCTGCTAGGTGGGCGGGGGAGGCTCGTCAACAAGTCTTTTCGACAGTGTATCTGCGCCGAAGCTGTAGGGGGAGCCCTGTAGCGAAAAACGTATGCACAAAACTGGTGCATAGCTAGAAAACGGCGAAGGAATCTGGTCTGGAAACTGCTGCTGCATAGTCCGGCTTTAATAAAATGTGATCGTCTACTGTAAAAAGGGTGGTTAGATTCAGTAGTACCAAAACTGAGTTTATGGTTATCTAAATTGCACCTGATGTTGTTTAAAATCTTTAAAAGGGCTGTCGCTGTACTGTGGTTCATCCTAAAGCCAGACTGATACTTCTCTAAAATATTGTTTGCGATTCATTTACTTGATTAAAAACAAGTTTTTCCAAGATTTTACTTAAAAATGGTAAGTTGGATACAGGCCGATAATTATTAAAAATGTTGGGATCTAGATTGCTCTTCTTCAAAACGGGCTTCACCACTGCCGTTTTTAATGATGTAGGGTGGGTGTATTGCGTCAGATAGAGTGGGTCACATGACCGCTAGAGTGCATCTTCAGCTTGATTTGGATCCCACATCTTTTACTTCACATAGACAATATATACATACAAATGTGGGAAATATTGTTGGCTTTCAGGTGATGGTCTTATTTCAGATGTAAGACTTGCAGTTTCGGCTGTTGAAGCCCCAGAGTGACAAGCATTCCAGCAACTCCCCTATAAGCCGCAATGTTAATTTTGAGCCTAAATTTCTGGAGGACAGCAGACGGTACCTGTTTTGTCTGTTGCTCTGGTGCCCTCACTTTTCAATCTACAGAAATAAAAAACATCACAGAGTTCAGCAATGTCTCCTGTTACTCAATATATAAATATTTTGGCGAAAACCATTACGTTTTTTTTTTTTAAATGGCAGGAGACTGGGATGCATTTTCCCATTCATTCTTGTGGGGACATTCTCAACTTTGGCTTGCTACCGCTCCAGCATATGTGCAGCCAGAGAAACTGTTCACCTTTTTAAGCTCTTTCAGCCCTCTTACTTTTCAGCTTTTCTGCCTTTTCAGCTTTTTCAAATATTCATATTCTGCCTTTTCAGCGTCTTCATACATTCAGCTTTACGTTCAGTTGGAAAAACTGTTCAGCTTTCAAACTGTTCACCTTTTCACGCTGTTCCAGACTTCTTACTTTTCAGCTTCATTGCCTGAACGTGCATACATTATTTCATCCCAGCGGGAGCAAGCCACCAAATTATAAATTAAACGACTTCCTAAACAGAAGGTGTTGCATGAACAAGCCCCGACGTCATGCACAACAGCAGCACACCCCAACAGCAGCACGCCCCGACATGTGTGGACTGCGAGGGCCTGTTCATTGCTGCTTGCAGCTTTAATTTAAATTGTTTTCAGTAAAAGTGAAACCACTGAGTCCAGCGTTGACTAATTTATGGATAAAACTGTCAACGATAAAATCACATGGTCCGGGTAAAATTTCTGCAGGAGTGCTCTATAAAATCTGGATAAAATTTGCAGCCACTTCAGAAGTTAGGTAGTGTTTCCTCACTGTTCTCACTGGGGCTTAGTTTAAGAATTCTCTCGACAGTGGGTCTGAAGAATTGTCCATGTGTAAATTAAAATCACCGGTTATTAAGATTCTGCTGTAATTGGTATGAGTAATTGATAGTAGCTCTGAGAATTCACTGTTAAAAGAGGAGGAATACCGGGGTGGTCTGTAGACTGTCATACAGAGGATGGGGTACTTAAATGATACATAGCTGTTAAAAAAGACTTCATTTGAGAACATGGTGTCCTTAGTAATTGACGCAGTTCCGCCTCCTTTTTGGCCCCCTCTAGTAGAAAATAAAAAGTTAAAATTTGGTGCTGAAGCCTCAGTGAAAACAACAGGTGCATCAGTGCCAAGCCATGTCTCTGTAAGGAGAATGCTGTCTAAGTTGTTATCTAAAATGACATTTATGATAAATTATTTGGTTAAAAGAGAGCGCACGTTCCTGAACGTACACTCATCATGTCTTTCCAAAGGAATGTTAAAAACACAGTTTGATCTAAAAACAGTCATGGGTCTAATTTGTCTGTGTGAAATTCTGGTTCTGATTGTGTGAATATTGTCCTGTGCCTCAGGGGCGACTGAACGGGGGCGTGTATAGTGTAGGACGGGGGGGGTGAAGGTGAGGAGCAGAGGGTCCGTGTGCATATGTATCAATGATGCATATGTGATGCCCTTGAACCTGTGTCTATCTACATTTTTACAGAATGTCCTTCCAGTTTTCGTCTGACCCAAAAGCCTCCTGAGCTTTCATCCACATTCATTATCTACACAGTATTTACTGCAGTCGACACTTCTTCCTCTGAGGAATCACTCGACCTGTCCTAACCATGCTTAACTGTGCGAACATGTCTTTTCTTTTTGTATTTTGCAGTGTCACTTTTATTTGCTGTCTTTGAGCCTTTTGTTTTTGTTTTTGCATGGCCTTGTTACAGTCCATATCTTTGCAACAACAATCATTAGCAAGGTGTCCTAACTTGACACAGTGGAAACAGGGCCTTGTGCATTTTTTAACCACTGAATGGTGTTAATTTTGTGTCGAGCAAATGTAGCTAACTATAATTGAGATTGGATGATTAGTTATTATTGCATGACTAATAATGTTAGATTTACAAGATTAAAAGATTACTTTATTTGTCAACATGAATAAAATCAAACTAATATGATGTAAATAATGTAATTAAATATAATCTAAATATTGTAATCAGAAATGAAAATATGTGCAAGGGTGTGTGTATATATGTGTGTCAGGCTGAGTCCTGGTGGTTGGGGGAAAGAGACAAAGAGTCCAAGATCAAATCCAAACTAGAAAAGACAGACAATGTGTCTATGACTGTTGATATTTGGACTGACTGAAGCATGCGTGGTTTTTTAGGGGTAACAGCCCACTTCATGGATAATGTATGCTAATAGATAATAGATAGATAAAGCTAATAGATAAAGGAGTGATAATAATACAGTAAATGCTTTAAATTTCTTAGATACAGCTGTGCAGTATTCTTAGTAGACCGGAGAGCAGCAGATGACAACCAGAAGAGACATAAGACTTTTATTTTTTAGAGACTTGAGACTTGGAGTCGTGATCAAAGACTTGAGACTTGACCAAGTCTCATCCCACAAAGACTTGATACTTGACGTGGACTTCTGACCACAGACTTCAGACTTGACTTGGACTTGCAAAAAAAGACTTGTGAACAAGACATTTTACATGATTCAGTCAATTAGTATGATTTGTTTCCAAGCACATGACGTAACACTTTTTTTTTCTTTAAATCATCCTGCCAACGTGGGGTCACTTATCATGGCATCATGCAAAATATTGCTCTAACTCTATGCCTTATGCATATGAGCAAGAAATGCATCAACATCTGTTCATATTTTAACAACATCCAGTATCATCATTTTTACACATGCGGAGATGTGAAAGAAAGAAAGAAAGAAACTGGATACATGTGCTGGATAAAATGGAATATCAGGCAATAAACTGTGTTTATAGGATTTTTCATAATACGATTAGGGCTTTTATCCGTTTACATTAACACTTGAATAATCTGGTAACTCCAAAAATGGGATTATGATGGTTTTTTAGTGTAAAAATACTGTGTCACTTTCATTCATGAGAAAATATGGTGTGTAGTTCCTCTCGAAAACGTGTTTCTTTTAGTCTATTAATATCAATGCAAAGAATACTCATCACATTGAAAAAAATTATTATTTGTGGTTAAACAAATTTTGTTGGTAATGTATTAGTGACCCCCAAAGCATTCTGATTTTACTTCTCTCATGGGAGCTCAGACCTTACCATTTGGGATCTCAGCTTCTACTGACTCCCATGTAAAACCATGGTGACAGAGATTTTAAAAACAATAACACAGAGATAGTGGAAGCAAGGTAAACACGGCATTAAATAGACACCCAATGATAGGCTCATAACAGTCTACATCTGCTGAGTCAGACTGGGACTGGCCATGTTCTGACTGGCCCCTGAAATGTCCCTTTTCACTTCAGAGCACTTTACCAGCAGAATTTTTAAGCAAAATTACATATGAATGCATTCATATACGTATGGTCCTCATATATGTACGTTTTGTGTTCACCTTTTCAAAGACAATTTTGACCCCAGAATGTAGGAAATTAAGTGTCTAATACCCTGGTCACCTATATTTGATCCACCCATCCATCCACCCTGTCAAACAGTTGAGATCCCAACACAGCTGCCATACACGTTGGCAAGTAAAAAGGTCATTATACATAGTGATTAAGAAATATATAAGAAGTTTGCTATTAGTGTATTGTATTAATAATCAGATGTGTAGTGATTGTTGTTATGATTACAAGGAAGTTATAATTAAGAGAGAAACAAGTTAACCATTGAGTCGTCGTGCTATCAGAAGCAAAAAAAAAAAGAAAAAACCAACAGAGGAGACAACACTCTCCTTGGATTATCACATGAGACGGAATATGTGAGCAGCAATGGAATTCAGGTGATTTGCAGTTGGATCCAAGGTTAACAGAGTGGAGGACTAACCATTTTCCAACCAACTGCTCGCATCGAGTTGGGACTTTGAAGAAAATAGGTATTCTTGATAATGATTGATAGTAATTGAGATAATATTGAGCATTTATGCTTTGCCCTTCCAAAAACTTTGTTATAAACCTTCAACTGTAGTTAAGGTAAAGTTGTGGACAATGATATTATATAATAATGTTACCCGGTCTGCATACCTCCATCTATGCAACATCAACCGCCTCCGTCCCTCATTCACACCAGCCTGCACTGCTATCCTCGTAAACACCCTGGTTACATCTCGTCTGGACTACTGCAATTCTCTCCTCCATGGTCTTCCTCGGAAGACCATTCACTCCATAAACTCCAACTGGTCCAGAACGCAGCTGCGCGTATCATCACCAGAACTCCCTTTGCTGAACACATCACTCCAGCCCTGCAGCAACTCCATTGGCTCCCTATCAAATCCCGCATCGATTTCAAGATTCTACTTCTCACTTTCATAACCTGGCACCATCATATCTCGCTGAACTGATCCATATCTACAATCCCTCCTGCACATTCTGATCCTCTTCGACCATCCAGCACTTTACCACATCTGCCAACCTAATCACCATGGGGTCAAGAGCTTTCAGCCGATCTGCCCCCAGCCTCTGGAACTCTCTTCCACCTGACATTCGCACTTCTGACACTGTCTCCACTTTTAAATCTCCCCTGAAAACACACTTATTCCGCGTGGCCTACTCTGTATCAGCCTAATCATATAATCACACTCCTGCCTATTCTCCACTCAGCTCTATGGCACTGTTCTCACCCTGGAAGCTCAACCCTGCCTAACCCGGCCCGATTGACTTCCTGTATGGTGAGGACTGCAGAGTCTGAACTCTGTGCCGAGACGGAACCATGCAATTGCATCCTCTTACTTATTTATATATTTGCACTAAATTGTCCTGCACTTGTACTGTCTTTTGTTGTACTGTTGTTGAAATGTGCTGTGTCCTTGAGTGCGTTGAAAGACGCCTTCAAATAAAATGCATTATTATTATTATTATTATTACCGGTATTATTATTATGTGTCTTTGGTGGAAGTGAAAACTAAGTTGATAAGTGTGCAAAATATCTTAAAGGTTATTATAGCCAACTAATTTGAACAGGTCATTAGGCTCTACAAAAATCCCCTAAAACCTATCCTAGCACCATACCAATTGCTCAGATCATTTAGAGGAAAACTGCAGTTAACTGTAACTGTAACTGTGGTGACTGTAACCGACTCAAGGGCTATTCAAGTCAGGTGCTAAACAGGACGCAGGGCGAGTCTCTTCCCCACCAGCTTAAGCAGTCCATGGTAAATCCATATGATCAACACTGTGTAGATTTAAGGACCTAACCCTTTAGTAAGAGAGCTGGTCCAGTACCTCCCTAACAGGGTAAACGTGGGATCCAGCAACCCCAGCTGTCTAACTAGGATGACTTTGTAGCTCTTTATATTATGCTTGTCCTTTTCTTCCGTCATTATCATCCCCTGCTGGAACTGCACCTTCATAACTGTGTGTATTTTTCTTTCCTAGATGCTGCAAAATGTGACTCTGACATGAATTCATGTTACTGATGGAAAGCTCATATATTAAATATCAAAACAGTGCAATACAAATTAATCTCCTCTAAGTGTTTTTCAAATGTAAATTTGAGAAAAATGCATCATGCCCATTTTTGGCCCATATCAATTTGATTACTAATGTCTTCAGTTACTAAAAGAGTGAGTTACGTCATCACACCTTGTTGTGAACAAGCTCATAGTGGAGACAGAGACGGTAAAAGTTCCTCTTGCTTTCTGTGCAGTGAAGGCTGTTTGTGTCAGCACTGTGTCACCCTAGACTGATGATGGAAGAAGGGGATGTTGTTTTTATTTTGTGTGTGTTCATGGCTGAGTGCTAGCATTAGCAAGGGGTGGATGGGTCCATATTTCTTCTTCTAATCAGTGCTGTCCTGTTGGGACTATCGAGGAGCACTTCAACAGATTAATGTTGCTATATTGATTCATCCATTTAGCTGTGTTGATAGATGGCATCCTATAAGGTGACCCATTGGCTACAGTATCTTTCCCTCCGTTTACACACTGCTGCACACTGAAACACACTGGAATAATGCTGCTGCACACACAGGTATAGCTCATAAGAAGCAGAGTGCGTAAACAGTAACAGAGTGAGTAAAACAGTTAGAGTGACCATGAGGTGACAGCTATTAATGGGGGTTGGCTGCTCTCTCTAAGCTCTATACATTGCTTAATTTCATTGCCTATAGAAACACAGAACCATTTTTAAAAGGCTGGATTTGAATTCTTATTCTAGCCAGGAAGTCCTAATTTTGTTGAAGAGTATGTTACTGCATCAGACCAGCAGGCACTAGCTGCCAGGGCCAACCATGACAAAAGCCTCTCAATCAATCAGACTTTTCCTCTGATGCACTCTATGATCAGTGCACAGCACAAAGGCAATGAGTAGAAATGGCAGGGACATTTAAAACAAAACAAGTCTAGCAAAGATTCTCAGTGTTACCTGGTATCTGTTTAAAACCAAATAGGGTGCTAGGCTTCAGGGTCCACTGTATTTGCATGAAACCTTTTTATGCCATCAGAGATGTTGTATGTGGCATGTTGTCATCTCACTGAAAGTCACTGTTAACATGGCCAAAGTGAAAGTGGTTTATCTTGAACACAGCAGTAGGGTTTAAGAACAGTGTGCAACAGCCAAGTTAACTTTTCAGTTAAAATAAGTATTACCAGTGACAGAAATAATGTCATCAGCACTGGAAAAGAAAGCACAGATTTGTGATTAAGAGCAGCAGACTATGAGACAATCACTGCACATGGCATCTTCCAACCATTCAACCTGGTAAGCCAGACAGCCTCAGGGTCCAGCTTGGACATACTCCTGTCTATAATGTCCCGTCACAGGAAAATTAAATAGATGAAATTAGGAGTCAGGTTGGCCAAGCAACAGAAAATCAGGGACTGTTGTGCTCCCATCTTCACAGAGACCTGTCTCCACTACATCCCAGATCAAGCTGTGGCTCTCTGGTAGAGCACAGGACTAAAGCAGGACAAGGAGAGTGTTTTACTGATGCTTGGTGCTAACTATCAAAGTAGATGGACAGTGTTTACCAGTTGTAGAACTTTTAATATGAAGATATTGACCACATTACCATCACCATCATGTTGCTGCTGTTTACATATACCTCAAGTTCATAAAATGCACTACTGCAGTTTCTGGGCTGTCTTCATCAAAGGTGTCACCGTGTAGTTTGATGATAAAAGAATTCTGCGGAGGCAAGGCTGGGTGGAATGATAGAGCAATCTTTATTGAAACAGATCTGAAGTCTGCGTCCGAACCAGTGTGCGGCCACTCCGTGGTGTTCTCAAATCCTGGCAAAGTTCTGCCCAATGCTTTGCCCTCTGCTCGATCAGAAATCCTATTGAGCCTTCGATCTTAAGAAAAGTGACCACCACCCTTTCTCTTGTGTGTGGGCCTTTTTAAAGTCTATTGTCCATACCTACCTACTTCTCCTAATTGGTCACTTTGGTGGATTAAAGGTTCATCTATCCAATGGGAGAAAATAAGTATGGGTCGGCCTCACACCCCCTATGAAATAACTCTTATGTGTGCTACTTGACTCTGCTGATGTCAGCTTAAGTGGACCGGATGGTCTCTCTATACTTAGATGGAAATGTATGCGTTGAGTCAGCTCCGAACCTCTGGTGTGAGGGCTGACCTCGGTTCAGACCTCTGTTTGTGGGCCCCTTCCTGTAGCTTGTCTCTGATGCACCACTCAGAGCTGATTAACGGCTCCTCCACATGTGGACCGTACATTGTCGTATTCCCACACTTACTTAAAGGGGAGCATCTGGTCCTGTGCCATCCTGTCCTTTCACTATTGTCTTAGAGCTCAGGATGTGTAAGAGACACACAGACACTACACTACATTTTCACGTGTATATGTTTATAAATAACTGTATATATTCACTATGTTTGTATGGCATTAAGGAGATACTGACAGAGAACTTAAGCTTCTGCTTTGCTGACATGCTGCTTTTACTATGCAGCCTGTGTAGATGAGGGTGAAAAAGGGCTGCCCATCCCAAGAACAATCACTATAACGACATTAAGGTCCACACTGATGAACAATTATTTTCTGTAAACAGTTGCACACTCTCCAGGTGTTTGCAGTTGAGGAAAATGGATATTGATGACCTGATAAACCAGTGTGTTGCATTGAGAACAAAATGAAACCCAGAAGGAAATTGGTTCACCAAATTCTTCAAAGTCCAGAGGAATTACCAGAAACCAACACACAGGGTCCTTACAAGAATTGTTATCTTTTGAAGATTTTAAATTTGAGTCTACGTCATGTGTCCTGGAGTCATCAAAAAGCATCAGTAAAGGCAAAATGCAAGTGTTAATGAGTCTTTGGCACTTAGACTCGACAGGGAGATTCATGATTGAAGGACATCTGCCCAACGCAGCAGCAAGAAGAATCCTCCAATGGGGTCCTGGTGGTGGTTAATAACTCTTCTGAGACAGACTCATAAAACAATGGAGTTGATGAAGCTGGTGAATCTGCAAAGACTAGGTGGTCATAGGGAGGTGGAGGGCACTTGCAAAACAGCTGCATGAATGAACTGAATAGATGTGCCCGGTTAATGTGAGCCAAGAATTATTACTGTTATCAGTCTAGATCATTTAAAATGTGCTTCCTTAAATGCCATCAATTAGCTTACATTAAAAGTGGTAGTAGTACATTCTAAAATTAAGATGATTGATGGCCCTGTAAATTCTGGGGGATTTTGATTGGCTGTCAGTGTTTCTATCATTCATCAAATCGCTTTCAAAAATGATATTTTTAGCCACTGTCGTTGTTATAGTTGTGGTGTGAACTCCTCCGTCCACTTGAGTTAGAACTGTTTTAGAACTATATATTCATAGTTCTTGTTGCAATTATCATTCTTAATTTTAATGACCCTTAACCAGAGCCGGCCCCAGGCATAGGCTGTATAGGCAAATGCTAAGGCCACCATAATCCATGGGGGATGCCGCAAATGGGGGGAGGAAATAAAATCAAATAAATAATACTAAAAAATGAAAAAATACTATTTTTTTCTATTACTACTATTATTTTGAAACATTTTATATGCCCACGGCAACATAACTACATAGCAAAGACTATGAAATAATGGAGAGGCCTTTTTTCTGGGTTCCTGGCTCGTTGCACTGTACCTGTCCTCTGTGAGGGCAGTAGGGCTGTCAAAATTGCTCCAAAATGACGTTTGAATATTCCCTCTTAAAAAAACACATAGGTTCGAACTATTTGAATATCTAAAAAAACATGACGGCTCCCCAAAAGACAGCAAAGCTCCCTGGCATTATTTACCGACCAACTAAACACGTGAAAGGGGGTTCACCCCGAAGGTAATCAAAAACTTGATTGGCCCTGGAGGAAACCATCTCCCCTGTGCTTCCCGACCACGGTCCGGTAGCTGAACAGGAATGGTGTAGCACACGGTTCCAATTCTTGACAACTCTCTTAAGCCCGTGCCATCAACGACACTGGTCGGCCTCATGTCCTTGTATGTGAACAAAGCATGTTTCTTTGTGCACGACATCCAGACATCATGGCATGCACATTTTCGAGATGTGCCCTTATGTTGCTAGTGGTGGAATGGTAAGCTAACTGTAGCTTATACAGCTTGCATACAACTTTATCTCCAGGCTCCGCATTTTTGCCATCTAGTGACCTTTCTCTCTGCCATCTGCATCTGTCATGGTTTTTGTCGCGTCTCACTTTCAGCAGTGAGTGACGCTGTGCAGGTGCGACTCCTGTGACCTGTCCCCAACCCGTCATGTCGTGCGTCCACTTGCAAAGCAGCCGCTGATGTGTTTTTTCCACAGTCGAATATTAATTTTCACAATCGAATCTCCGTTTTTTTTTAATATTCGAATATTTATTTGAATTTAGAATATTCGTTGACAGCCCTAGAGGGCAGTGGGTTTGAGAGGCGAGCTGCCTGAATCTGACCACACCAAGACACCAAGACCCCAAGACCAAGAGAGAGATTTATTGACACTGTCGCAGAATCACAATGTCCTAAAGACTGAAACCATCCGGCGCCCAGTGAAAGAAAATAAGGAAAGAAGAGGAAGAAACACGTGAAGAAGAGAGAGGTACAGTAACATCGATGTGATGAGGTGAATGAAATTAATAGTTTAATGATCGTAGTTACCGTTGTTGGAGCAGAGTGTTAGCTTGCTAGCTTCCTTTGGACGATAGCAGCATTGTTTAATAATCAATAAATACTTCGAGTGGACATAAGTTATTTTTACTCCACCTTAAGTTCATCAGGGACATTTGGAAAGTTAACGTTAGGCCTGTTCAGGTGTTATTTTACCTGTTGGCTGTGTTTTCCTGCTTGTATGTCAGTTAAAATGCTATTAGCTGTCCATCCCCTAAGTAATAGGGTCGTTGTAAGCCTTTGGTTTATTGTGTCACAGTTTATGTTTATTAAAATTTGCATCAGTGTTAAAGTGCAGTTAAAGTGTATTACTGTTAATACTCCAAACCTTAGCTTTCCCATATCATTCATAGGCGATATATATATAGTAGTGTGCGGCAGGAATAAGGTGTAGGCAGAGATAATCTTGACAAGCTCCAGGTCCAATATATACACTGCACTTTAGTGCTTTTTGAACTCTGGTTAGACTGAATTGCTTTGCAATAAATAATAACATTGAATGAATCTCATTGTATTTTCATTACTAGTGCATTGCCCGTAAGAAAAATGTATTCCCATAGAAAAGTGGGAGGTTAAGTAGCTTTTTCATGGATGGCCAAATGAGGCTGTGTTTGAAGGTGGAACGTCAGGGATATTTAGGTTTGCTGTGAAATCCGATATTCCAGGGTATAATTGGCCATTTTTGACTATTTTTGATTTTGCCAAATTATATTTCACCTTAAAAACTATTTACTTGGTGTCATTATTTTCAGCACAACCTCACATGTGTGACTGTACAGTTATTTTTTCATTTTGACCTACTGCATTAACACAATGGAACTAAAATCACAAAAAAACATAAAATTCGAGTAGAAAAAGTTAGATTTTTTTACTGTGAAGACCACAAATATGTTTAACAAACCATTTTTTATTACTTATAATGCAAATATAAATTGTTGTTTGCTGAATATGTGCATACATTTTAAAAATTTACAAAGTTATATGTAACTATTTACATTTAAATGCAGGCAATGCTCAGGTCTGCCTGAGCTGCTTCCAGCTGAATGAAGAGCTGCACTGCCTGCTCCACATTCAGCTTCTCCTCATTGTTTTGACTCATTAAACAAAAAACCGACTCCACTACACACTAAACACACGACACCAAACACTACATAACACACTAACTATACACTCCAAACACGCTAAATGTCACAAATCTCTCAACTCTCAATAACGCTGTCTCTACACCGACCGTCGTTGCCTGTCACTCATCCGCCGACGTCCCTCCTACAACTTCCTGTTCCTCAACAACCAAACTTGCTGCTTGGACACTTTCGTGACAAAAGCCCGTTTTTGCCGTTTCTTCTGCACCAGACACAAAGCAAACGTGGCGGCAATGTTCGCAAAAAAGCGTGGCGGACATTATTTACCCTAAGTCCGGTTTTGGACAGGTCGGTGCGTCCGTTCTGTCGACTCGGGAGGTGGGCCGTGTAGGTTGGCTAGCGGCTAGCAGCTAGCCGCTAGCTACACACGAACATCCACAGATTCCGATTTCACTTTGTTGTCCGCACGCCTCCAGATCTCCTCAGACCCGAACAGACTTGGTCCAAACTCTTTCAGTGTCATTTATCCACAGCAGTCAGTTTAGATGCACAGAACGGGACTGAACTGCTGGCAAAACCCCGGTCTAGCTCACGCCGCTGCAGCTATAAATCTGATTGTATCTTAAGGTGGGAGGTCGCGGTGAGCTCTGCAGTGATTGGCTCTGGTGCGCACGTGACTGTGGTGGCTCCGGTGGACAATGCTCGTGGAATTTGTAAAGCATAATGAAATAATTTATTAACGGTATTATTGCAGTCCAAACAAATGCGAAGTCGCACACCTTTGAACCAAGCAGCAGCCATGTCGAAACTCTCAGGTCAGTCTGATCCTGATCCGCAGAGATATTTGAGGCACACACACACACACAGACAGACAGAGATTCCTTGCTTTTATAGAGAGATTAGTCTATATTAGTCTTATGTGTAGCACACACCAAGCGTCTGTTTTTTAAACTTCTCTTCTCTCTTCAGATGCACTTTTAACATATTTCACCACCAGCCCAGTGACACAGCATCAGGTGCTCCTGTCCCTCTACCTCAGCACAGCAGAGTGACACAGCATCAGGACTAAAGGCACCAACAGACCCGCTGACTGGACATCTCTTTTAACTGACACAGTGATTTGAGAGTTAGTTCACAGAGGACCATTTCAAATAAAAAGTAGTTACACATTTCCCAAAAACAAAGATGGGAGAGTGTCAACATGACTTTTGTAACAGAGTCTTAGTCAATGGGGAAAAATCAAAAGAAGCTGGCTGATGTACTTAATCAAGAATGATAGCTTGCACTGCTTCTGCTGCTAAATGTTTTCTCCAAAAGAATACAGACTTACGAAGGAAGGACTGGAAAAATGCAAGCCACTTCATGCCACACAAAATGCATGAAGGTTCATAGCCAGGAGCACAATACCCACATGGCAACATGGAAGGAGTTGGAGCTCTGTTCTGCAAAGCGGCTGACAATAGATAAGCAAGAGATGGCACTTGCTGAGGCTGAGAGATAATATGTTTGTGCAATGCCTTATTTATATTCTTCTTTGATCCCTTGTTTCTTTCTTCAGTTTTTATTTGGTGTGATATTTTTGACTAGAAAGAAATAAAATCTTAAATACATAAATGCAGTTTCTGTGTGAGTGTATGAAAATTGATTGTGAAATTGACTGTGATGCAAGAGGGCGCTGGCTAAAATCTTGCCTAGGGCACCAAATTTCTCTGGGCCGGCACTGCCCTTAACACTTTAAAACTAGGATAGGAAAGAGTCTGGAAACCAACAAAAGAAAGCAGCATTTTGAAAGATTGACATTTTTGTGCCCCCAGCTCCCTGATAGCTTTAACAATACATTCCCCTAGCCCAGGCCTATTCACACACGTGGCCCAGAACCAACCCCCCAGTTGTCCAGCCTGTGGTCCAGTTTGCCCGAATTGAATTGAAGAGATGCAGGGGGCAAATTTCGTTTGTAGTGTTTCAGACCAGCTGACCTGCTGTCAGAAATGTCTGCTGAGCACCCCGACCTGCTTTTGCATAATGACGTCAGGTGGCTGTCCAAAGGTAAAGCACTGGAGCGCTTCTGTGATCTCAGAGAGGAGATTACAACTTTCCTCCACAGCAGCAAGCACAAAAAGGCGGGTGCACACTTGAAACACATACTGGACGACAACTTCATGGCCGATGTCTGCTTTCAGTGTGACATATTCAAATACCTGAATGACTTAAATGTGGGATCACAGGGAAGTGACAAAAATGTCACTGATCTTGTGGAACAGATTTGCGCTTTCCAAGTCAAACTCGACCTTTACGCGACAGACTTGAGCACCGGCAGATGCTGCATCTTCCGACGCTACACGAAAGCATCTCATCCCCGGCACACATCACGGATGTGATGGGAGATTTCATTGCGTGGTTGCAGGAGAATTTTGTCATTTGATTGGATGGATTTGCCCTGGCCACAGAAGTAATGGGCTTTGCCAGGGACCCTTTCACTTTTGCAACAGCAGGGGACATATCCACCAGAGCAAAGGTGCTGGTCCCCTCCATAGACGAGGGGAAATTCATACTGGAACTTGTGGACTTGCAATCATCCCTAACTATGGCACAAGAGCTTTGAACTGTGAAGTTTTAGAGTGATGTCAACAGGCACCAGTTCCCCAACATTAAAAAAAGCAGCACCCACTGTTACCTGGCTGACAGCACTCTTCAACAATGTCTTTGAATTGCACTGACATCTTATGAGCCAAGGATTACTGCTCTTGTTCAGACCAAAAAATGTCACTTTTCCCATTGAGAAAGTCAGCGAGGTAATGTGGGATGTGTAACTAAAAGAGTCTCCTAATCAAACATGTGGTGATTTAAAACAAACTGCAGTAGTAGATGTGTGATTAAGTTTCATTCATATCTCTTTTTTTTATGCACTTTTGATATGCCTTGGTAAGATGAGACAAAAATGATTATTTGCAGAATTTTATTTTATTTCTTTCATTCTGTTTATTTTATTTTTATAAAAATAAAGAAAAAAGATTTCTAACGGAACGGATGACATGCACAGGCTTTGTGCACACAGCCAGTTAGGAGTTTCTACTCTGATATTTTCAGGGGCAAAAAAATTCAAAGTGGAAAAAACAATCATGACAAAAGTAAAAGTGCACAGCATACCTGCTGCAGTGTGTTATCAGCCACTGCAGTGTCCCCTGGCAGGCTCTGCACGAGGTTCACGGTGATAAATATCAAGGCCCATTTTTAGCAGTTAAGGAAAAAGATAAAACCTAAGCTCGATGAAAAAAATATTTCCATGTTATTCATAATTATGACAGAATCATGAAGTAAAAGGTAGAAATTATGAGATAAAAAAGTCTAAATTATGAGCTAAAAGTGATTATTATGGAATAGAAAGTGAAAATCACAAGATTAAAAGACATGATTATGAGATTAGCGAAAATCTAAATTGAGATACAAAAGTCATAATAATGAGATTAAATGCCAACATTAAACTGCTAATTTTGACTTTATTTCATATGTATGTGTATATATACAGTGCCTATAAAAGTCATCAGCCCCATGATTGTTTTTCCCTTTAAATTGCTTTTATAAATGGAATCATGGTCAATATGATTGGGCTTTTTGGACAAAAAAACCCTGCAGTTTGCTAAGAAAAATAGAATAAGATTACAGTGTCCAGGTATGCATACCTGACCGAAAGCTTTCCCCACAGACTCTGACTAAATAACGACTTGAATGGGATGAATACCTATGAAATCTCTTATTCTACATGAAATTTTTTAAATTAATAAACATTACTTAGTTGAAATCTTTTTTTTTCACATTTACATTAAAACATTTTTTAAAAATGTATTATTCAAAACACCTCTTTTTTAAATCCATTTCTGCTCATGGAGGTTTGTTTTTGCTTACCATCCATAGTGTTATTGCTGAATCGCTTCCTGATTTCTATAAAATCCTGGCTACAGTCCTGCATGCAAGAAAAGGTTTCACCTTAAAAGATGGCGGTAATCTTTGTGAATAATTTTTTCCCCCTCAGTTTTAGCACACTAACATTAACTTGCAAGGATAAAAGTAGGAAAACATCCTTTGAGTTTTTGGAATGGCTAAAAAGGTAAAAGTTCACAATGTTGTGAAGTAATGTTGCAAAATAATGTAACCGTGTGCATTCACACCAAGCTTGGGTGTACTGCGGCACTTAAACAAATAGCACTACAACCCCGGCAGCAACGATACAGAGGTAGACAGTGCCTGTCCAATTGTTTTATATAGGTCAAATTGTGATGATTGAAAATGGGTTGTAGGACCCAATAGTGGATAGCCAGACTGTGAAAGGTTAAAGAGGTTTATTCCACAAAAAGATTGAAACACAGGTCATGAGTTAGCTGGCAGCAGTAGAGTTGCAGGAGGGCTCCGAGAGCAGAGGGATTACTTGAGGTGAAGCACTGGTGGAGGCTGAGGGATCTGTTGGCTGGCATGGTGGCTGTGCTGCGGTTATCCCTGCAGAGGCTTGAGTGAGACACTGGTGGATTGGCTTACAGAGTTTCAGGGCGAGTGGAGGCTGGATGTTGATGTGCGTAGGGAGGAATCTGGTGACTTGAGAGGCTTGAACTTATGGAATAAGTAATAAAATCAACCCATTGAGAGCTGGATTCAAAATCACACCACATATCTAAGTTAAAAAATTGAAGTCACCTGATCCAACTTGCATGACTTTTGTCATGGCAGCTCATAGTGTGACTGACTGACAGATTGCATCAGATACTTGCCAGTATCTGATGCAATCGCAACATTCTTTCGCCATTATGTGCCTGTCATGGCGCCGGTGGACCGGCAACCTGTTGCATGCAGCCGAGTGTGAATGAATTGTTTGCAGCGTTTGGTAGTGCTTTCAGGGTCCTACGGTACCCAGAGAGCGGTTGATCTACAAGATCCAACACTGATTATTCTGCTTGTAAGGATTACTACCGTCATATGCATAATAATGGGGATACAGGCAGAGAAGAGTGTGCATACAGATCTGTCATACAATCGACAGGAACTGCTTGACCTGGCACAGGGTTCAAAATTCGGGGTCCGACATGACATGCCTGTGGAAATTTTACGGAGGAGACATCGAGGAAGCAGGGCCGGGGTGAAGAGGAATAAGCGGCGGAGAGGGAGAGCATAGAGAGAGACATTTAAACCTGCCATCACAATGGGTATTGTTCGTTGCCTAATCAACAAGTTGGAGGAGCTGGAGATTCTGGTCAGGAGCCAGAAAATGTATCGGGAAAGCAGCCTCATCTGCCTGGCTTTCGGACAAGGGCTTTACACGCCGACAGGGACGCCAGAGCAAGCGGCAAGAAGAAAGGGGGGGGTTGATGTTGCTTATCAATAACAGGTGGTTGTAATCCCAATCTCGCTTCCTTCAAAGAACAGATCTGCAACAGGGATATTGAACTTCTTGCAGTAAGTTTAAGACAGATAATAAGAGATATTATCTGCCAAGAGAGTTCACAGTGGTGATGGCAGCTGTTGTTTACATCCCTCCATCTGCAAACGCAGAAGTGGCCTGTGACGTAATACACACCACTATCACGAGACTGCAGGCAAAATACCTTGAGGCCTTCGTTCTAATCTCTGGTGGTTTTAATCATGTCTCTCTGTCCAAGACTCTGCCCACATTCAAGCAGTTTGTAGATTGTGCAACCAGAGGAGACCAGATTTTGGATGTCCTGTATACAAATGTGAAAAGTGCATACAAATGCACAGCGCTGTAACCCACTGAGGAGGAAGATCCAACCTGCGCCTGCACCAATTTCCATCCAGGACACCAAGGTGGAAGTTGTGTCCAGCCACAGATACCTCAGTGTGCAGCTGGACAACAAGTTGGATTGGCGGATTCATGTGGCGACAGTGTGCAAAAAAGGGCAAAGTCGACTCTACTTCTTGAGGAGGTTGAGGTCATTCAACATCTGTCAATCCCTATTGCGCACTGTCTACCACTCAGTAGTGGCCAGTGCTCTGTTCTTTGCTGTGGCATGTTGGGGAGAGGGGTCACTCACAGCAGATAGGAACAGAGTAAATAAAATCATTAAAAAGGCCAGCTCTGTGGTGAATTCCAAACTGGACACTGTCCAGCAGATGGCAGAAGACAGGATGGTGTCTAAGATGAGGGCAATTTTGAGGAACCCCTCCCCTCCACTCAATGCACTGGAGGTGATCAAAAGGAGCACCTTCAGTGAAAGACTGATCATGCCAAGGTGCAAGTCAGAGCGCAGCAGGAGGTCTTTTCTCCATACTGCATTGAAACTTTTTAATGAGCACTTATGACCCTTGTAGGGACAGATAGAATGTTCTGGTTCTTAACTTTATTTATGTATGTATGCATGTGTGTCTAATAATGGCTACAGCAATTAATTAATTTCCTGTCAAGGATTAATAAAGTACCCAATCAATCAATCAATCAATCAATGCACCAATGCATGATGTCTAGGTGCTCAACTGGACAGGGGAACGATAGGGCCAGTCAATCGCATCAACTGTCATTTATATCCAGTGATGGGAATAATGGTGTTAAAATAACCAGCGTTACTAATGGAGTTATTTTTTTCAGTAACGGGTAACCTAACTAATTACTTTTTCCATCCATACAACGCCGTTACCGTTATCCACAATTAAATGTGGTGCATTATAAACTGAAGCTACTCATTGAAGCTGCACAGCTGTTTTTTTTTTTTTCCTTCGGCGAGGGAGGAAGGAGGGGCGAGACAACCACATAAGTGATGATTATTGGCTCTGGTAGAGTAAGAGTTTGTAAGCCAATCAGAGGCAGTGTTCAGTTTACACACAAACCACACACGTACATACCAGCCTCACACACACAAACTAGCAGAGGTAAACTGCAGCAATGTCGAGTCCAGAGGGAAAGATGGCGTTTTCAAAGTGGAGGTAGAGACACTACTACAAATAAGTACATGTGAAGTGTTCATTATGTCCCAGAGCGCGGTGTTTGTCCACGTCCGTTGTAAGCAACTTAAATCTATTGAAGCACCTCTTAATGGGACACGCTTCTACAACACTAGTGGCCAAAAACACTGTTGTTGACACTGTTGATGATGATAGCAGGCCAAGTGTGGCTAACGTGAGCTCCGCTAACAAAGAAGGACACGGAGCCGTCCAAGCAGCTACAGCTGGATTTTTCTGCTCCAGCTTCATAAAAACTTGTGACACAGACTAAATTGAAGGTTCTGTGTAGGTACCTGTCTATGCAGTTCTACTCTATGCAAATGGCTTGTGAAGCTTAGAAAAAAACACATTCTTAGACATATTCAAACTGTAAAAAAAAAAAAAAAGTAACGCAATAGTTACTTTCCCTGGTAACTAGTCACTTTTATTGTGGAGTTATTCAGTTACTACCTCAGTTACTTTTTGGGAGAAGTAACTAGTAACTATAACTAATTACTTTTTAAAAGTAACATGCTCAACACTGTCATTGATGGTGTGGTCCTTGCTTGTGAACTCAAAGTTAGGGCTGGGTATTGGCACAGACTGCACGATACGATGCGAGTCACAATACATGGGTCATGATTCGATTATACCATGAACACTGTAATGTGATGTACATTGCGATATATTGCAAATTTGCGATATTCCACACATTTAACTACACTGTAAAACCCGCTGAGTTAGCTGAACTCAAACCATTTGAGGAAATCGATTGCCTTAAACCATTTAAGTTTATAAACTTAAACAATTTAGCTATAAAAAAATATTTAATTTAAGTACAAATAACTTTACTGTATTTATTGTTAAGGTGCCTTGGGTAAATTAAGATAAAAATACCATTCCACTCAGTAAATTGAACTTAAATGAATGAATGAACTGAATTAAGAAACAGTAACTTAAATGGATCTTATTTAAAGAAATGTTACCCCTTAAGTTAAAAGTACTGTTTTTCTTTCACTAAAATAAATTATTACATTCTGGTTCTGACAATTTGTAGATACTCAATTAATTTGAGGAAATCGATTGACTTAAACCATTTGAGTTCTCTTAACATAATAAAAAACTTAAGACATGCATCACAACTTAAAACTTTGATTTAGTTAAATGCTTAACACTCATATCTGAAGACATAACATTTCAATTTTCAAACATTTCAATATTCACAGTTCTGAAAAGGCAATTTAGTCTTTCTCGCTCTTACTCTTACTTTTGTCTCTCTTTAACCTGTTTGAGTTTCCAGAAAAAATAAAAACACCCCATCAAAAAAGACTTTTCCATTCATAACTCAAATTAACATCAAACAATATATATGGGGTTCCTAATTCTTAGAGTTACAGCGTCTAGACAAAAGCTGGTGACACAACAAATACAAATGCACATGCATTGTACTTAAAAATAATAAACTGAACTGGAACTTTTACAATTCCCTCTAGTTAAACAAAATAACACAGGCCTAAGAACAGGTTTTGGCAACTGGCATGCAAGCCACAAGGGTTTTGGAAACTGCTGACTTTCAGCAACATATCCTGTTGACAACTTTATTCCAGATCATTTCTCAAGGCCTGTAACTAAAGCCCCCCACACACCGCTCAGACGTCCAACTGCCTTATCCGACCACTCTCTGACCACTCTGTTGCCTCTCGTCTGACCCGTTCGGCACAAAAGTTGCATTGAAACACACCACTTCGACGTGCTGCCAGCTCCACAGTAGCGTGTACGTTCTGCGCTTGCGCGAGGTGCAATAAGCTGGTGGCTCTAGTGTTAAAGACACTGGACTAGAGGCTTATGCATGTAACTCTTCTTACTTTAGATCAAAACGAAACTTAACTATTTCAGACAAAAACAGCTGCATACTGAACATGCAGCGAGGCATTACCAAACAAACACAGATTAATTTGTCCTGAACGGACATAATAACAGCCAGTCTCATGTCAGTACTACAAAACATGAAAACAAGAAATGACGGAACGGAGTGCATAGAAAACCAATGCGCACACAGTATTCCGCCCCTCCCACACACCGCGCTGATTCGCTAACACACTGCCAATCAGAGAATCCAGTGGCTCAGACGTCCGACAGCCCTCCTCCTCAGACTTCGCATGCTGAGTCAGAGCAGACAACGTCCGAACGGCTCCGAAAGCTTCCGACGCAGCTGAACACACCGAACAGAAATGTTCCCGACCTCGTCCGAGTCTCTCCAAACGCTTCAGGCGTCCAACGGTTGGGCTGGTGTGTGCCTGCTTTTAGGTTTGAGCTGCTTTCTCCCATCATCAAGATCTAAAAGGACAACCTGGATGAATTCAAAGAAGCCACTTAGCTTCTCAGGGTACCTCAAATGGAGAGCATAGACCAGTCCAAACAACATAACAAATGAATCAGTCCATGATGTGTGAGACATTACAACTTGATCCTCGAGGACAATCGACACATGCTGGGTGTCAAAGGGAACTCCTTGAGGCACCTCCTCTTCGTTGACTACTGCCACCAGAGCCACAGCTCCCTCCTGGGTTGCTTCCAGCTCATCCTGAAAAAGGACTACATGTGGAAGTGTAATTTTACAAATGATCAAGCTTATTAAAAGGCTGATAATTAAAAAAAAAAAAAAAACAACATTATTACATCATCACTTGCAGGTTTTAGTATGAAAATTTAAGTAACATCAAAAAAGAGATGCTGAAATATAATTCAAGGCACTAATTCAGCAATGTAGTGTTTCATTACATTTTAAAAAGGAATGAAAAGTGGTCCCTAATCCTGCTAGGATGTCAACTTCATGGGAAAGTGAGAACAAACAAATACCTTGCAAGTTCTGAAGACCTCTGTGGTATGCTGGCCAGGGCTGCTGTTCGAGCTGCACTGACATTGTTTTTATCCTGTTGCACAAAGACAGTGTATTCATAGGGGATATTAGTATTCACTGTTCACATTCAACACCAATGTAATAAAATACCCGTTCTTCATATGCCATCAAAACCGCCTCCATATTCTGACCAAAACTGCCTGTCCTCCTCTTTTTGTAGAGCTTTAGCAGCTGGGGTGTGTATTTGTCAAGTGTAGCAAAGAAGGTAGATGGTAGATTCTGATTGGTGATCCTGTGAAATTTACTATAGAGCTGCATAAAAAACAAAAGCAATGTGAGACTGTAAAACTGGACTTTTAAGACAGGAAGACATACCATATTAAACTATTCCAATCTAATGATGACTTTGGTAATATATACATATTTTTAAGTATCATTTGAACGTTTTTATTCACTTGTTCCTCACAAAAGAGTGCAGGCCATCTGTCCTGTAGTTCAGCAACTGGAGGAGCTAAATTCACAATTTCTTCACGCCTGAATGCAAAGGTACAAGTGCAAGTGTCTGCTTAGTTTCTCCATGGAGATAGTTGGGAAGGAAGTTCACTTCCCCTCTTTTAGTTCTTTTGATGCTGGCCCTAGATGCTGCACCCTCTGGATTGGTCCTGCTACGTTTCCCTGCATTCACAGCCACATCCTTTGTGCCAGCCCTGCTCAGTTTGGTCCTGTATGAAGGTAGATTTGTGTCTTTATTATTCAATCAAAACAAATGGTTGCTTCAATCAAAATATATATTTTCAATTAAAAAAACCTTCACTTCAATCAAAAAAAAACTTTTCAATCAAAGAAAAAAAGTGTTTGAATGTAAAAATGTAGTTGAGATGCAAAAAAATGCATTTGAACACTGTTTTTCTTTGATTGAAAATGTTTTCTTTGATAGAAGTGAAGGTTTTTTGTTTGAAGAAACTTTTTGATTGAAGTAATGTTGTTTTGTGTTTGGGACATATTATGGGTAGGACATTTGTGTCTTTATAATTCAATAAAAAAAAAATTGCTTCAAACAAAAAAAAAAAGTTTTCTATTAAAAAAATCACTTCAATCAAAAAAAAGACTTTTTCAATCATAGAAAAAACGTTTTTGGATGCAAAAAAATATTTGAGACTCAAAAAATAGCATTTGAACACTTTTTTTTGATTGAAAATGTTTTCTTTGATTTAAGTTATCTTTTTTGTGTTTGGGCCATATTATGGGTGGGACATTTGTGTCTTAATTATTCAATCCCAAAAAAGTTGCTTCAATCAAAAAAAATATTTTCAATCAAAATAAAATAAAAATCATTTGAAGTGTTGTTGTTTTTATCGAAAATATTTTTTTTCGATTTGAAGTGATTTTTTTTTTTAATGAAGTGAAAAAAGTTTTGAAGTCTTTTTTTTTTGGATTGAATCATTTTGACACAAACATCCCGCAGTGGGCGGGTGCTTCCCCATTGGTCAGACATGTTTGAGTGACAAGTGTCTACACCAACGTTTTTCTGACAAGCTAGTCATGGTCGCCAGCAAGCCAGGGAGCAGTGCTGGAGTTGTTAAGATAAAACAGTATTAAAATGATTGGCGTCATGTTATTAGCCTACTCTGTTTGATGGGTGCAGGGTGCGCTAACGGCTAGTTGACAACGTTAGCCGATGGCCCTGCACACTGAATGAATTGTTTATTTCACTTAAGCACAGAGGCTAGCTATGTGCTAGTGCTATGTTATTTTATAATAAGTAATGTCATTAGTGGTCAAACAAGAGTTATCTCCTGAACAACTCCAGCACTGCTCCCTGGCTTGCTGGCGACCATGACTTGCTTGTCAGAAAGACGTCGTTGGTGTAGACACTTGTCACTCAAACATGTCTGACCAATGGGGAAGCACCCGCCCACTGTGGGATGTTTGTGTCAAAATGATTCAATCAAAAAAAAAAAAAAGACTTCAAAACTTTTTTCACTTTATTGAAAAAAGAAATCACTTCAAATCGAAAAAAAATATTTTCAATAAAAAACAACAACACTTCAAATGATTTTTATTTTTGCATTTGAGTTTTTTTTTTTATTGAAAATATTTTTTTGATTGAAGCAACTTTTTTGGGATTGAATGATTAAGACACAAATGTTTTTGTGTCTCAACTATATTTTTGCATTCAAACACTTTTTTTCTTTGATTGAAAAGGTTTTTTTTTTATTGAAGTGAAGGTTTTTTTAATTGAAAATATATATTTTGATTGAAGCGACCTTTTTTTTGATTGAATAACAAAGACATAAATCTACCTTCATAGTCCTGTTGCCCATCTTGAAGCGCAAACTGTTCTGCCAGTCCTCATAGCCTCTTTTGGAACTGTTTTCTTTCAGACAGGGGTGTTTGCTCACCAGAGCCTCTGCAGCCAAGCCAATCTGTTTTGTACTAGGATATGCTTTATGCTTGTATATTTCAGCAGCCATTACATCCAGTATGTTGTGCTTCTGATCCCTGGTCAATCTGACAGTTTTCCCCTCTCTTATATATGCAGAGTTGCCCTGTCTTAGAGTATACTGGCAATCTGCAGAGTCGCTCTGGTGATTCTGTGTTTCCTGACAATAACACAGTGCCATCTGTACTACTTGAACTCAGATTTGACTCAATAATTCAGACTATCTTAATGGTTGCCTTAGATGGTAGGAGGTGAAAGTCATAGTCCAGGTTCAACTTATCTTTGACTTCAAATATGAGGGCATTTACAGTCTCAGGACGAGAGGGCAAAATAAGCCTCTCCACATTGACATCATCAAGGATGACCCTTAGTGTAAGAACAGTTGCTTCCATTTACAGTGTGTCAGGAAAACCTGAAACATACAAACAGAAAAAGACAATGAGTTACTCCTTGTCCATGCTCTCTTATCCACGTCTCCGCCACGCCAGCGGAGCTGATAGGTTTCACTAAGATGTACACAAAGCACATGCACCTATAAAACATAGCTCATACTAGACAATAGACAATACCTTTAATTATGTTGTCAAGTGTGCCCAGGCAGGTGACCACAAGTGTTCACAGAGGGGTCCAAAGGATCTTCAGTCTCTGTCCGGTCAATGTGAGAAAAAGGGCTGAGGATGGCTACTTGGTGTGGTCTTGCTCCTTTACTCACACACTGGAATGAAATGTTTGGTTGTCAGAATTAGCCTGCCTGAAACGTTGTATGCAATCTGTTGCATTTGGTCAGTTAGCTGACTCAGTGATTTCATCGAATGGCTCTTGTTTTTATGGTCTGTTAGCTCATATGACCGCAAATGCTCAAGATACCAGGTCTCATAATCTTTCAATAGAAAGAAGATATCACTTCTGTTAAACAATATGTTTCTGATCTCTTTAAATTCAGGCAAGGCAGCATGTGTCCCACTACATACAAGCATGCCTACCACAAAAGTTGTACCTTGAATGGTCGCCTGTTTTGCGCCATATACAATGCTGCTGTCTGTGATGCTCGACATTATTGGATGTCGAGCATCACAGACAGCAAATAGGCAATGATTCAATAAAGACAGATTCCACGTTTGAAATCTGAACTGGCAGCTTGAAAAATCTTTTTGATGAAAGATAGAATGCCATCATGTTCTGGTATCTCTCTGCTAATGTTTTCAATACATTTTTGTAATTATGGGTGTCACAAACCATTTTCTTGAAAACTTTGTGCTTCCCCTCAAATCTCATTGTCCAGAGAAGCAAGGGCGTAACATCGGTTTGAAAAGTGGGGGGGACACAACAAAGTGGGGGTCTGATTTGAATACCATTTTATACATTTCCACATGCTTTTAATCATATTCCCAGCTACTTAAAAGCAACACATTATGATGAACATGGCTATCATGCTTAGTCATAGGTGTGATTGGCAAAAAACAAAAAAGCAGGAAAATATACAGCTCCACTACGTCTCTCTTTACACTTATTTTGTTCCGTTGTCGGCTTCAGCTAAGAAAGAAATAGTTCGCCTCACGTGTCCAAAATTCTTAGAACATACAGTGTTTCCCCAAGATTGTTTTGATAACTTAGCAACACTAGGGGGGTCCAGGGGCATGGCCCCCCGGAGGAAAATTTTGAAAAATAACCCCTTAAATGGTGACTGCTGGTGAGATTTTAAAAAAAAAAAAAAAAAAAAAAAAAACATTTTCAGAATTTCAGAATCAGAATCTAAGACATGAGACATTAGAGAACTTTTTTTTTTTTACGATTATTTTCTTTATTTATTTTATAGATTTTTATGGAAACAGAATTTGTTTCAGAAGTCAGTGGGACACCTGACTTTGAAGTTACTGAGAAAAAAATCATAATTTCTGCATATTAATATTCATATAAAATACAATAAGTACAATAAACATAGCTGTGTCTCATTTGTCCATTTTACTAACACAATCTGCTGCTGGTTTGGAGTCACTGGGCCACATGACATGGAAGATATAGAAAAAACTGCAATTATTTTGAATTAATATATTTATACTAAGTAATGTAATGACGGTCCCTAAATCAGTCTCAGTGATTCAGTGCGAGGCTCTGGGAGGTGAGCTCTAATACTTATTCTTGTTCTCTGTTAAGGATTTTGACACATGATTACATAAAAAGAACACAGTAAAAGTACTTCATATTATTCATGCAAGTAGTCTAGGAAGTACTAAATTCAGCAGTATATGAATCTTGAACTACTTCTGGGAAATAACTTTTTTTATTCCATGTCAAAGTTGGGCAAAATATCCCTAATCTTGTTCTCTGCTAAGGATTTTGACAAAGTATTATCCGAAAAGTACACAGTAAAAGTACTTCATATTATTCATACAATAGTGGGGCTGTTAAGCTCTTAAAATATGGACAATCTTGCTTTTTGTGAAAGAAGCATGAAACTTTCAGGGTTTGTTCTTTATGACCTAAACTTTAATTTAAGATGTGGAGGAATTCTCAGTTTGACCCCTGAGGTCAGCTAGAGGTCATTGACCTCTGTAATATGTCATTTTCATGCACAAAATTGTAAATGTGTGTATCTTAGGATCTAAATGTGATAGAAATGTAAACCATGTATGTAACATGTATTTCTAAGCTTCTGGGCATGAGGAACTCATTCATGCCATTGATAGCACTCTAAGACATCATTAAGTGCAGTGAAGGTTACTAGGATGTGAGTGGCTTAAGGCGAGACACTATAGGTGAATAGGTTAAAAAAATTAAATAATAGATATCACCATGAAACTTTCTCAGTTGATTACTCATGTTAAGCTTAGAAAAAAATGTATTGCAAGTTTTTTGTATTTTAATGTTTAAATATGGAAATGAGGCCTTATTTTGTTAAAAATGCGCTAATTCGCAAAATATGAAAGCAAGATTATTGAGCTTAACAGCTCCACTACAAGTAGTCTAGGAAGTGTTAAATTCAGCAGTATATGAATCTTGGACTACTTATGGACTACTTTTTTTTCCTCATGTCGTCTTTTACTTTGAAATCCGGGAAGATACCTTCGTGATACCTTCAGTATATTACTGGGAATAATTACTGTAAAAGTCTCGTATGTTTCATGGGTCTGATTGTGAGACTGCAGTCTGACCCACAGTCAGAGCAGGTTCAGTACGATTACCGTAAATGTTAGTAGATTCGCGCACTGGAAAAAAGGTGCGGCTTATTTGACCAAGCAAACGTGAACCATGGCTGGCTTGGTCGCAGTGTATTTAGCGACCAGAGATTTTTTCCCCCAATGATTTATTTAAAACGTAATTATCGACCAGAGATACCAGACTATACACTGAGCATGCGCAAAGCGTGGCCACACAGCAGACATGTACCATGGGAAATGGTATAACAGTAACGGAAAGTGGAGATTAGATTCATTACTTCGTTTCGGTTTCCTTGTTTATTATATCTTTTGTTTTGGGTTCAATATAGGAAAACACACACCAGTTTTCAATGTTTGGTGCATACAGAAAAACAGAAAAATGAACTATTGATTCGTTTTTTATTTGCCAGATTAAACTGAATAATTTGGTCATTCGATTTCCCTGTCAAAAACGGGCATTAAAAAACAAAAAACGAGTGGTTATTTGATTTTCGTTTTAAAATACCAAAATTAAAATTGAAATACAAGGCGATTTTCTTTTTCATGGTCAAAAGGGGTTGAGCGAAATTTAAAAAATGATTCGATTTTCATTTTCTATTTCATATAACAAAAAATAAAATCACTCGAAAACAGAAACGGGAAAAAGGCCTGTTTTTTCATATCTGAGACCGGATGTTGTCATTTACAGGACGGTGCTGTGCAGAACAAACAGTAGGCTACGGCGGGGTAATCTACCGTGACACATGGACATGAACTGCGGTCAAGCCGGCCGTCACGCTCCGTGGTCAAATCAGCCGCACTTAAATTTCCAGTATACAAGTATTCTCAGCAGTATGGTAAATGCGGAGAAACAGCGTATTTACTGTCGGTTTTCAAAATGAAGGTATTATGAACAGTAAGCTATTATCCGAACCTACATTTAAAATTCAACATGTTACATTAAAGTGTTTCATGCACCCATGATGAATAAAGAAACACTTAATATCAAGAATCTTTACTGCACCATGAGGAATGCCAAAATAATAGTCCCATATTTAGGTGCTGTAAAACCACATTGCTCAATTAGTGCACATTAGTGCAGTAAAAATGCTTGATATCAAGTACAGTTGTAGTCTCAGATGTGTAGAAGGGAGCGCGTCGTTAGACCTGGGCATTCGGGGCTACAGCCCCGGATGTTTTGGGAATAGCCCCGGCTCTCTGTGCCTTGAAAAAAAAAAAATCAAATATAATTGCCTAATGGTGAAAGGTTTGCGACATTGTCGCCAGCGCAAATTGCGCAGAAGCTGGCCTGGCTTTCCTCATGGCATATATGGGCAGAGTCAGAATAATTTGTTGCAAATTCAACATCAGTGTTTTTCTTCCCCCCTACTGTTTAGTGCCATTGCAGCGTTTATAGCAGGGATGGAAATTAAACCCGCCACTCGCCAAAATGCGGGTGAATTTGTGTGCTGGCGAGTGAATTCAATCAGTACCAGGTTAATTCCAGTCAGATCTGAGCCAATTAATCTCAATGATCGATAACTTGGTTAAGGTATAGCACGCTTTCCACGACCTTAGAGTTAGATCGGGTCAAATTATATGTTTCTGATTGGACCAAAGTGTCAGTTGGACTTCAGAGGGGCCAGAATTCAACATTAAGTTCAACACTAGAATGGCCGTAAGCGGTCATTTGGACCGCGTGATTTAAACCCTAAAATGTCTCATGTAAATACCCAACTGAGTGATGAATGCATTCATTGCGTCATGATATTTTTTTAAAAAACAAAATAACACCAAAGTGTTTGAACAAGTTAAATTATATATTTATCGATATCATAGTAAACCGTAATTATTGCTATGTACTCAAGATTTTAATAGAGAAAACTCAGAACAAGAACATTAACAATTAAAAGTAACTTATTTGATTATGAAACATTTTATTTTAACACTTGATATATAATAAAATAAATAATAATAATCGAAAAAGCTGTAAACGAGCTGATCTAAAAACAAATAAAAACAGCAGTTTCGATCACTTTGAGCACTCCTTGAATAAGATGCGGGCATTGATCCCAGCCAGGTCGAGGATGTTATAGAAGACCACTGGCCATCTCCGCTGACACAGACACGGAGGCAGTGCCGGTCCAAAAGAGCTGCAAACGGAACCAAACATCGGACCCTTGAAATGCCACAAGCCCGTGTGTGGAGACTGTGCGAGGAGAGCGGAGGTAATCTGTAGACTGTGACCAGTGATCACAACGGCTCTTTGTTTTAGATCAGCTCGTTTCCAGCTTTTTCGATTATTATTATTGTTTTATTATATATTAAGTGTTAAAATGTTTCATATTCAAATAAGTCATTTTGGGGTTATTTCATTTTTTTGTTTTTTTCTAAAAATATCATGACACAATGAACGCATTCATCACTCAGTTGGGTATTTACATGACAGATGACAGAGTTTAAATCCAGCGGTCCAAATGACCGCTTACGGCCGTTCTAGTAGTGCTGACTTCTGGCCCTTCTGAAGTCCAACTGACACTTTGGTCACGGGGGGATCTGTTGTGTGACAGCGGGAGAGTCAGCAGCTGGATTTTGCACCCACGGTCAGTAGTATTAGGTGGATATGCAAACAAACAAACAACAACCCCAACCATTCATTGTATTATTACATTTGTGGGAAGTTATTACGATAAAGATGTTCACGTCCCCACAAATAAATCATTGCAAATGTAATAGTTATTACATGTGTAGGAAATAGCATGTTACGTTTGTAGTAGGCAGCGGCTCTTACGTTTGTGGAAAATGTATTACATTGTTGGGTTTATCACATTAAATGCTGCAGATTTTTATTACGTTTGTGGGTTTAATGTAACATGTTGAATTTTAAATGTAGGTTCGGATAATAGCTTACTGTTCATAATACCTTTATTTTGAAAACCGAAAGTAAATACTGTTTCTCCGCATTTACCGTACTGTTGAGAGTAGGCTACACTCGAAATTTAAGTGCGGCTGATTTGACCACGGAGCGTGACGGCCGGCTTGACCGCAGTTCATGTCTATGTGTCACGGTCGTAGCCTGTCCTGCACAGCACCGTCCTGTCATGTGATGTCGTTTCTTTGACTTTCTCAAGTACATCAGGTTTTTGCAACAACAGTTGTAAAGATGTGAATATAGGCACATACATGTAGGTTCGTTGTGATGACTCAAAGAGGTATTCTACAGGTTTAACATATGAAAACTTCTCAAAATTATTTTTTCTCCTCTTAGCTGTTGATAGTGGTCCTTCAGAGGTAACAGATTGATGAAAATATTACTCTCTGAAACTGCCTGGACAATTTCACTTATGTTGGGCCTTGCGACCAAGGTACAGTTTACCGTTTGTTTGAAAAAACGTACCTTGGTCCCTTGCATTACACGAGGCACATTTAAGTAATGTTTATGCAACAATAAAAGGGAGATTTAGGTTAAATTTGGCTATCAATAATAATTTATGATTATTTGGGATAATTATTAATTATGATAAATAATATGATTCAATTTGCATTACATCACCTCGGGGCACCACCCTTGAAGAAGGGAAAAGATAGCAATTTTACAAAATCAGTCTCTTAAAATGTACTGAACTGTTTATAACTCTGGTTAATAATTAACTTAATAATTACAAACAAATTTACCATAACAGCTTTAATGGTTGAAGGATTTTGGAGATCTTGACAGTGTAGAGGTTGGCAACATTCACTCTTGTACAATATTGAGTAGACAGCAAGAAGGTTCAAAGTCTTTATTCAACTGTATTACATACAGGTATATGTGTGTGTGTGTGTGTGTGTGTGTGTGTGTGTGTGTGTGTGTGTGTGTGTGTGTGTGTGTGTGTGTGTGCGTGTGTGCCTGGCAGAACAAAGAAACAATGGCGGTCACTGATATCACATGTGGGTGTGATATGCTCCAGGCTCAAGGAATGTGTGTGGGCCTGTGTGTGTGTGTGTGTGTGACATGGTGCCAGGTTATAGAAGATGGTTAGTTGGATGCAGAGACCCTGAGTCTATGTGAAGCATAATTCGACTAACGTCGAATTAGCCGTCTAGGAAAGCAAACCACTAACTTGACCTGAGGTCACAATAACACCAGCAGTGAACAAATACATATATTGAACACATTGCATCAAATGCACATTAAAGTCCTGCGCTTAGCCGTGCTATGCTATGCTATCTAAGCCCAGTTCAATGTTACCAGTCTTTGAAGAGAAGGTGCTGGTGGTTGCAGGAGAAGGTTGGGGCTCCAACGTTGAACAAAGCGGTTCTTGCTGTGCAAGGTTTGATGAAAGTCAGCAGAGGAGGAAACTGGTCGCTCCTTTCCTTTGTAAGATAGCAGCTCGGTGCTAACCTGCTTGGTGTTCCTCAGATCCTCAGATTGGCAGGACCTCGTGTTGCTGCAGTGAGGAGAAGTTCTCTGGGCCTGCTGCCAATGCAGCTTTCAGCTCTCCACAGCTTGTTGGGCCCAGCAGAAGGGATCTTGAAGGCAGGCAGCCCCGTGGGGGAGGTGGAGAGGAGCCCTTGAAGATCCGAAGTTGAAGGAGTAGAGGGCATTGAGTGAGAGAGAGGACAAGGAAGGTGCTGGAGTTCTGACTACCTGATCAGCGGGGGGTCTGTCACCCTGACCAATAGCAGCTCAAACCTGAATTTTGCACCTAGGTGTGAAGAATGGGGAATTCTGGGACACTGAGTTCAGTTCAGAGTCCATTTTGAAATCCACAATGAATGACTTCATCTGTGGGTAACCAACACTAACAAGTGTGTCAGTTACAGTACAGTCATCACAGATTCTCTTTCAACAGGTTCTGACAGTGAAAGCAACTGATCAATGTGTTCAATGATTTCCTGTATTGCCCTCTGTGATACAAGTAGAATAGACTGCATTTTCAAAAAGAAAGCACCAAAATTGTTCTGTAACTACTCTGCTAATCCCTCAGTGCTACTGCCTGCTACTGGGGCAGTTTCGTCATCAGCTGAATGCTCCACAGGCTCATGTTCAGTGTCACTAACCAGGGAAACATCTGGAACATTTTGCACTACAACTGCTGCATCATAATCAGATGCATTCTGATGTTCTCTGATTTGGGTGCATTGTATGTGGGGTAAATGTTTGATTTAAACTTACAAGCTGTAAACGGACATGGTACCATTTCTTTCATTCTTAAATGTCCCCTTAGGTGACTAAACATTTCCCTCTCAACAAATGGCTGCTTGAAATCACACACAGAGCAATGAAATGCCCGACTTTACATCAAATCATGACCGTCATCACCTACCACTCTTCTTGCTGAATGAATTCTCGAAATGTACTTTCAGTGAATTAAAAGTAGTTTGTGCACATGAAACTGGTATACAGGCAAGGTAAAGGTGAAACTGTGGAATACTGGCTGTGGTAGAGCCTGTAATGTCTCAATAACTGTATTTCTAAGGAACTAGAAAACTCACACAATTTACATTTCCACATAATTTCATCTAGTCTAGTCTAGCTTGCCTTTTCTGTCCACGGCAGGGATTAACTATCAATTTTTCAATGACCAAATGAATAGAGGTTATTTGATATAATTCAGCAGAGCTGAGAAAGTTACAGAAAGTGCCAAATCGAAGCTCGAGCCAAGTTAAGTTTATGGCTAGGACTAGCTAACAGGGAAAGTCTAGAAGCTAGCGGCTCAGCTGCTTCAAGCTCAATTAAGAGCTGCACTGCCTGCTCCACATTCAGCTGTCTCCTCATTGTTTTGACTCATTAAACAAAAAACACACTAAATACACTACACCAAACACTACATAACACACTAATGTCACAAACCAAATCACCTGGTTATAATGTCACAAACCAAATCACCTGGTTTGCCATATAATTTTTTTTTGATTGGTTGGTCTGGTGCCTTTTTCCATCAATAGGAAAGGGGGTGTCACAGGTTTTTTTTGCTTGCAAACACTTCCTGCTTGCGGACACTTTCGTGAGAAAAGTCAGTTTTTACCATTTCTTCCTGCACCAAACGCGACGCCAATGTTAGCAAAAAAAAAAAAAATTACATTATTTATCATAAGTCCAGTTCTACTTGGCCTATCAACACAATTAAAAACTGGTATATAGTTCACTTCCAGAACCGGAGACGTTAAAAAAGTGGCAATATAGAGCTCAACAGTCACCGGTTTCAGAAGTGAATTTGCCATTCATTCACTCCATTGACATTTCATAAAATCCTTATATAAAGAGTTTTAAGCCTTGAACCAAGCTATTAAACTACAAGATGACTTGTGACAATAAAACATTTAATTCAGTGCAAAAAAACGTTGAAAAACGCAAAGGTACAAGACTGTGTACATAATTATCTGAAGAGTAAAGGAACTACTCATCCCATAAACCATTGTGAATGCAACAGCGACGTCTCTGATTGGTGGAGCTCGCTGTTACCATGGAAATGTTTACCGAACCGGCAAATTTCATGTTCGGGTGAACCCTTTCGACACTCTTCTCCTCATCTCTTAGAAAACGCAGTAAGAAAGTAAGTAAAATTTATTTATAAAAGCACATTTATAACAGTTCACACTGACCAAAGTGCTGTACATAGTGCATTCAATAGGTAAAAATAAGTAAAAATAACAATGTTTAAAAAAAATGAAGAACCATAAAACACAGACAACCACATATTAACAAAGATAGTAGTGGAGAGGTAGAAGATTAATGGAGAGAAAAAGCCAAGGTGTACAGATGGGTTTTGAGCCTTGTTTTAAAAGCAGAAATGGAGGGGGCCTTGCGTATGTGTGGTGGCAGTTGGTTCCACAAGTGCAGAGCAGCTACAGCAAAGGCGCGATCACCTTTTTGCTTGAGTCTGGAGCGGGGGATATGGAGCATTTTTTTTTTTATGTTGTTTATTTCGGGCATGTCAATTCATCATCATCACATTTCATTATTGTTCAAATAATACAATACACATGGCCGAAAGGGAAAAGCGGGAGAAGCCAAAGCTTATCTAGTCCTGCCCCCATTACCCACAGGATAAAATCTTCATCCTAATCTTTCCTTATCTTTTGCATTTTACATTTTTACCTAAAAATTTCTTTTACTGTGACATTTGACAAAACATATTACAGCAATAGCATACAGAGCTGAATTCAAGCTCTAGACAGTACATACAGATTACGTGTGTGTCTGCACGTGTCCATATTAGTCCGTCATGAGTGAACAACAGTCTCATCTTATAGCCTCATCTTATAGCTAGGCATGTCACAAGGTCAGAATGATGGTCCAATCGATAGAGAGCAAAAGTCCAGTGTATTTATTATTTGTTGGGATGGTGTGAGAGCCCTTTTTATGCCATTTTTATTTTATTCATCTGTCTCCTCTGCAGCTTTCGCCGCTGTTAACTTCGCCATATCCTCCCGATTAGTTGCTACGTCAACTGGCATCAGTGCCACGAACTCACGAATTGCAGAGATGTCAGAGCGCATCCCGACCACAGCACTCCGAGTATTGGCGATGTCCACCCACGCACTGGTCTGCTCAGTAGCGATCTTTCTCATTTTCTGATATTGCATGAAGATTCCAAATCCCAAAACGATCGTTCCAATTGTCATGAACGTGAACATGTACACGTCCTTGACATCCTCCACATCCAGTGCGGCAAGGCAGATGACTTTCCACTTTCCCCAAGCATCCATAACGTAGCCGGACATGAAGGTAAGACATGGAGAAGACCCATATTAGAGGATCTTAGGGACCTAGGGGCTGAGTGGGGGTGTAAAAGGTCTGAGATGTATGATGGGGCCTGACCGTTGAGGGCTTTGAACACCATTAAAACTGTCTTGAAATGGATCCTTTGTTGTACTGGGAGCCAGTGAAGGGATGCAAGAACGGGTGTGATGTGCTCCCACTTTTTTGCCCCAGTCAACAGTCTTGCCGCTGCAGTCTGAACCATTTGAAGGCGTGCTATGAGGGACTGGGGGAGACCAAGGTAGAGGGAGTTGCAGTAGTCCAGCCGTGATGTTATAAAGGCATGGATAACTTTTTCCAGATCGTGGTATGATAGGGAGTGTTTTATTTTAGAGATAATTCTGAGCTGGTAGAAGCTGTTCTTAATTACAGAGGAGATTAAAGCATAGCTCAGAATCAAAAATAACTCCCAAATTTCTTGCAGAAGGTTTTGTGAATGGGGTTGGACTACCTAGGTCAGTAAAGATGGGGTTTTTGGTCTTGGAGGGGCTAAACACTGCATGAAAAGTGGGATTTTCATCCCCGTAAACGCCCGAAAATCTCCCTAATTTTCGGCAGTTAATGACAATTTACAGCCTGCGAAGTTCGCGTTCGTCTGTGCCACACACTGACGGATACGAACCATGACGTATGTGGAGCTCGCGGAGGTGCGAACGGCTCCAATTAGCATATGAATAGCAGCAAAACCACGCCTGACGACTCGGTATTGGATGAAACCACTAGTTTTAAACAAGAAAAATCAATGATATCATCAAAGACATGATTGAATTTATTAAGGAAAGGAATATTTGCCAGGAAGTTTATTCAAAGAAAGAGCTTTATTAGAACAAACACAGATACACTACAACTATGTACAAAACATAATCTGCCCACACAACAACAGGAAGCTCACGAGAAGCCCAAAATCCTGCAGCACCGTGAAGAGTCTGTCTGCCGTCTCGGAGCTGTAGGTAACTGCTGGCCTTCTGTCTGAATTCGGTCCATTTTGCAGACCTCTGCAGTGCGTCGCTCTGTACTTCGGAATCGCCTCTAATCTCGACTGCAGCGTGGCACAGAGCTCGGTGAGCTCCTGGCTCCATCCAGACACCCCGTCGTCTTCCTCCTCAGACATCAGGTCCATGGCGGCGCACTTCCAAAGGTCCACCTCATCCTCAGCTAGCACTCTGTCTCGCTTCCAGCAGCTGTAAAAACAATCAATAAAGACAATCAGTACTGCGCGATGTACAGTGCGATGCACTGCGTATGGACACATCACATCTTTTAATGCACCTGAAAAATAGTCACAATGACCAAAAACGGATCTAATCTAATAAATCTTACCCTCTTTGACTCCGAGCTGAACTCCTCACAGCTTCTGCCTGCGATGCAAGATCTGGTTGTTTGTACCTGAAGCTCCTGCCTACTGTCTGGGAATGTCTTACAGGCAGCTGGAAAACAATTAAATGAGAGTGGTATGAATTAAAAAAAACGTAAGTCACAGTAAAATTAAACAAGGAAGGAGAAAACAGTAAAACGTTGCTTACACACGATGGTGTCATTATCGGCATCATGTAAATCTGGACTTGCAGACATAGCTCCGAGCTAATAGGAGGTCACAGCCTCGTTATGAGGCGAGGTTAGTCTGTGAAAACAAAATGCTCGCAGCGATAAATCTCCGTGTCCCTCTGCGGCAGCGAAGCAACTTTCGTCGGCGACACTCTCCGTGGCGACCCGGCAAAGCTCCTCCCGTCAGCGCAGGCCTCCTCTCGACAATGGCCGTGCCGCTAGCCTAGCTCCTGCTAGCTAGCCTAGCTCCTGCTAGCTAGCTTAGCTCCTGCTAGCTAGCCTAGCTCCTGTTAGCTAGCTTAGCTCCTGCTAGCTAGCCTAGCTCCTGTTAGCTAGCCTAGCTCCTGTTAGCTAGCTTAGCCGAACTTGGAGAGTCCAACTTACACACTTGCAACACGTCGTCCGACAACAGTTCACAGTCCGTTAGTGATAAAACACAACACTAACGACACACACAGTCCACTGTTAGCTGCTCGACGCCATTAACTCTCTGCTTCTTCTTCCTCATAACTGACGCTCCAGTCAACCCGGAAGTGTAAAAACTCTTACAGGTCATGAACTCGCACACGTAATAAGAATTACTTTAACTTCTTATAAACATTCAGAACCCATGAAATTTAAAGTCACACATTTTAAACAGTAATTATTAATGCATTTTAATATCTTACTTATCTCAAAATTTTTTCATGCAAATTTTAACTTCTTAACAACTGGCGTTTTATCTTTAACTTGGTTCCAGGAGAGAAAAAATAAAATAAATAATTTTGTGTATCTTTTTTACACAACATTGACCATTGCTAATGACATACACAGTAATTCATCTAGCATACTTATATTAAATCAATTCAAGCTAAGCTTAAGAGTCTATATTAGGCTATACTGAGCCTGATCTATTTATACCAGAGATTTTCCTAATACCTTTTTAGAAAAATGTCACCTGGGGTAAAACTCCCCCTGCAACCCTGATTTGCATTTGTATAGCTCACAGCATTTTCATTTACATGTTAAAGCCCCCCCTAGAATCAGGGGCAGGGGGGTCATGGGGGGACAACTGCCAAGCAAGGCCCACTTCAATTTACGACAATTTACCACAGTTTTCGGTGTTGCCTGCAAATTGCCGTTTGCAGTCGTAAACCTGAACTTCCACAACAATTTTCAGTGCTGCATACTGACGAAAATCCCACTTTTCATGCAGTGAAAGATGATTACTTCTGTTTTGTTGTTGTTAAGCTGGAGGAAATTATCCCCTATCCAGTCATTAATCTTCTTGAGACGCTCTAGGAGAGTCTGAAGGGAGTTTCCGGATCTCAGTGGGAGATATAATTGTGAGTCGTCAGCATAAAAGTGGAACGACAGATGATTTTTTCTAATTATATTTCCCAATGGGAGCAAATATAAACAAAATAGAATTGGACCCAGGATGGACCCTTGGGGGACCCCGAAAGGCCAGAGGGGCAGAGGATGAGGAGTGCTGACCTATGGACACTGAAAAAGATCTATACAGTAGGTCAGAAAGTGAAATCACGGCAGCTCTGTGGTAAACGATCATAGAGTTCTGGTAGCAGTAACTAGCGAACATGAAATTTCCGGGTTTGGTAAACATTTCCATGGTAACAGCTAGAGATGCACCGATCCAGTTTTTTCCGATCCAATCCGATACCGATACCTGGACTGAGCGTATCGGCCGATAGCCGATACCGATCCGATACCGTTGTTGAATTAATAATAAACTGTATACCTTCCACCATGTGAAAGGGACTAAAGGCACCAGACTTTCCTAACTAAGACAAAATAATCAAACAGTTACCGAACATTGTAAACATGTGTAACATTAATAATAATAATAATAATAATAATAATAATAATAATAATAATAATACATTTAATTTATATAGCGCCTGTCAGGGTACCCAAGGACACACGTAACAAAGTGGAAACAACAAAACAAAGAATGAATGAATATAGTGCCTGTCAGTCAGCATGGAGGGACCACTAGCACCAAAGTCAGTAGCACCGTCTGTAAACAAACTAGCGTCTGGAGGCTCCGGGCACACAGCGGGGGCGACCATCCAGCATCGCTGCGAGCCGGGGAGACCGCAGCAGCAGAGGAGGAGACAAAGCAGCCCGGCGGTGAATAACCCTGAGGTTGTGGTGGAGGGAGGACCAACGGAGCAACGATGGACAGCCCACATAGTATTGAGTACGTAGGCTTGAAAGTTAGCGTTGCTAGGCTAACAGCTGACCGGTGAGGCTAACAGCTGGTGGCGGGGCTACTAGCTAATCAGTGGAGAAATGTGACGTGAGTAAGTGTAACGTCCTGTAAACAGGAATACAAAATAAAACATAGCAGCTGAACCTGAGAATAAACTAATAAAGAGTTGGTCAAACAACAACTTGCGCTCTTCCAGCATGGGACACTGTGACGCTGACGCATGACGTAGGATGTGCTGCGACGGCGAAAAAAAAAAAAAATTGGATTGGCCGGTGGATCTGTTTCATTTTGCCGATCCCCGATCCAGCCGTTTTGTCAATATCGGAGCCGATATCCGATCTTAATATCGGATCGGTGCACCCCTAGTAACAGCGAGCTCCACCAATCAGATATGTCGCTGTTACACTATAGGATTGTGGGTAGCGTAGTACTTTTCCATGACATTGCGAATAAAACATGTTTTTCTTAAAACAAGGTTGATATCACACGGACATTACGTTACCTCACTTCAGTTGCTCATGCTGTGCTTGTTCAATTCAAACAGCCCGCCAAACAATAACATTAACTCATGCAAAGCAGTAATAAAATAACACAATAAAGTTACCTCTCTGCCAGCAAATAAATCCTTGTCACACATCACCGCGTTCTCCTGACTCCCGTTCAATTATTTCAGTAGTGACAGCTAGGGATGTATATTGATAAGGATTTAGTGATTCTGATGCTTTATCAATTCCTATAAAGGGTGGAGAGTGTAAACCATAATGAAGGAAGATAATAATTGAATAGGTGCAGGTTCTGAGTGATATCTGGGGAGAGCACGCTGTCGGTGACGTTTATGAACAGAGGGCAAAGCGACAGATGCCGGTGCACACACGCAATGATAAAACCACCTAAATGAGGGTTAACAAGATAACTGCGTTAATGTCCATTAAAAGAGAAATCTCTGTTTCTTAAAAGACAAAGTCTTAAAAGATCGACAGTTGCGTCACATGGGGTCCAGAGAAGGAGACTCGCGGTGGTGTCCGATTTCTCTGGTGCCTCGGCTAATCCAGCGTCCTGGAAGCCACCAGGAGAACACAAAATCATTTCCAGTACGGTCGTCCAGTAGCGCAATGCCCTAACATAGGGATGCATACACCAGAGTGTTACTAATGGCCCGAAGGGATACTCAAACACCAGGCAGAGCGATTAAGCTCTGCCACTGTGATTGTGACGCGTCGTAACACTCTGGATTTTCGGTCGCCTTATCGAACTAGGTGTCTTTCACCTCGCCTTCCTCTCTCTGCCATGTTGCCCGGTCTCCGCGTGCTCTCTGGACAACGCTGCCCTCGCCACTCTTCTGCACTCTTGTTTGTTCTCTTTCCGGTTCAAACCCCCCGTTCCTCCACCGTCGATTGGTTCCATTGGTTGAGGACAAGGGCAGAACCTCCAGGTGCAGTGCATTCATCATTCTACGGTGCGTTCACAGGCAGTGGGGCATTTCTAAAACATGCAATAAAAACTTATACAATAATAATTAATAAACCCAGTCCCAACTGCCATGTGACAATTGATCCGGTTTTCTATCGATTCCCAAATAGGCTGAAAAACAAGTAGTAAATGAGTACTGTTACAACCCAAGAGGTCATAAATGTTTCTATTTGTCTTTTAATATCCCTCTTTTACCTGTGTGTGTGTGTGAGATTGGTTGCCTGTGTGTCTGATTGTAGGTTGCCCTGTGGAGCTGATTGGTTCCTGCCTGGAAGATGAGGGTTTAAAGGCCGGCTTCTCTCCAGTTCCTGTGGACTCTCCTCCATTGACCCAGACTGCCAGCATGCATGATTGTGGAAAATGTGTTTGTTAATAAAACTATTTAAAAACGCTCTTTGCTGCTGCTGCTTGGAGGATGGGAAGAGGGGAGTCTCATTCTCCTGTTGCACCAGGGTTTCCCCTAGGCCCTGGTCGTAACAATTGGGGGCTCGTCTGGGATCTGAATGTCCATGAGGTGAGGTAGATGTGGTTTGGTTTAGTTTGTTTGTGTAAGTGGCCTTTAGTTAAGTGTAGTGCTCATCTCTTTTGTTAAGTTGTTGTGTTTCTGACTGAGCACCCTGACCAGATAGCTGCTGGGCACTTTCAAGGATTTGCCATGTTTATTATTTTGCCTTTCTTATTTTTGGTGGAAATTCTGGGTGGGGGTACGCTTCAGTGTTTCGCAGTTGACTAGATTCCTGGTCTTTGGTGATTCACTGAGTTCAGCGTTTAAAAACGCCTCGAGCTTGGCAAGCCACTGAAGACTAGCTAGGTGAGTTAGCCACCTTTTTATAGGCAGGTAAAGTTGGGGTGTCTCTACAGTTTCCCTTTTGTTTTATACTTTGCACAGCAACGTGGTTTTGTGTGAGATGGCTTCTTTTGTGTTGGTCACCTTGTGATGTGTGGTCCTAATTAATACTTCTGTGCAGTAACTTTTTGTGACCTTTTGGTTGTGGTAACTGGACTCCACTTTTGTAGGGTCGCTTGTGGTTGCAGCTTAAGAGTAAGCTTGCAACATTTGTGTAGTGGTGACTCCAGTGTGATGCCTTCTTTGTGTGTGGTTGTTGCAGTCCATTTTTTGTTTGGTCACGTAGGTGTTACTGTTTTTAGTGTATTAATTGGTGTGATTGGGATGGCATCACTTGCCAGATCAGTGGATCTTGAGTGGTGGGTATGGCTTCCCAGTTTGTCCGGTCACTTTGTCTCTTTCTGTTGCACTCCATTATATAGTAACGTGTGGTTGGAGATCACAAGGTGTCCATTTTGGGTGTGGTAGTGGCAGTTCACTTTTGTTGGGTCACTTGTGGTTGCAGCTCAGGTGTAAGCTGGCAACATTTGTGTGTAGCAGTGGCTACACAGTGACACCTTTTGTGCAGTGGCTGTTGCACTCCACATTTGTGTTGGTCACCTGTTGCTGTTTTTGTATGTGTGTGTGTGTGTGTGTGTGTTACCACAGTTGATGTATTTGTTTTTGTGTTCTCTCCTCATGGTGGAGACATGGTGGTGGCCATTTTATTTGTGGGAGTGGCACCCACTAACCAGGTTTTGGGTCCTGTTTTTATGTAGATTGGCTTTAAGAGGGAACAGACTTGTGATTGCTCAACACCCGATTGCATTAACTTGAACATTTCTTTAGGGAGAAATTTTCAGTTTTAAAGGGGGAGGTGTTACGACCCTAGAGGTCTTAAATGTTTCTATTTGTCTTCTAAAGTCCCTCTTTTACGTGTGTGTGAGATCGGTTGCAGGTGTGTCTGATTGTAGGTTGCCCTGTGGAGCTGATTGGCTGCTTTCCTGGAGCCATGGGTTTAAAGGCTGGCTCTTTCCCGGTTCCTGTGGGCTCTCCTCCTCTGCTGTCCAAGACTACCAGCATTTGTGTGATTGTGGACAAAATATGTTTGCTAATAAAACTATGTTTAAATGCTTGCTGCTGGTGGTGTTTGGGGAACAGGAAGAGGGAGTCTCATTTTCTTGTTGCGCCAGGGTTTCCCCTAGGCCCTGGTCGTAACAGTACAGAAAAGAATACAACCTGGTTTATTAATATACATCTTAATTATTCACTGCTGAGAATAAACAATACTCAAATGAGTCCTCAATAAACAAACAATACTCAAATGAGTAAAATGAGTCCACAAGTCAAGTGGCTATTGGCTAAGTATAATCCCATAGAGGAACAACAAACGAGGAACGGGCAGGGCTGGGCTGATTAAATTAACCTCATTTTTATCATTATCACACGACATTAGCCAGTTGTTTAATTTTACCTGCTGTGCTAGTGCTAGCACTGGTGCTGCTAAGTGCATCAAACACACGGCATTTGCTGGAGTATAATGCCGTGTTGTGTGGCCAAATGCTTGGACATATTAGTTGTATTACCACCTTTGGTGCGCAATCCCTCTTACAGGTATTACAGGTGACGATCCCCGAGGTGTCGGCCTTCTTTTGTGAAATGCAGCCAGACTGGATCGTTTTTGCCGGGACGACATTTCTCCACAGTGCATCGAATGTAGCAGCTCAGCTCACCTCTGCTCTGCAGATGCTTGTGTGTGTGTGCGACGTCATCGCAAATTTGCGAGTAGGGTACGTTTGTTTACAGTGGCGGCGCAGCCCGGGAAGAATCGATAGCAGAATCGTAAAGGGTTTTTGTTAGCGATTCCAAAGAATCATTTGACTCAGAACCGGTTCCCAAACGAAACCGGTTAACGATGCGCATCCCTAGTGACAGCAAACAGTACTGTTCAACATTTGAACAGTATTGGCAAATTTGCACACCACAGTTGCACACTGTGTGTTACCAAATCCACTTATGTTAGGGTGACCATATTCTGAATCCCCAAAAAGAGGACACTACTACACGGCAAAATTTTGAGAGTTTTTCGGGTCAGGTCGAGTGTTTTTTACGTGCTTCTAACTCAGTTAACGCATATTCTGAATTCCCAAAAAGACACTTAACCAGGCCTCTTGGAGAGACAGCCCCCCAAAGAGGACATGTCCGGGTAAAAGAGGACGTATGGTCACCCTATCTTATGTAGCTGCCATAACGATTTAAGTGCAGTCACTTAAACTCGACACACTGAAACAGTGGACACATTGAAATTGAAAAAACACGACAATAAAATGCTTGCATTAATTTCTTGTGTCATTGTCTGAACAGTGAACACAGTGAACTGAAAACATAGCAAATAAATGCACCACTGACTCAGAGGCAGGGCAGAATGGGTCAGTAGCGGGGCATGTTACTTAGCATGGCTAAATGCTAGAGAGGGAAAACAACAGCCATTTCTCTTTGTATTGAAATGTCTCACTTGTTATCACTAAGTTTTGTCTTATGCCTCAGTTTAAACACACGGTAATGATCTGCCTCATCCTGGTTGTTCATTGTTAACAGAGTTTTCTTCCACAGTTTAACGTATCACACTGCACATGTTTGCTCTCTTTGTGTGAACAACCGCAATCATGGCACACACAGGTTTTATTCTGTACAACTGCAGGCAATCAACCGAACAGGTGGGTCACATGACCACATTACATCATCAACATAAATCAGCGGTTGCCGCAACAAAACAAAACTCATTCAGAAAGGGGCACAATAATAAATTAATGAGAGCACACCTCTCAACACCCCCACTTGCTCACGTTTAAGGAGGAATCTATACTCTAATACATACTGTACAATTCATAAGAAAAACAAACATTTCATGTGCCAAACAAAAACATTTCAAACCTTGTCAGCTTCAGTTTGGTAGCAGGCTTGGTTAGTGTATCTGCAACCATATCGTTTTCTTGGACAGTACTCCAAGCTGATCTTGTCCCCATCTATCAGAGACCTAATGAAGTGGTATTTAATATCCACATGCTTACACCGTTGTCGATGGACAGGATTTTTGGCTAAAGCTATAGCGCCTTGATTGTCTTCGTAGAATAGGGATGTAACGGTATGAAAATTTCACACCACGGTAATAGTGACTAAATTATCATGGTTATCAGTATACCGCGATATTTTTAAAATGTCCTCAAAATGCTGAAAAAACACAGATACACTAATAAATTGAAATAATTTCACCAGGATTTATATTTAAATAGATGTATTATATATCAAAATAGTCCAAATCCAAAACCCTAACAAAACACTGTAAAATCTACATTAAACAAGTATAAAAGAATGTATCAAAACTGTTCAAAATAAACCTTAAATACAGTAGAATGAGGCAGCAGCACTCGATTGGCCAGCAGACCCTTTCTGTGAAAAAAATGAATAGAACATGTCATTATTAATTATAACTGTCATTGTTACTTAATACTAAGGGTGCAACCAACAAATCACAAAACTCACAGTTTAGATCATATCACTTTTGTTAGAAACAGGTTGGATAATTTTTTGGATCAAAACAAAAAGGATTGTTGTTAAATTAATTATGAATACTCAATTTTGGCTCTTATCTCTATCTAGACACTTGTTAAATTCACCATTTTATATTATTCTTTATATATAGTCTATTCTACAAATAATCCACAAGTATCATATATTTCTGATATTACTTATATATATATATATATATATATATATATATATATATATACATATATATATATATATATATATATATATATATATATATATATATATTGGCTGTCTGCCTCTCTGTCTGCCTGCTCGTCTGTTGTCAGTGGACTCGGCCGATCTGATTGGTCAGATGTCTGCTGAGTCACAGGTAGACGCTGCTCAGGTGAACGGAGCTGAGATGAAAGTCAGTCATCTCAGTCAGTTTGCTTTCACTAACTCAGTTCACCCAGTACATGTTTGTCTCAGATCCTCCTCACTGCACCTCTGCATCAATATTTGGGGAATTATTAGGTCGACTTTAAAAAGTGAAATCTACAAATAATAAGCTATTCAGATAATGTGCCAAATCACGAATCAACTTCGTTCAGTTATTCCACTATCTGGTCAGTTTACATTAGTGACAACAGCAAATTAGACAGAGAAAACTCGACACACACATACATCATGCACCCGAGCTTAAGGTTAGCTTACCTTGCATTCGCTGAACAGTTAAGGGTGATGGTCGCGTAAATTGGATGTGTTGCTGCCCCTCGCAGCAACTTTCTTCTCGCAGCTCCTGCAGACAGGGCTGCCATCCTCGACCAGCTGTCCCTGAGCATTCTTATAATAACCAGAATACGCCCAGACTTCAGATTTGGTTTTCTTTGAAGGTGGAAAAATGCCTTTAGGGCCGCTATATCACGTCCTCCCTCCGCCATGTCTTCTTCACTACATAACAAGTGCACGTTGCGCGCTGCGCATGCGTATCTCGTGAGTTTTCTACACCATGGTTATCGACCGCGGCGGCTACCATGGTAATTAAAACTTAAACAGTAACCTTCACCGTCGGGAATTTTACCATGGTTTCCCGTGACACCGGTAACCGTTACATCCCTATCATAGACGCTACATTTGTACTTTCGACCATCAAACCATTCTAACAGCTGTTGTAAGTATAAGCTCTCTTGCATAGTCGCAGCTAATGCCATATACTCAGCCTCACAGGTGGACAATGCCACTGTAGACTGTCGTTTAGTTTTCCATGCGACCAATGGGCCGCTTCTGTTCAAGCTAGCGCAGTACCCTGTCGTACTTTTTCGATCACTAGCATCACTGTAAGCATGTATTAGGTTATCTTCTCTGTAGTTTGTAAAAAAGAGTTCTTTGTTTTGGGTCCCTTTTAAATACCTTAAAGCATGCTTGACAGTTGTCCACTGTTCAACAGTTTGTTTGGCAAAATACTGAGACAGTTTGCTCACTACAAAGCTTAAATCTGGCCTTGTACAGGTTGCCAGGTAAATTAAAGCTAGGGTCTACAATCTTGGAGAGCTAGCCCCCACAAACTTGAACGCGCATCTGGCAGTGAGACTCAGCAGGGAGAAGGAAATGCCGGAGCACGATGCAGCAAGTTAGCTGAATTTAGCACGGAGCAGACAGGAAGTCAAGCGCTGAAATAACAAACATCATCCGGTTACTTTTCAAAATAAAACACTTCGTTTTGACACCAGCACACAAATCTCAAAAAAGAAACAGACACAAGCTCTTCTGCTGATCCTTCGGTCGGGAACACTTCGCGGTGTTGTTTTTAATAACACAGACCTATAACTGCGGTCACAAGTGATTATGTAATTATCACAGGAACTCTTCGGCCTCCTGGCGCCAGCTGTCTACCGTACTGTGCCGTGGTGGACTCAAACTGCAACCAGTGGGGATTGCCAGACGGCGGAGCAAAGCTGGATTGGAGCGGCAACGCAGCGGACCCGTATCCAGTGGAAATTGGGCAGACTCTTTAGCCATTCTCATGGCTAAAAACAACACACTATGAAGCTAACGTTAGCATTGGGCTAATACGAGCTACAAACTTAGCCAAGTTGGCAAACCTTACATATTTCATGAAAACAAATTATTACCTGTCCAACAGAAAGAGAGCAACCTCTGCATCACTTTTCAAGCCCTTCACATGCCCCAGTTGTCTCCACCGCTCAAACGCCGCACCGATGTTGACTCGGTCCGACTTGTTTCTTTATCCAGAGCCTTTTTCGTCGCAGCCTTTTCTGGCTCAGGCATTCTTTTCCTTGCCTTTTTAGCGGGGAGAACTGTTACAAGTAACGCTGCTGCATTTTCTCTGCCATTGTAACCAAATGAACGTCTTCTCCTGTAACTCCATATTTCTGCAGAGGAGTGTGCTGAATATTTCCGGCATCAGTGAAACGTGACGTGTGCGGAGGGACAGACAGAGGGGGGCGTAGGCAGAACGAGACATGAAGACATCTGATTGGTTTCTATTCTATTTTCTATTCGGGCCGAATAGCACGGATTGGTCAGCTTTTTCTCAGTCCTGCAGCTGCCACAGAGGTCTGATTATTTTCGTTCCTTTTTTTTGACTATTCTCAGGATAGGACCATTTCACCCAGTATAACAAAATGTGTTTCTGAACAACATTACAGACCCTAGCTTTAAGCTACCGACTGCTTCCCTGTATTTTGTGACGTCACTCATTTCTTCAGCATTCGTCACTGTAGTCAAGTTTTGTTCACAGGGAGTAGCTCTCGGTTTACAGTCTAGCATATGAAACCTTTCCAGTATTTTCTGTACATATTTGCATTGTGACATCTTAACACAATCACCACTTTGTTTGAAGTCAATACCCAGAAAATGAGTTTGCCAAGATCTTTCATTCTAAACTTGGACTTCAGCATTTCCTTAACACATTCCAATACATCATCATCACTGGCATCAATAATCAAATCATCTACCCATATGATTATGTGTACTTTTTCTTTGTCAGTAATTTTGCTATAGACACAATGATCAGCTGGGTTTTTGTTTCAATCACTTAACAGACCCGGCATTTATTTGGGACCAGGGGGCAAATTGCAACAGGTGTTTAATTCCTTCCTCACAAAAATCCGGGAAGAAAATGTCACAAACTTCACCAGCTTCTCGGTGAATTCTCTGGCATCCTTCTGGGCAACAGTTGTCTTCTTCAAGTGAAGTTGTTGCGGCGGAGGAAACGATTTAGCCGACCAGCACCCGCAGCAAACTCCTCATCTCTGCTGTAACTCACGGTAGCGTACATTTGTTTCGCCATCGCCCTGATCATTTTGCGGGACACTCTTGTGGCGTGCCCGTTTGCTGATAACTCATTCCCGCATGTTTATCTCAAGCTCCTCGCTCGCTCCCAGCCTGGCCCTGTTGCTGTCCTCCTCGGACAGACGCTGAAGCAAGTAAATCAAAACTAACAACAAACCGATCCATTTTGTAGCCTATTTTTCTGCCGTTTCCTACTCCAGCTCTGACAGTTACAATGTTGCCATGGAGATGAATACAATGTTGCCACAGACTTGGCGGAGTAATATTTTGAGTAATGAGTCAGGCGTGCCGTCATGCTGATTTGAGCACGGTCTAAATTTCTTGTTGACCAATCAGATTGCTTGGTCGGAACTACTTGTTGTATATTCTAGATTTCATGCTCGATAGAGGAATGCAAATAGGCGGTCTTTACATTCATCTGGTGGACAATCAGATCGTTCTGTGCTACTTTCTCTGCAAGCACCCTAATACTGGTCATGCTGGCCGTAGGAGAGAAAGTCTCGTCATTGTTCACACCTCTTCTTTGGCTATACCCTTTTGCAACATATCTTGCCTTGTATTTATCCATTCCATCACTGTTATTTTTCATTGCATAGACCCATTTACCCCCCACTACATCTTTGCCCTCAGGTAGAGTGGTCAGGGTAAAAGTTGCATTCTTCTCCAGTGACTGTATTTCCTCATCCATAGCATTAGCCCATTTTTCAGCATTTATTGAAGTTACAGCTTCTTTGTATGTCTGAGGCACATTACACATAAGTCTGTAACAGTAGTCAACATTGGTCATGTCATGTCGTCAAAACCACAAATATAGTTACCATAGTAATCTGGCTTTCTCCTCTCTCTGTCAAGGTAGTGCCTTTCTATAGGTTCCTCTCTCTGCTCTTCTTCCATTTTTACTGTGTCAGTGTCACACTCCACTGTGTCATTTTCTGTGTCCACCTGTTGGCTTTCTGTCATCTGGGAGCCAAAACGTGGGGTTTTTACAGATTGTCTTTTAGTTTGGACTACAAGATCATCATCCTCAGCATCCAGCATTTCTTTATTCATTCTAGATGTAAAGTCTGTGTTTTTTGTCTGTCAAAGTCTTGTATTTTCTTGTTGCTGGGATAGTACACCATATAGGCTGGACTATTCTTATCAAATATCCAGGTGCCATGTCCGGCAGAGTGAACAAGGCTTGTGCAGTGGAGTGGGGCTGTCACCCTGTGGTCCGTGTGTGTGACATGTTGGGAACCCCCGCTGATCAGTTTGCCTAAGCTATGTTCTTTTGCTGTGCAAATCAAAATTGCGATATATTGCCGTATAGAAACTTTTAGCACAGCCCTACTCAATGTGAACCTGCTCTCATCTGTGAAGAGGCCGAGGTGCCAATGGAGGAACTTCCAGTTCAAGTGTTCTCTTGCGAATGCCAATCGAGCTGCATGGGGCTAGGATGGCCCTCGTGTCAACCTCATGGAGTCTGTTTCTGACAGTTTGGTGAGAAACATTTACACTAGTAGCCTGCTCGAGGTCATTTTGCGCCTTCTTTTCCTCCTCACTCAAAGGAGCAGATACCGGTCCTGCTTCTGGGTTGAAGCCCTTCTACCACCACTGTCCAGCTCTCCTCTTGTAACAGCCGGTCTCCTGGTATCTCCTCCATCCACGTATGGTTGTGCCATCCTGGAGGAGCTGGACTACCTGTGCAACCTGATTGGTCCTAGGGTACTGCCTCATGCTACCAGTAGTGACAAGGACACTAGCAGTACACAACTAGAGAATAATCAGTCAGGAAGGAAAAGGAGAGAGCAACTGTCTGAGGCCACCATATGTAAAATCATTCCATTTTTGCAGGTTGTCTGTGGCTCAGGGTTAGAGCAAGCATCTTGCTATTGGAAGGTTGCTGGTTCGATTCCCCTGATCTGCATGTTGAAGTGTCCTTGGGCAAGATACTGAGCCTCTAACTACTCCTGATGTGCTGGTCGGCTCCTTGCATGGCAGAGCCAACCCCATCAGTGTATGAATGTATGTATGAACTAGACAAATTGCATTTCCTGCAAAAATACAGTGTGAATGCTAAAGGCTAAAGCGAAACCTGCTGAATGTACTGCCGAAAGAGCTTAAAAAGTTGAACATATTGATAGCTGAACAGTTTCTGGAGCTGAACATGAAGCTGAATGTATGAAAAAGCTGAAAAGGCTGAAAAAGCTGAAAAGGCTGAAAAAGCTGAAAAGGTTGAAAAGCTGAAAAGGCTGGAAAGCTGAACAGGCTGAAAAGCTGAAAGGGCAGAAAAGCTGAAAAGGCAGAAAAGCTGAAAAAGCTGAAAAGTTAAAGGCCAAAGGAGTTGAAAAAGTTGAACATTTTAATTGCTGAACATGAAGTTCATGATTGAAAGAGCTGAAAAGGCAGAAAGGTTAATATCTGAAAAGACTAAAAAGTTGTAGAGTAAGAGTGCTGGAAGAGGTTAATAAGATTCTTAAAAAAGCTGAAAAGGATGAAAAGCTGTAGAGTAAGAGGGCTGGAAGGGGTTAAAATGGTGAAAAGGGGCTAAAAAGTTGAAAAGTTAAAGGCTGAAAGAGCTTAAAAGGGTGAAAAAAGCATGAAAAGGATGGAAAAGGATGAAAAGCTGTAGAGTGAGAGGGCTGAATAAGCTAAAACAGGTGAAAAAATGATGAAAATGTACAAAAGTTAAGGGTGAAGGAGCTTGAAATGACTGCACATACGCTGGAGCAGGAGCAACCCCTAGCAAGAGCACACACTCTAGCATACGCAATACACACGCATTCTTCAGATACACACGCTGGAGAAGTAACAGAGACGGAGATGAAGAGTCCCCATAACAATGAATGGGAAAATGCCTCCCAAACCCCTGCGATTCTTGAAAAAACTGTAATGGTTATGGCAAAAATATTTACATGATGAGTGAGAGGAGACATGGCTGAACTCGGCCATGTCATTTTTATTTCTGTCGAGTCAGAAGTGAGGGCACAGGAGCGAGAGACAAATCAGGTACCGTCTGCTCTCGGCCAGAAATTTAGCCTCAAAATTAACATTGTGGCTTATGGACCAGGTGGTCAAGTTCGTGTCGCTCTCGGGCTTCTAAATCGAAAACCGTAAGTCCCACATCTGAAATAAGACCATCACCTGACACCCAACAAGATTTCCTACATTTTTATGCATATATTGTTCATGTCAAGTAAAAGGTGAGGGATCAAAATCAAGCTGAAGACAATTTTGTGTCCCATTCCTCGAGCGGCCTCTCACTCTAGCGATGGTGTCACACGCTCTAGCTGACGCAACCCATTATAAAATCAGAAGACGGGTAAAAACTCCTTAAAACTAAAACTGTGACATTTTCAAAACCGTACAAGATTTTTAGAAACTGAATACAGGGTCAATAGTTCAAGGTCTGCTGACTTGTTTAAAGCTGGAATGGCGTCTCCAGCTCAACGTATGAGGAACAAGTAGAGGTTGAAAGGCGATGAGTTTTGCAGAGGATTTAAAGATTTTCCCTTTTGCGTCAATGTTACATTTATTTTGGAAACAGCTGAATTTCTGAAAAAGTTGAAAGTTTGAAAAGCTCGAGGCTGAAAGAGCTTAAAAAGCTGAACATTTTGATAGCTGAACGGTTGCAATAGCTGAAGGTATGCTGAAGTTATAGCAGAATGAAATTTGAAAAATTCCCCATAAGGATGAATGAGAAAATTTTTGCATAAAAAGCTTAATATTTCCAAAAGTATAATAGATAGAAATGAGAAAAATACAAGCAGTAATGTCCTTAAAAAGCTGCACATTTTGATACTTGAATGGTTTCAATAGCCCAATATTTGTAGGAGAAGAAGCGTGCCGAAAAACGTACGGAATCTTGAATAATACTAGAAAAATTGCATTTCCTGCGAAAATACAGTGTGAATGCTGAAGGCTGAAGCAAAATCTGCTGAATGTACTGCCAGAAAGCTGAAAAAGTTTAAAAGTTCAAGGCCGAAAGAGCTTAAAAACTTGAACATGTTGATAGCTGAACAGTTTCTGTAGCTGAACATGAAGCTGAATGTACAAAGATGCTGAAAAGGCAGAAAGATGAATATTTTAAAAGATGCAAAGACAGCAAGCTGAAGAGGGCTGAGAGACTTAAAAAAGTTGCACATTTTAATTGCTGAACATGAAGTTGAATGTTTGAAGGAGATGAAAAGGCAGAAAGATGAATATCTGTTAAGGCTGAAAAGCTGTAGAGTAAGAGGGCTGAGAGAGTTTAAAGAGGTGAAAAAAGACTGAAAATGCCCAAAAGTTGTAGAGTAAGAGGGCAGAAAGAGCTTAAAAAGGTGAAAAAAGACTGAAAAGGTAGAAAAGTTGCAGAGCAAGAGGGTTGAAAGAGCTTAAAAAGTTGAAAAAAGACTGAAAAGGCAGAAAAGTTGTAGTAAGTAAGGTGAAGAGTTAAAGGCAGAAAGATGAATATCTGAAAAGGCTAAAAAGCTGTAGAGTAAGAGAGCGGAAAAAGGTGAAAAAGGACTGAAAAGGCCAAAAGGTTGTAGAGTAAGAGGGCAGAAAAAAGGCTGAAGAGGTGGAAAGTTGAAGGCAGAAAGAGCTTAAAATGGCTGCACACATGCTGGAGCAGAGCCCAGCCAAATATGAAAATGTCCCCATAAGAATGAATGGGAAAACGCCTCCCAAACCCCTAAAATTTTTGAAAGTTGTAATGGTGTCTGGAGCTCAAAAGAAATATGAATATTTTAAAAAGCTGAAAAGACAGAAAAGCTGCAGAGGGCTAAAAGAGTTCATGAAGTTTAACATTTTCATAACTAAACATGAAGCGGAATGTTTGAAGGAGTTGAAAAGGCAGAAAGGTGAATATTTTAAAAACCTGACAGGGCAGAATAGCTTAAGGGGGTGAAAGAGTCGAAAAAGTTGAACATTTTAATTGCTGAACATGTTGCTCAAACAATGTTTGAAGGAGCTGAAAATGCAGAAAAACGAATGTCTGAAAAGGCTAAAAAGCTGAAGAGTAAGAGGGCGGAAAGAGCTGAAAAGGGTGAAAAAAGACTGAAGAGGCCCAAAAGTTGTCGAGTAAGAGGGCAGAAAGAGCTTTAAAAGGTGAAAAAAGGCTGAAAGGTGACAAGTTAAAGGCAGAAAGAGCTTAAAATGGCTGCAGACATGCTGCAGCAGGAGCACAGCCACATCTAAAAATGCCCCCATAAGGAATAAATGGGAAAACGCCTCCCAAACTCCTGCGATTTCTGAAAAAACTGTGATGGTTATCATCAAAATATTTGTATGGTGAGTTACAGGAGGAGTTGCTGAACGTGGTCATGTCGATTTTTATTTCTGGAGAGTGCAAAATGAGGGCGGGAGAGCGAGAGACAAATCAGATACCCTCTGCTCTTCTCCAGAAAATCTGTCTCAAAATTAACATTGCGTCTTAGGAGAGAGCATTTAGAGTTGTTGTCGCTCTCGGGCTTCTAAATCCAAAACCGTAAGTCCCACATCTGAAATAAGACCATCAGCTGAAAGCCAACAAGATTTCCTGCATTTCTATGCATATGTTGAGTAAAAGGTTTGGGATCTAAATCAAGCCGAAGAGAATTTTTTTCACTTTTTCGGAGCTGCTCTACACTCTGGGGTGCGGCAGTTGATGATGTCACGCACTCTAGCTGACGCAATACACACCCATTATAAACTCACTAAACTAAAACTGCGATTATTTCAAAACTGTACAAGATTTTTCGAAACTGAATACAGGTCCAATAGTTCAAGATCTGTTGAGTGTTTTAAAGTTTGAATGGTGTCTCTCGCTCAATGTATGAGGAACAAAAAGAGGTTGAAAGGTGATGAGTTTTGAGGAGGATTTGAAGATTTTCCCATTTGCGTCAATGTTAATTCTTTTTTTGAAAAAGCTGAATTCCTGAAAAAGTTGAAAAGTTGAAAAGCTGAAAAGCTCAAGGCTGAAAGAGCTGAACATTTTAATAGTTGAACGGTTTCAATAGCTGAACGTATGCTGAAGTTATAGCAAAATGAAATTTGAAAAAATCCCTATAAGGATGAATGGGGAAAATTTTGCTGACTCAGCATTCACACTAAATATTATTAAATTCCAGAAGAACAATAGTGTGAATGCCTTTAGCATTCACACTAATTACTGTGAGTTGCTTTGGACAAATGCGTCTGCTAAATGCCCTAAAATACTGTCTTGCTTTTGCCTCTCCATTGCACCTGGTGTCACTTTCATTTGCACCAAAGCAGGTGAAACTGATTCACAATCACTTGTGCTTCCTAAACGGACAGATTAATATCCCTGAAGTTTAACTGACTTGGTGTTATATTGTGACCATCAAGTGTTCCCTTAATTTTTTTATTTTTTTTTTGCAATGTTATCCAAACAAACTGAAATGTTCACATGTATGAACACATTCAGTGAAACACTATCAGGACCACAGACGCAATCACATATGTTGGCTTTTAACTTACTCTAAATTATTTAAATTACATTTTGAACTAGACAATTCCCCGCTGGGGAATCGCGAGACGAACAAAAACTACGAAAGCTAAAGCAAAAGTTGAATCCCACGTTGACAATTTGGACTTTGACCTAGACACACCAATCAAACTTTAAAATGTAGATAAAACTATGCCAGAGATGTTGATGTTTGAAATCTTTCTTTCGATCTTTTCACCTGGTCTCATTCACTTTGTGTGTGTGTGTTTGTGTACATGTGTGTGTGTGTGTCTCTCTGTTTCTCTGTGTCTTTGTGTCTGCGATTTTTTGACCTAGTCCCATTCATTCCTTATGGGAAAGTTTACGCAGGTTTTCGCGACTTACGTCGCGAAAACATAAACGTTCTAGAAAACTGATTAATAATCTGTGTGTGTCCGTCTGTGTGTGTGTGTGTGTGTGTGTGTGTGTGTGGGTGTGTGTGTATTTGTGTGTCTGCGACTTTTTTGACCTCGTCCCATTCATTATGGGACGAGGTCTTATGTCGCGAAAACATGAATATTCTGGAAAAATGATTAATGAATCTGTGTGTGTCTGTGTGTGTGTGTCCATCTGTGTGCGTCTGTCTGTGTGTGTGTCTGTGTGTGTGTCTATTTGTGTGTGTCTATCTCTGTGTGTGTGTCTGTCTCTGTGTGTCTGTGTCTGGCACTCCCTCTGTTGGCCCAGCTGATCCTGGTTGCCACGGGGATGGTTGTCAATGGCCGTAGCAACCGTGGCTGAGACAGCTACTTTCAGAGCAATATTAGCCTCACATCTAGGACGTCAAACTAGTGCTATTTATCCAAAACCAAACATGATATCGGCAAAATGTCTTCACCATCACGCAGGAAAGGCCTTAAAGAACACACTCATTAAGTTGTGTGGTCCTAGTTTCAGAAATGTGGAAATTAGTGTTGTGTCGGTCGCGAACGTGTCGTTCAAACAAACTAATCTTTTGAGTGAACGAAGTGAACGGAATCACTTCAGGAACTGATTCGTTCCTTTCTCAGTTCAGTTGAGCTCAGCAGCGAGCATGCCGGCCGGGAGTGGAACTGCCACGACTCACTCAGAGTCTGTGACAACTGTGAGGACGTGATTCACGTTCGCGCTGTGATTCGTTCATGATTTGCGAACCTACTGCACACGTGATTCACGTCCTCAGCAGGTCGTTCGCGAACGACTGATTCACTCAGGTGAGGACGTGAATCTCGTTCACCTACTGTGCTGAAAGTGGCGCTGTGTCACTCAATTTTCAATTCAATTCAAGTGGCTTTAATGACATGACTGTATACAGTACAATGTTGCCAAAGCATCTTAATACAAGTTATAACGGTAATAATAAACATAAATAGACAAAATAAACAATAATGAAGAATAAAACAATATTAAACAATAATAAACAATAATAAATATACAATTGTAAAAGAAAAGGGCATGGAGAACAAGAGGGGCTATGGAAGGTAGGTAAGAGTAACATAAGACATAAATATATATAACATGTTGATTATTGGCTAATCAGCCATGTGTGACAGGGGGCTCACAGAGTTACGGAGCTCATGGCAGGCTGCTACATATCTCGCTGCCAGTCTACAGCAGTCCTCCCTCTCTCCCAGTAGGACCGGAAGTCTCTCTGGGTTACTTAGATTGAGGAAATCTGGAAATATTTTGATTATTTTTGTAAAATATTGGTCTCTGAGACCTTCATATTTGTTGCGGTGAGTAAGGAAGTGCAGCTCTGTCTCTACTGCGCCCTGATCACAGTAGGAACACAACCTCTCCTCTCTGGGCAGCCAGGTCTGTCTGTGCCGGCCTACCTCCACTGCCAGGTGGTGCTCACTCAGTCTGTACTTAGTCAGTGTTCTCCTCAGTTTGGTGTCAGACACTGTGGTCAGGTAGGCTGCCACAGTGTACTGTCTGTTTAGGGCTACATAGGTTTCCATTTTGTTCGGGGATTCTATTAGTTCTGTCCAATAATCTATGTATTTTTCTTTTTCTTTCATCATAATTTGGTTGGGTCTTATGTTCTGAGGTGGTCGTGGTGTAATGACCTGAGTGGTTGATGGTTCGCTCAGCCTCAGGGCCAGCAGGCAGAGGGGACTCCTTTGTGGGTTCAGCTCCTGGCAGCATAGGGCTTTGTAAGAAAAGGAGACTGGGTCACTTGTTTTGATATGATTCCAGAAATTTAGGGCTCGTTTTTGAATATTTAACAGTAGAGGATGTTGGCCTAATTCAGCTCTGCATGCAGAGTTGGGAGTTCTTCTCTGCACCTGGAGGATATTTTTGCAGAACTCTGCATGTAGGATCTCGATGGGATGTTTGTCCCATTTTGTCCAGTCTTGTTGAGTTTGTGGACCCCACACCTCGCTACCATATAATGCAATGGGTTCGATGATTGATTTGAATATTTTGAGCCAGGCTCTAATTGGTAGTCTGGTATTTATTGATTTCTTAATGGTATAGAAAGCCCTTTTTGCTTTGTCTTTTAGTAAATTCACAGCCAAGCTAAAATTTCCTGTGTTTGAGATTTTTAGTCCTAAATATGTGTAATGATTTGTTTGTTCGACAGGGTTGTTTCCTATTGTGAAAATGGTGTTGCTTCTCTGTAGTCTGGACCTTTTCTGAAAGATGAGCACTTTGGTTTTGGGTTGGTTGACTGTCAGGGCCCAGGTTTGACAGTATTTTTCCAGTTGTGATAAATGTTGCTGTAACCCTTCTCTTGTGGGGGACAGCAGGACCAAGTCATCAGCATAAAGGAGACATTTTATTTCAGTGTCTTGTAGTTTCATTAGGGGAATAGTAGTGTGTAGTAGGGGAATTTTCTATTTGTTTTGTCAATTCATTAATATATATATTAAATAGTGTGGGGCTCAGGTTACAGCCTTATCTTACTCCACGTTCCTGGAAGAAAGATTCTGTTTTCTTTGTTCCAATCTTAATTGAGCATTTTCCATGAGTATACATTGATTTGATCAACTCGTATACTTTTCCTCCGATACCACTTTCGATTAGTTTAAAGAAAAGGCCATTGTGACAGATTGAATCAAAGGCTTTTTGAAAATCCACAAAGCAAGCATATATTTTTGTTTTATTTTTTTGGACATATGCATCAATTAGAGTGTGTAGTGTAAGAATATGGTCTGTGGTTCTAAATTTAGGTAGGAATCCAATTTGGCTTCTGCTTAATACATGATGTTCTGTAATGAAATCTATAATTCGTGAATTTAGTATGCTACATAGGACCTTTCCAAGACATGAGTTTATGCAGATCCCACGGTAATTTTGGGGGTCTGTCTTGTCTCCACTTTTAAATATGGGACTTATCAGTCCTTCGTTCCATATCTCGGGAAAATAGCCAGCTCTGAGTACTAAATTAAAAAGTTTCAGAGTGGCTGATTTGAATTTAGAGCCCATGGCCCTCATTTATCAATCTTGCGCGAAAAAGGGTGCAGATCTGAGCGCAGAATTGGTCTTACGACAGGACACACGTGTGATTTATGAAACGTTCGTATCTGACCAATTCCAGCGTACGAATGAGCGGGTCTTGATAAATGCGGCGGCTGAATTCGATCGTCATTAACATGTTACGCCCTTAAATATTCCTGGTTCGGAGGCCTCGCCCACTGAGGTCGAACATTGAGAGAACAAACTCTGGCAAGAAGAGAAACTTTTCCGAGATAGAGATCGGCATCCCGGCAGCGCCGGCACATCAAAGGCTCCATTCACTAATGCAATGTTGTGCAAAACTGAACAGGCAATAATATGCCACACTTTCTCTGGATTATACAGCAGAGTTCCCCCTGCTGGTCCGAGACGGAGCCACCTGCCCTTCAGCAACCCGAAGCAGCTCCACTGTGACCCATGTGCGTGTGTGCGCACTATTGAATCTGCGTTCCTGCTCTGTAGCAGGTTTGCCAGCGGGGTTATTAGGTATCCCGTTAATTAGTTGTCATGTTAGGCTATTTACATATTTTATTTTACAAAAAAGTGGTATCAGTAAAAACTTAAAAAATAATCTGTTTTGATCTGTTCTAAATATGTGACTGCTTATGCTTAATGACAGCTGAGGTTTGTTTAATAATTATTTTCAGTCTCAGCCAGATTTCGCTGTGCTGCACCGCAAATCCACAGACTCAAATTTGCGTACACGATCTCAGATCTGACGTGAGATCTGATCGTAACTTCCGCTCACGTCCAAATTGATAAATGCCGAAGTTTGCGTGGAAATGGTCGTACGCACGGTTTTCTGCTGTACGTTCGTTTGATAAATGAGGGCCTGTGTGTTTAAGCATCTCATTTAGGATGCCGCCAGGTCCACAGATTTTTCTACATTTTAGGGTTTTCAATTTTTGGTCAAATTCTTCTTCAGTAATTTCATAATCTAATGGGTTTTGGTTGTCCTTAATGATTGTTTCTAATTGATTTAATTTTTCTTGTATTTGGTCTTGTTCGGGCGTGTTACTTGTTTGGTATAAATCTTTGAAGTGCTTCATCCAGATATCACCATCTTGAATGGCTAGATTATTATTATTATTACTTTTGTTTAATGTCTTCCAGTGGTCCCAGAAACTGTTTGAGTTTATTGATTCTTCAATTAGGTTCACTTGGTTTTTATGGTGCTGCTCTTTTTTAGTTCTTAGTGTTTGTTTGTATTGTTTGAGTGTGTCACCGTAGTGAATACGTAGGTCCTGATTTTCTGGATCCCTGTGCTTTTGGTTGGATAATTGTCTTAGTTTTTTCTTGATGTTTTTGCATTCTGAGTCATATCATTTTTCTTGCTTTCCCTTTTTTGGGTTTTGTTTTAGGAAGGGTAAATTAGATTGTTGTGCCACATAATGGTATATATTGTTGATGTGCTTTGTGGCTACATTTACTCCTTCTTTACTGTGTGGATATGTATGGGCCAGGAAAGCATTTAAATGCTCTTGGGCTCCATGGCTGCTCATTGCCTCCTGATATTCAGGTAATCTGTTTTGCTCCCACCTGTAGTGAGTTGTTATGTTATATAGCTTACTGGGATTGGGGCAAGGTTGGTTAGCGTGTGTTCGTTTTAAGTATATATTAATCTGGTTATGGTCCGAAAAGGGGGTTTGTTGCTTAACTGTGAATGCTCTGAAAGAGAAAGGGTCTAAATCTGTTATTGCGTAATCAACTGTGCTACTGCCAAGAGAAGAGCTATAGGTGTAACGGCGAAAAGAGTCCCCTCTTATCCGACCATTGACTATGTACAGACTGAGGGCCCGGCAGAGCTGCAGTAGTTCTTTACCATATTTGTTTGTCATTTTGTCATAATTATTTCTGGGGGGAAGAGTTAGACAAGTGTTAGTTCTGTTATTCATGTATTTGTCTCCTTTTGTGTTAGTCGTGTCTGATTCTGCTGCTGTGCATGCATTCATATTACCTACAAGTAAGATATTTCCCTGTGTTTGGAAATGGTTGATGTCTTCTTCTAGAGCAGCAAAGGTTTGGTCTTTAAAGTAAGGAGATTCAGCTGGAGGGATGTAGATCGCACATAGAAATATGTTTTGGGTATTGGAGGTCAGGTCTTTTTTTAACTTAAGCCATATACAATTTTCACCTTCTCTAATAAGTTCAATGTAATTTGTGTATTCAGCTTTAAACCAAATAAGTATTCCCCCTGAGTTCCTTCCTTGTGTTACTCCAGGAATTTTTCTTGAATTGGCTGTCAACTCCCCATAGCCTGGAGGACAGCCGGTGGGCAAGTCTCCTCTGTCCCACGTCTCCATTAGAATAATGATGTCAGAGTTTTTGAGTTCATCAGTAAACTCAGAGTTATTGCTTTTTAGTCCAAAGGTTGATGATCTTAGCCCTTGGACGTTCCATTGGCTGATTATAAAAGATTCATATCGTTTCATGCTACAATATAATTATTGAATTCATTGTTGTTTTTATACAGAGTGGAAATGCGTTCTTTCAACTATGGGTTATATGCCTAGAATTGTAAGACATTGTTTTAGGTATAGAATTGGTTGAAATTCTATACGTAAATTTAAAAAATTAATAAAAGAATAAAAATAAATACATTTAAAAAATGAAAATAAAAAAGTGAGAAATAAAATAAAAAATAGTATTAACATATGGTTGCATTGATATTAATGAGTATCGATCAGTTTACAGTATTCATAAACAAATAGTTTACAGCAGTTCAGGGTTCAGTTTGTGTGTGTGTGTGTGTGTGTGTGTGTGTGTTGTGTGTGTGTGTGTGTGTGTGTGTGTGTGTGTGCGTGTTCATCAGGGCCCCTGGCCGGTGAGGCGAGTGCAGATGAGGGTGAGCATTTGTTTGATGTCCATCATGTCACGTGAGCCTGGAGCTCCAGTGAGGGCTTCAGTGTAGCTTCTTTCATGTAGCTGCGGCCTGTGCAGCTGTGATGGTGGTGCTGAGCGGAGGTCTTGCTGCCATGTTTGTGGTGGTCCTGTTGTGTTCATGGTGGCACTCCTAGGAGGTGGTGGGGGGCCAAGGTGAGGTGGGTATGGGCGTGGGGGTTTATTGTGGGGTGAGCATGGCAGTGGTAGTCGTGGGTTGGGTGGGGGTGGGGGTCTGGGATGAAGTGGGGAAAGATATTTAGGAGTTCCTTGGTGGTGCTCTGGGGACTCTCTAGTTGTGCCGTGTCCTGGGTGCTGAGAAGGGCACTGCTGTGGGTGTTTGTGTGGTGGAGCTCTCCTTTCTCGTCTACGGTGTGCTGGTCCCTGTGTCCTGGTCGGTGCTGCCTGTGTTCGGTCTTCTCCTCTGTTGTTTTGGTGGTTCGATGTGGGGATACGGCCCAGTGCAGTGTCTTTCAGTGTTCTTGCAAAGGTAGAAATGTTTTCTTTTTTGAGGTGTACGTTGTCATAGAGGTTGTCCATGTTGAGGGTTGGGTGATGGGCCAGGTATACATTGGGTCTGAGGGCACAATCTCTTGACATGCTGGCACTGATTCCTAAAATTGTTTTAGGCTGGAAGTCTTTTCGTGGGAGCAAAGTGGACATGACTATCTTTGTGTTGGGAAAAGTGTTGCTGGCCTTGTTGATCACTGCTCTTAGTGATGTTGCTACCCGTTCCTGCTGGGTTCTCAGATCATTTGTGCCTGTATGGATTATGATGTGACTCGGGCTGCCAAGATGTTCCTCAGACAGCAGGTCAAGGGCTCTGTTGGTGGTGGCACATCGGATTTTGGTTACGCTGTGGTTTGGAAACAGCCTTTTTTCGTACAAGAATTTCCAATTAGAGTCCATTAGAAAGATAATGTCTGATGTGTGTTGTATGATGGGAGTTAATAATTGCTCTGCTGGGTGTTCGTAGGGAAGACTGAGGTTTGTCTCCACTTCTGGTGGCTGCTGCAAGTCAGGAGAGGCAGCCAGTGGGCTTGTGGGGATTTGTGGTTCCAGGAGGTTTGGGTTTGTAGGAAGTTGCAGCTGCTCATTTAGACTGTCAATCGTCACCTCTCTCTCTCTCAGCTTCTCGGCCAGTGAAGAGATCTCTTTCTTATTGTCGGTTCTCTCTTGCTGCATTTCTCTTAGCAGTTCTGTTAGCATGGCTAGTTCTTTCCTGCATGTGTCTCTGTCATGCTGAAGTTCTTTTAGCTGGTTCTGGGTGTCTTCATATTGTGTCTTCATTGTTGACAGTTGCTGATGGATGGCTTTGTTTGATTCTCTCAGGGAGTTTGTCTGAAGGGATGTTTCCTGAAGTTGCACTAGTTCACTTTCCATATGTGCAAGCTTATCTCTCATTTCATTCATGGTCGTACTTATGAGAGGGTGTATATTGCTGGTCAGTTCCCTCTCCATGCCGTTCTGTTCCTCTTCTGCCAGGCTGTTGTGTGGTGGTGGTGGTGGGGCTGAAGTTGCCTGTGGGGGGTCCAGGGGGAGAGTGACAGCAGGGCCAGATTTTTCTTTCTGTGCTCCTGCTAGTGTTTTGAGGGTTTGAAAATCTAGTTGGAAGTTCTTTAAATTTCCTTGTACCATAATTTTCCCAGTTTTGTAGATGTTGATAATTGTTATCACTGTATCTGGGTCTTCACTCTCTTTCAGCTGTAGTTTCCATCTATTACAAATGACTTTTCTTTCTGCAGAGGGGTGGTGTAGAATGATGGCCTTGTGCCATGCACTTGGGTGTCCAGTGTAAGATATTATGTTGCTGACATCTCCATTTTTGTAAAGGTCAGCAAACAGAGTTTCAGGTTTTCCCTCCAGTAGCTTCTGTTCAAAATCTTTTCTTTGAGATTCATTTTTTACCTCAGAAGGACAGTGGATTGGGTGGTAGTTAGCCAGAGTTGAGCATTGTGGGAGTGTCTTTGATTGGCTCATGTTGGTAGGGCTGTTGCTATACAGCATTGTAATTGGTCAGATAACTTCTACACATATATTGAACACAAATGCATTACATCAACCAGAGTTTAAAGTCCTGCGCTTAGCCGTGCTATGCTATGCTATCTAAGCCCAGTTCAACGTTACCAGTCTTTGAAGAAAAGGTGCTGGTGGTTGCAAGAGAAGGTTGGGGCTCCAACGTTGAACAAAGCGGTTCTTGCTGTGCAAGGTTTGATGAAAGTCGGCAGAGGAAACTGGTCGCTCCTTTCCTTTGCAAGGATAGCAGCTCGGTGCTAACCTGCTTGGTGTTCCTCAGGCCAATCACTGCACACCATAGCCACATGCGCACCAGAGCCAATCACTGCAGAGCTCAAGCCCACGACATACCTTAAGAAACAAGCAGATTTATACCTGCAGTGGCGTGAGCTGGACCGGGATTTTGCCGGCGGTTCGGTCCCGGTTTGTACTGTGCATCTAAACTGACTGTTGTGGATTAACGAGACTAAACCAGTCCGTACCGAGTCTGGTCGAGTCTGAGGAGATCCGGATACGCCAGGACAACAAAATGGAATCGGAATCTGTGGATGTTCGTGTGGAGCTAACTGCTAGCCCACCCACACGGCCCACCTCCTGAGACGACGGACCGGACGCACCGGCACGTCCAAAACCGGACTTGGGGTAAATAATGTCCGCCACGCTTTTTCGCAAACATTGCTGTCACGTTTGCTTTGTGTCTGGTGCAGGACGAAACGGTAAAAACGGGCTTCTTCAGTAACTTGTCTGTAGATTGTTAGCTAGCAGAGCTAGCATTCTCCTGGTTTTGTCCTTGTGTCTGCTCCTCTGGTTATTAATTGTCCACTGTAATCCTTCCTTGTCTTCGTTTCTGATGATTTTTTTTTTCCTTTTGAGGTTGTATTTGTCTTCTTCTTTCTTTCCTATCGTATATAAGTGTAAAATATACGCATTTGACTCTGTTTTTACAACAAACAGGTACAATAGTTTAGGAGCTCATGTAAACCATGACTTCTGTTTTCCGTTGCCAAGCGAAAAATTAATATTATGGAAAACTGAATAATAGCTCACCGAGTCAGATCGAGCCGCACGTTTTGATATATTTTTTGTTTGTGTGCGCTCAACGGTGTGGGAGGAGATAGCGACAGAAAACGGAAGGAGGGAGAACAATAATACTAGACAATTCCCCGCCGGGGAATCGCGAGAGTGGGTTGTGCGCTTTGCCCCGTGACGAACAAAAACTGTTTGAAGTTTGAACGGTGTGTCTCGGTCAAAGTATAACAGAGATGTTGATGTTTGAACTCTTCCTTTCGATCTTTTCACCTGGTCTTATTCACTTTGTGTGTGTGTGTGCATGTGAGTGTGTGTGTTTGTGTGTGTGTGTGTGTGTGTGTGTGTGTGTGTGTTTGTGTCTCTGTTTCTCTGTGTCTGTGTGTCTGAGACTTTTTGACCTAGTCCCATTCATTCCTTATGGGAAAATTTACGCAGGTTATCGCGACTTACGTTGCTAAAACATGAATGTTCTAGAAAACTGATTAATAATCTGTGTATGTGTGTGTGCGACTTTTTTGACCATGTCCCATTCATTCCTCATGATTGCGAAAATGTGGATATTCTGGAAGACTGATTAATAATCTGTGTGTGTGTGTGTGTGCGTGTGCGTGTCTACGACTTTTTTGAAAAGTCTCTGACCGGTCCCATTCATTCCTCATGGGAAAGTTTATGAAGGTTTTCGCGACTTATGTCGTAAAAACATGAGTGTTAACTGTCTGTGTGTGTGCGTGTGCATGTGAGTGTGTGTCTGTCTGTCTGTCACTCTCTATGCTGGCCCAGCTGATCTCGGTTGCTAGGTGACGGTTGGTGAGCGCCCGTAGCAACGGCCGTCCCAGGCTGATCTGAGACTGATTTCTGCCTCAAATCTAGGACGTCAAACTAGTGCTATTTAGTCAAAATCATACATGATATTGGCAATTTTTTTTCACGATCGTGCCAAAAAGGCCTTAAAGAAGACACTCATGAAGTTTCGTGTTCCTAGCTTCAGAAATGTGGAAATAAGAGCGAGTTTAAAAAAGGTGCAGTTTGGAAAATCCTTCGTAAATCCTACCGATAAAGTAGACACATTGAGAGAAAGAACACACGTGTGGCTACAACTCTGGAAAATATCACTGTTTCTGAGTGACATTTGTGGCCGGGAGCATGATGTAAACAGAAAATAGCAGAGCAAATTTGTGAGTTTCTGTCACTGTGTCAGTTGGCTCTCTCACTCTGCTGCATGAACATTCCGCCATACACAATCATTGAAAACCCTGAATTTTTCCCAAATCACTCACCGTCATTAAGGGGTCAGAGTTCAAAAACTATACATCGTAGGAAAAAAGTTCAAATACAACTCAAATAGACAAGACTTGTGCCTACATTTTAAATTTTGAATGGTGTTTCTAGGTCAACGTATGCCAGAGCAGGAGATGTTTGAAAAACGTCGCAGATGTGCGACTTTTTTGACCTCGTCCCATTCATTCCTTATGGGAAATTTTGCGCAGTTTTTCGCTTCTTATGACGCGAAAAATTAATATTTTGGAAAACTGAATAATAGCACACTGAGTCAGATCGAGCCGCACGTTTTGATATATTTTTCGTTTGTGTGCGCTCAACGATGTGGGAGGAGATAGCGACAGAAAAACCTAGGAGGGGGAATAAGAAGAGGCGCAGTGAATATCAATAGTGGGCCGTGCTTCGCACCGCCCACTATGGACACCTATAGCTCTGCTATAGAGGTGTCCATAGTGGGCTGGCGAGCACAGCCCACTAATTAAGAAGAGGCACGGTGAATATCAATAGTGGGCTGTGCTCCGCACAGCTCTGCTATAGAGGTGTCCATAGCTAGCTTATTATATGAACAATGAATTAAGAGCCCATTATGTGTTTTTAACCCTCAAACTTTTTTCTACTCCCATATGAACTATGAATGAAACACTTTTATCTTGCAGCAAGAGCATAAATGGAACAGTTACTAGCTTAAATGGTGGTAATAAGAAAATAAACAGATACAACAGCACAGCTACAGGGTCTCCGTGCACTAGCTTACGCATCGCTTCAATTAGCAAGAATTAGCGAAATAAGCTGGCAGCCCTGAGGATCGTTCAACTGTCCGTGATCGAGTACAGCGCTGACAGCAGGTGTGTCAACTGCAGTTATCTTTTGGTGTATTTTATGTTGGTCCAGGTGTGTATTCCGCTGCTCGACTTATATAAAAAAAATATAAATAAAATAAATAAAAATATTGCACCAACTGTTGTGCTGGCACGCTGTGACATGTTGCAGAGGTGACGTATTGCTATCTCTCTCTCTGTTTCTCTCTAACATTACACTAAAGATGAGCTCTAGGTACTGACATTTGCAAAATTGATTTAATGTGAATCAGAACTCAGTAGTGCCAATAAAATTTGGTACCCAACCCTTCACTCTGAACATCCACTAACGTCTGCATAAATGGAGCCATGTAGGACAAAGATATTTTAAAATCTTTGAGTAACCAGCACTGTGTCACAGTACACCCCTCAGCACCATGTTTCTACAGCAGACTTGTGATCACTTCTAATACTGCAACTTAACATCCTTTCATGCTAATGACTGCAGGCAGCGGTGAGGATAATGTTAAGGAGAGGGTATCAGACAAGGGTTGTTTACAGAGAGAAGCAGGAGGAGAATGATTCAGTGGAGTTATGCTGATGAAGATTTACTTCAGCTCAATAGCAGGTGAAGATTCAGCCCTTTAAGATCAAGGGCACTTGAGCAGGAATGGCACTTGTTGACATCAGGCTGATGCCAGGGGTGTTCCAGGATAACGACTTTATTTGGAAGCCACCGTTGAGCACGCACGTGAAGGTGTGTAAATGATAGAGGAAACAGAAGATGTATGTGTAGCTGTGTGAACTCTTGATAAGCGACATGGGTTAACAACACAAGTCATGGACCGCCCACAGGATGATGTTGATGTAGTTTCCACTCTGATTGGTTGTTTTGCCCCACTAGCTGCAGGATAGTGTAAGCACACATCTCAATCAGCACTGGCCAGAAGAACAGAGTTCTCAGGGGTGGGTAACATATTGCAAATTATTATTGTAACTTATAAGTATTTTTTTACGGAACGAGTTCTTTTCATGTTCCCTTTGTTGAACTGTACTTCTACTGCTTTACTCAAGCCAATATATTTTTGAGTCAGTAATCTACTATTTACTCTGCTACATTTGCCATTTATACGTATGTTTACAACTGGTTTGCTCTAAATGCAGGGGTTGAATGAAGGCTGGCCAAACTGGATGTGTGAGCAGCGCATGTGTCTGGTGGAACTTTGCTGGAGCAGCCACACTCACTGCATTGGTGTGCTTTGACGCACATCAAGCAAGGCTGCGGTGTCATCTCACCTATTTTTACCATGACACGTTCACAGTTCTCAGCCCTGAAAACGACCTGTAGCCAGCCACATCAACATCATACCAGTGTGTCACTACAGTTTTAATGTCTGTATCTGTAGAGCAGCTCACAGACATGTAGAGAATACCAAGAACAAATAAAGGGTACACTCTTTTTTTCTGTCCCTCCCTCCCTCTCTTTCCCCTTGCAGCTATCTTGCTCTTTTATCTGGGGTAAAGGAAAACCACACCATCATTTTTATTGATAATTATCAAAGTCAAACTCCATGTAAACAGATAGGACAGGCAGGAGCCATGCTGCAGCAGCAACACTGCCTATGTGAACATACACACCAGTGAGCAGCAGCTTAGCAACGGCTGTAAGGGGGAGGAGTGTACAAGGCACACCTCTATGGCAATTGCCAAGTTGCCAGCTGCTTGCACGAAAAAGAATCACCATCTGTCTTTTATCGTGATGCGCTGATGACGGAGCAAAACCCAAAATGAGAGGCAGCTTCCAGCGACAATCCCTGGCCACATCTGGTCATACTCTTTATACCAACAGTACATGATGACGTGCTTGCTGTGCCTCCTGAAAAACACTGACATTATTCTTTGAACCTCTTCCAGACATACAGTAACCTGCACATACTGTAGGTTAAATTGCAGATAACTAGCTAATGTTGGTTTCATGAATTTTTCATCTGTACATTTATGGTTGATCTTATTATAATAACATTAACTTGTAGATAACAGTCTCTTGGGCTTTGAAATTGGTATGAGCTTAGCAAGCACTTCAGCTAGAGCTATGACAGTGTTACTCTTATAATTGAAACTGAAGGAAATTAAAATATATCAAAATATAAACCAAGCAAGGTGCTAGCTAACCATCAGGAGTCATTTAGGCTGTAGTCTCTTGCTTATATTTCAACATTTGGATGAGAAATGGTGGCAAATGAGCAACCCTGTGATCAGTGTATGACCAAACCAGTCTACCTCCTATGGGGGAAAGAAAGTTGTTGCATCTCATTCCCAGGTCGTATTATTAGCATTGGTTTTGACAACCTGGGAATGAGACTCACCAATTACTTGCGTATGCGTGTGGCATAAGTACATCACTCACGTAAGGTAAGGACATACTTAGTTATGACTGTACATTAATTTACTTACTTACTTACCCATCCAGCACCTCAGGAGAAGCACCTCCAGAAGTGATGCTGGAGGGGTACCTACATCATCAAACTAAGAAGCATAGGGTCACTGACCAGGCTTCTATAATTGATGCATTAGGAGTGAAAATGGGCTGCGTACACCAAACCAAAGCTTTGGTATTTGATGATCTTGGAATAAGACTCAACAGTAAACTATCTTTCTCCAGAATGTCCAACTGCATCTATGCGAACAAACTCTTGCTCTCTGACTCCTCTCCTCGGTCTGAGCCTTAAGCAGCCCTCTGATGTAGCGTTTCATTTTCTCTTCATACTGTCAACATCGAAACACCGTTTCACAGGAGTTTGTGTTTTGTGTCCACTAAAAGTGGTTGCTATGACCAAAGCATCACAACCTCTAACTTTTGTGACCATGCACTAAACAAAAGCACCAGTCCTGCAAACACAATATATGTATTGCACTGTGTTTGAAATTCTCCAACACACTTCTTGCAAAACACTACACACTGTTTTTTACATAAGACAAATTGTTCAAAAAGGAAATCTCATGCATTCACTGGGAAAACACAATACAAAACACAACTAAAATTGGAAAAGCACACAGACTCACACACATGAAAACATTTAAAATCTAATTGTAGACCAATCATTCTAAGCCATAGCACTACAAATACACCTGATGTGAGCTCAGCTCCTCTGTGCCAACTTTAGAAACATGGAGGCAGAAAGAGGAAGAGGGAGAGTGAGAGCAGCAGCAGGACGAGGAAGAGGACGAAGAAGGGGAGCAGGCAACAGTGACACTGCATCACCTCTCCATCCTCGGTCTCTACAACACAGCACTCATTATTCGCTTTCTGGACACACTTCATGACACAGTAGTCCAGGACAGGCCAGAGCAGCCCAGTTTGTTGTCATCTGGGATAATGTCAGTTTCCATTGGGCTGTTCACAAACCATAATAGATTTATGGCACTCAACTTGCCACCATACACCCCATTTTTCTTTAAAGCATGGACACCTTTAGTTGACAACGGATAGACAGGAAAGGGGAGAGAGAGGGGGTGTGATATGCAGTCAAGGTCCTCCTGCTGGATTCGAACCAGGGTCCACTGCATACATGGCTTGCTCTCTAACCACTCAACTACCTGCGCACCCCATACACCCCATTTTTAATCCAGTTGAGGAGTTCTTATCAGCATGGCGCTGGAAAATTTATGACCGTCAGCCACATGCCCGCATGCTTCTTCTACAAGCCATGGAAGAGGCATGTGGCGACATTGAGGTGAGGTCTATACAGGGCTGGATATGGCAGGCAAGGCGATATTTCCCCCGTTGCTTGGCAAGGGAGGACATTGCCTGTGATGTGGATGAGGTGATGTGGCCAAGTGCCAACAGGAGACAGGATCTACAGCCTAAATGTCTTCCTATCACTCCCTTACAACACTATGTTTTGTAGAACATTCTGGTTGTACCATGCCTTTGTGTTTTTTGGTTTTTGTTTACTTTTGCAAAAAACAAAAAACAAAAAAAATAATCTGAAGTGTATCCATTTTGTTTTGTTTTTATGTGTCTAGATCAATTGTAGTGGATCAATCTTTCAGAAAAAAAAAATATGTATGAGACTTTTAAAGTCAAAAACCATCCAAAGTACTGAATACAGCTGTGTTTTGCATAAAGCACATCAGTGTGTTGCTGCTGCTAGGAACGACTCATTCAAAGGTGCATGTGTTTAGTGTTTTGATGCTAAAAACAGTTTTGAAATGGGATTGTTAGGTTTTGTTTCAAGAGTTAGGGGTTATCTCCATGTGCTGTGTCTTACTCGACCTGTGTGATAAGTTATGACACCGTGAGCCAAAGTCTGCAACATGTGTGTAAGCATTCGGCAAAAACTGTAATATACAGTCAATCATTCATCCTCAGCTCAGAGTAACATCTGTTGTCCTTCATTGTAACACTGTGAACATCATGGCAGCTGTTAAACATTTACTGTACATTATATATACATTGTTTAAATAAAATGTATCTGTATTAAGCCTTAAACACATGATCAGATGACTATAATAGGTCATGCTTGGGTTGGTCACATTGAGGAAACATTCCTATTAGAGATATTGACATAATCTCCAACATAATCTGATGAGTGATTAAGGTGATTGTGGTTCACCTAAACAGACTGACACTATAAGACATGTGGTTTAAAAGTGAGTTTTTCATATACATAATCTTAATGCGTTCTGACAGAATTAAGTGATTAAGGTTTTAAATTAAATGTTTTTATTTACATTTTCATTATTTACAATGACAGCGACAATCACAAACATAAAAAGAACAAGTAAGGTGCAGGGTAGCGGCAAAACATCTTCCAATACAATTCTATGACAGGGCACTACATTGAGTTAATCTTCATGGTCTGGAGTAAACATCAGCATGTTTCCAGATGCAAATAAACATACAATTAAAGAAAAAATAATACATATCAAATGTAGTAGTACTGTTAAGGCAAGAAGGCTTCAGTGGCTTTCTCCCCTTCCAGAAATGATAGAAAACGACTCCAAATCCTATCAATGGTAAAATATTTACCCTTACTCACAAAAGTTTTTCAAGGGCAAGAGAGTTTGACAGTCCAGCAAGCCACACTTGTAAACTTGGTTTGTTAACAGAGGGCTATTCCAGAAAGGAGGTTCAACAAACCCTGAGCCTAACCCTGAACTCTGAGTTGACTTAGCCTGTGAAGTGAAACTCTGAGTTTTCAGTTCCAGAACAGCTGATCTGAGTTAGGTAAGTCGACTCTGAGTATGTTAACTCTGAGTTGAGCTCGTGCCTGACGACTAGTAAAAAGCCATCATCAATGGAGCTCCAGTACTGTGATTCACCATGGCAACAGTGGAGAAAACAGGAAGCAGACATTTTCTGGGAAAAAAAAGTTGCACGGCTGCGGCCGTAATAAAAATCACTGACAGAGTTTTAGATGCGGTCGTCTTTTCATTTTGGATTTAACATAACTTTCTTTTATATTAGCCTTTGAGGAAGTGGATGAATGTTGTTCAATGTTTTATTTTAGTTTATTTTAGGTTATTTTATTTAATTTAAATCGGCTGGAAATGAAATATAAAAACAGTCTCACGATGGCTCCTCACTTTGGTTTTATTTCACATATTAAACGAAGTAAAAGTTTATTCAGTGGATATTTTAACTTGTAGTAGCTTTTACCACAACAGATGTTGTTTAACACACATCTGTGTCCTAACATCCTGCTGAGTAGTTGAACATGAAGCAGTGCTCACCTCCACCTCCACCACGTCCGACAGACGCAGAGGAGCTGGTCCTGAGTCAGGTCGCTGGGTGACCAGAGGAGCTGGTCCTGAGTCAGGTCGCTGGGTGACCAGAGGAGCTGGTCCCGAGTCAGGTCGCTGGGTGACCAGAGGAGCTGGTCCCGAGTCAGGTCGCTGGGTGACCAGAGGAGCTGGTCCCGAGTCAGGTCGCTGGGTGACCAGAGGAGCTGGTCCCGAGTCAGGTCGCCGGGTGACCAGAGGAGCTGGTCCCGAGTCAGGTCGCCGGGTGACCAGAGGAGCTGGTCCCGAGTCAGGTCGCCGGGTGACCAGAGGAGCTGGTCCCGAGTCAGGTCGCCGGGTGACCAGAGGAGCTGGTCCCGAGTCAGGTCGCCGGGTGACCAGAGGAGCTGGTCCCGAGTCAGGTCGCCGGGTGACCAGAGGAGCTGGTCCCGAGTCAGGTCGCCGGGTGACCAGAGGAGCTGGTCCCGAGTCAGGTCGCCGGGTGACCAGAGGAGCTGGTCCCGAGTCAGGTCGCCGGGTGACCAGAGGCTGAGGGCGTCACTCACCCCCAGGACCCAACATTAGAGGCAGACACACACTTACTGTCTACAGATTGAACTAGAAGTCATTTCATCTTATACTCAATGCGGCAGCAAACTAGAAACACAGACTTTGAAATTTCGTTATTGGAAAAAATAGAATAGGCTATACTGATGGTTACTTTTGTAGTTATCTGTGGGAAACAAAGAAAGCCAAATTAAATGTGAGTTATTTCTCTTTTTCTGGCTGCTGGAAGGTGATTGATTAACCTGCGAAGTGATTAAAAAACCAAAAAAAACAAATAGGACTGTTCCGATCTGAGAGCACGTCAGCGATGACGTGTAGCCTGACATTCGCTGTGCAGCCGGAGAATATAAATGACGGACTGAGAAACGTCTGCTGTTCAGTTCAGTCCTCGTCAGGGAGTGAGAGCTCATCTAAATCAATCTAAATTCTCCCCCTGGTGTAAAACTATGTGAATTATTTCTGCTTCAACATGATCGGACTGAGAAGGAAAGGACAGCCGCTGTCAGACAGCTCCGTCAGACTCAGGGTTTCTTCAGGTAAACCTGCCAGTGAGCAGGTTATGTTCACAGAGTCAGTTACCACAGTAACAGACCCAGAGTTTAAGTTACCTCTCTTTCTGGAACTGAAAACTCAGAGTTTCTCTCATCTCAGGGTTAACAAACTCAGAGTTTTCACAAAACCCGCTTTCTGGAATATCCCCCTGATCTCCAAGATTTGGCGATGGAGTGTTTAGCTTGTAATAAACAATATACAGTCATTTTCTTATCATCCTTACTTAGTTTGCAGTTTGTTGGGAAAGTCCCGAGGATATACAGCTTGGGGCATAGAGGTAATTTCACACCTGTGACATATGAAAGGGTATGTAAAACTTCCAACCAGAAAGTCTGAATACTTCGGCAGTCCCATAGGCAGTGAAGTAAAGTACCTTTCATTTCACACTTAACACACATATCAGGGGTATTGGGATCAAATTTATTTAGCAAGATTGGTGTTATATAGGTTCTCATTAACCACTTGAATTGAATTAATTTGAAGTGGGTGTTTATGGATTGTGTTTGGGCTTTTAAGCAGACTACTTGCCATTCTTCCACTGAGATGACAGTCTTTCCCAGAGGAAAATTTTACTGCTCAAAGCTTGCTCCTTTATGGCTATGGAGCCGTAAAGGAGCTCAATGAAAGTTCTCATTTCAGTCACGTTGTCGTCTTTTTGGTCTCAAACATTTCTCATTTGTTTCTCCTAAAATTCCTTAGGAGCAATAGGTGAGACTTGAGACTTTACTGCTTAAACCTTGCTCCTTTCCAGCACTGGGGAGACATTCTGAAACTTCATTGAGAGCTTGATGAGATCTCCTTTGAAACTTACAGGGAGCCCAAGTTGAGATTTTCTGCACCTGTTTCTCAGGAGAAACAATTGAGAAACAGGAGAAATCAGCCACAGCCTCACTTTGGTCTCACATAGATCTTATAGTTGTCTAGGAGAAATGAATGAGACACTACTGAGATCTCTTTTCCAATTTTTGTTTCCTCTGGGTTAGGTCCTCACTCCACGCCACCCTTTTATTTTCTGAGGAGACTTGGGAGCCGTCCACAATTAGTGCATAAAAGCAGGAGATCAGGCCCCTCTTGGAGTTGTGATTAACTGATATTTCTTCCACAGAGGTGAGAGAAGGTAAGGATAGTGACTTTTGCGTCTTAAATATGAAACTCTTGACCTGTAAATATTTAAAGAAGTGCTTGGCCTGAATGTCATATTTCTGTCGCACATCGTCAAAAGTCATAAGAATATTCTTGTTAAATAGGTCTGCAATCTTACATATGCCTTTATCAGCCCAGATTTTAAAGCCCATATCACTCTTACCTGGTGCGAAGTGACCATTACCCCAGATCGGAAAAAACTGGGATAATAACAGTGTTTCATCTCTATGTTTATGTACCTCATACCAAACATGTATTGTGTTTTTAACAAAGGGATTCTGAGTACTTTTCTTAAGGTCTTTTAGTTTAGCTGAGTATAAGTATGAGTTAGGAGGTAAATGGGATGCTTTACTTCTTTCAATGTTAACCCAGGACAACGGTGTTTCCAATGCGAACTAGTAGGAAGCAGTAGAAAGTTGGGCTGCCCAGTAATACCATTGAAGGTTTGGGAGTTTAAGACCCCCTCTTTCCTAGGGGAGATAAAGTAAGAATATGTGAAGCCTGGCCCTTCTGTTGTTCCATATGAATTTAGAAAACATGCTTTTTATATTTGCAAAAAATTGAGTAGGACTTACAGGAATCGACTGGAAAAGGTAAAGGAATTTCGGAAGAACATTCATCTTAAGAATATTTATACGGCCTATCATGGAGATTGGTAACAATGACCATCTATTAATTGAATCCGTCACTGTTTCGATTACTGGATCATAATTTGCAGATACTAAATTATCAATTTCAGGGGTGATTTTTATGCCCAGGTAAGTGAAGCTATCTGAGGCCACTTTAAACACTGTTTGAATAGGTGGATTTGCTTTATCTGAGTGTTTAAGGAAAAGGATAGCAGATTTTGATTCGTTGATTTTATAGCCCGATAGAGAGCCAAAAATCTTAATAATGTCAAGCAGAAAGTGTAATGACTGATCCAAATGGGATAAAAACACAATAATGTCATCCGCAAATAGTCCAATCTTATTCTCCATACCATTTATATTTATACCCCTAGTATTTTAATTGCTCCTAATGGCAATTGCCAATGGCTCTATTGCCAGCACAAACAATAGTGGGAAAGGGGGCAGCCTTGGCGTGTGCCCCTTGAAAGTTTAAATCCTTTGAATGTTATTAGTGGGCTGTGCTCGCCAGCCCACTATGGACACCTCTTTAGCAAAGCTATAGGTGTCCATAGTGGGCTGTGCGAAGCACGGCCCACTATTGATATTCACCGCGCGTCTTCTTATTATTTTTCATCCTCCTTCCTTTTTTCTGTCGCTAACTTGTCCCACACCGTTGGTCGCACACAAACAAATTATACATCAAAACGTGCGGCTCGATCTGACTCGGTATGCTATTATTTTTATCACCAGAATATACATTTTTCGCGTCGTAAGACGCGAAAAACTGCGAAAAATTTCCCATAAGGAATGAATGGGACGAGGTCAAAAAAGTCGCAAATCTGCAATGTTTTTCAAACATCTCCTGCTCTGGCATACGTTCACCTAGAAACACCATTCAAACTTTAAAATGTAGACACAGGTCTTGTCTATTTGAGTTGTATTAAACTTTTTTCCTACAATGTATAGTTTTTAAACTCTGACCCCTTAATGACGGTGAGTGATTTTGGAAGAATTCAGGGTTTTCAATGAGTGTGTATGGCGGAATGTTCGTGCAGCAGAGTGAGAGAGCCAACTGACACAGTGGCAGAAACTCAAAATTTTCCTCTGCTATTTTCTGTTTACATCATGATCCCGGCCACAAATGTCACTCAAAAACAGTGATATTTTCCAAAGTTGTAGCCACACGTGTCTTCTTTCTCTCAATGTGTCTACTTTATCGGTAGGATTTACGGTTTTTGAATTAACTGTCTCTAACCGAAAAGAGTAGCTCTCAACAGTCCCATTCACTCCAATGTAAATCGGGGCGAGGATTTTCCAAACTGCACCTTTTTTAAACTCGCTCGTATTTCCACATTCCTGAAGCTAGGAACACGAAACTTCATGAGTGTCTTCTTTAAGGCCTTTCTGGCTCGATCGTGAAAAAAAATTGCCGATATCATGTATGATTTTGACTAAATAGCACTAGTTTGACGTCCTAGATTTGAGGCAGAAATCAGTCTCAAATCAGCCTGGGACAGCCGTTGCTACGGGCCCTCACCAACCGTCACCTAGCAACCGAGATCAGCTGGGCCAACAGAGAGAGTGACAGACAGACAGACATATATGCACACACACACACACACACACATGCACACACACACACACGCTCACATGCAGACACAAATACACACACACACACAAATACACACACACACACACACACACACACACACACACACGGACACACACAGATTATTAATCAGTTTTCCAGAACGTTCATGTTTTCGCGAAAACCTGCATAAGCTTTCCCATAAGGAATGAATGGGACGAGGTCAAAAAAGTCGCAGACACACAAATACACACACACACACACACACACACACACACACAGACGGACACACACACACACACAGACGGACACACACAGATTATTAATCAGTTTTCTAGAACGTTCATGTTTTCGCGAAGTAAGTCGCGAAAACCTGCATAAGGAATGAATGGGACGAGATCAAAAAAGTCGCAGACACACAAATACACACACACACACACACACACACACACACACACACACACACAGACGGACACACACACACACACAGACGGACACACACAGATTATTAATCAGTTTTCTAGAACGTTCATGTTTTCGCGAAGTAAGTCGCGAAAACCTGCATAAGGAATGAATGGGACGAGATCAAAAAGTCGCAGACACACAGACACAGAGAGACAGAGAGACACACACACACACACACACACACACACTCACATGCACACAAACACACACACACAAAGTGAATGAGACCAGGTGAAAAGATCGAAAGGAAGAGTTCAAACATTGACATCTCTGGCATACTTTGACCGAGACGCACCATTCAAACTTTAAAATGTAGATAAAAGTCCAATTTATCAATGTGGGATTCAACTTTTGCTTTAGCTTTTGTAGTTTTTGTTCGTCACGGGGCAAAGCGCACAGCCCACTCTTGCGATTCCCCGGCGGGGAATTGTCTAGTATTATTTGTTGCCACCGACGCTACTGAGTTATTGTATAAGATTTTAATCCATGTGGAACGAGAAAGCACCTCGTGGAGATAGTGGTGTTCCACTCGGTTGAAAGCTTTTTCTGCATCCACAGACAGTAATGCTGTATCCGGATGCTCTGATTTTGCATGAGTAATATTTAGGACTCGGCGGACACAATGAAATGCTTGGTGCCCCTTGACAAACCCATTCTGATCAGGATCAGTGAGAAGAGGCAGGTATTTCTCCAGCCTCAGTGCCAGCACTTCTGCTAATATTTTAGCATCAGAATTTATTATTGAAATTAGTCAATATGACTCACATTTTGTGGGGAGTCTAGCTCAGCTTTAGCTTCTTCACTAAGTGAAGGAATTTTAATATGGTCAAAAAAATTATGGAAAGATTCAGTGGTTATATGGGTTTCAGATGATCATAAGTGTGAGTAATATGACACAAAGAGATTGTTAATTTTTTGGGGGGTTGTTATCTTATCTCCATTTGTGTTTATGATCTCATTTATCGTTCTCTCGTTTTGCTGCGTTTTTATGTGCCATGCTAGAAGTTTGCCCGTCTTCTCTCCCTGATCATAATAAGTTTGCTTCAGTCTGATTAGTCCTGCAGAGGCTTTATTAGTGGATAGTGTATTATATTTTGCTTTCAAAATCACAAGTTTTCTTTGTTCCTCACTGTTATTGTTTGTATTCATTTCCAATTCAAGCTCCTTTATATAATTTTCAAGCTCTAACATCTGTAAAAATTGTTTATTTGATTTATTTTTAGTATATCCCATCATTTGACCTCGAATGAAGGCTTTAAAGGCCTCCCATCTTACCACTGAGGACGTTTCAGTAGCGTTAAGACGGAAATAGTCATCAATACCTGAACTGACAAATTCCAAAAACTTAGGGTTTTGTAACCAAAGTGGTTTTAATTACCAAATAGTCGGACCTCTAAGGTCAGCAGAAGCAGAGTACTTGAGCAAGATTAAGGCATGGTCCAAAATTAGGATGCTCTTACACAAACATTCTTTAACTTTGGAAACGATTGTACTGGAAATGAGATAATAGTCTATACGGCTGTAAGTATTATGGCTAGCAGAGTGACATGAATATTCTTTCTTTGTTGGGTTTCTAACTCTCCAAATATCTTTTAAGTTAAGTTCGCACATAAACTCTTGTATAATCTTCCTGCTTCTTGGGTAAGAAATATCTGAGCCTGAAGAACGGTCGAGTTCCGAATCTAGGGTGCAGTTAAAGTCACCGCCTATTATTATGACTCTGTGTAAAATCTGCCCTTTGGATCTAACACAGTTTTGTACGTGTAGTGGGATGGATTTATGCACAAGCACGGCCACACCCCTGGAGTGTGATGAAAAGGAACTAATTATTACTTTGCCTGGCCATCTTTTCCTTAATTGAGCTGTCTCACCTGGGAGTAAGTGAGTTTCTTGTAAAAAGATGATTTTTGAGTGGTACTGTTTTAGTCTGGTCATTACTTGTTTTAGTTTGACGAATTTCCTCAGGCCTCTAACATTCCATGAGACAAGCTCTAGGTCAAAACTCCTACTCATCTACATAGTGACACCATTTCTAGGGTAGAGCCCTGTTGATAACATTTAGCCTTATCTACAAAAGCAAGCACCTTACAACTTGAAAAACTGAACACCCTGAAAAACACTGAAAACTTATAAACAAATTCCCACTCCCCAACTCTCCACCTGTGGATTGTCTGCACAGTTATCCCCCCTCCCTGAAAAATGACTCGGTTATAGGGTTAGGGTTAGGGTCGCTGATCCTTTAGAAGGAGCAGAGAAATCGACCTGCCGTTGATACAGACCTATAATCCGACCCTGGAGGCTTCATAGTGGTCACCTTAAAACTTAACTGAGTGAAAATATGTCTGTAGTGTACACAGTATTTTTTCCTCAAATATATAGGTTTTATGCATATACGAAAATTAAAATGCCAGTTCTAAAATGTCAGTCTTTAGGATACACACGATAGGCATGTGATTCAGTGAGCATCAGTATGCTCAGTGCAGCAGGTTATAGACCCACTTTGTTGTCGAACCTGCCTGATGAAATCCTCCACCTCCGCTGCTGTGTGAAAAAAGTTTTTTCGCTGTCTGAAAAAAGGTTTTTCACACAGGTCCTCATCCTAGCCAGAAAAGTTAGTCCAAAACCGATGTTTAATTCCCGGAGCTGTTGCTTCACTCCGTCATATTGTCTTCGTTGTTTCTGTACCTCCGTGGACAGGTCCGGGAAAAACATGGGGGGGGGGGGCTCTTTGCTAGCTAGCTAAGAGATGTCGTCTTCAGCTTTGCTGATACGGGTCTCGGCCGAGGTCAGCCTCTTGGAGAAAACTGCTATCGCCTCTTTTATTTCTTGGTTGGATGTTATGACTTCTCGTATTTGAGTAGAGACATCCGCTCTCATTAAGCGTATGGCCACTAAAATATTAGCCTCTTCATCTACCTGGCCGCTAGCGCTAGCATTAGCATCTTCCTCGTCCTCACCGTCCAGCGAGGAGCAGTCTGTGTTGTCCTTGTTAACGTCATCGACTTCACCCGCTTTTCTCGGTTTATTTTTACGTGCGTTTGGCATTTTTGTAGAGAAAGTTGTAATAAAGTCAGTACAGGGGCAAGCGTGAACAGTTGAGTGACTCTATGGTGAAATGGAAAAACAAATATGAGCCCAGTGGGTCGCAGCTCTAAATCCTGCTCCTGCTTAGGCAGACGCCATAACCGGAAGTCTTCAGTGATAAAGGTTAAACTGACACATATTTAAATAATGTAATTTAATGCTGTTGAGCAAGATTTGTAAATGAAAGGTAGGCTGGATGTGTACAAGTTCACACAGTTTGATCCTTGTCACATTTTCATGAGTAACTCCTCATTCAGCCATTATTACTGGGTCAGAGGATATTTTATATTTAAGGCCCATAAGTATTGGCACAAACCTGGGACAGAGGGACACATCTCATTGTACAATACATTAATATTTACAGCATATGGGCAGGATTTCACTAACCATGTGCATAATTTTACTCATGGTGCGAGAATGTCTTGTTCCACAACAACTGTAATCTATTTGGTACATTTCTAGAATTGGCATGAAGACCAGCAATGCTAACTGTTTAACAGTTAACATGTGGTGATGTAAAACACATTTAGACACACTTGACTTTTGGCTTATGGCTTTAAACATATTTTCTCATAACATCTAAGAAACCCACTTATAGGCTGGATACATGCTGGATGCATGAGCCGAGCACATTCGTGGCGTAACCTGTTTTGCTTTTCATTATACATCTACATTTACATTTACACGCTTTTGTCCAAAAGCAACTTACAATAAGTACATTTGTCACAAGAAAGAAACTACAACATATCACCGTCGTTAGAGTAAAAAGAAAAAATAGAAACAATTTTCAAGGTGTCCCTCGTCTGAGCATCCTATCTGCTATTTATCAAAGATATCTTAAGTGCGTAAGTGCTATGATTTAAGTGCTAAAGATAAGATTTGTTTGCTCTCAGCGATAGTGGTACCAGCCGGCCAGCTGATGTAGAAGAGCAAAGTGCTTGTGCTGGGGCGTGCGGTCTGAACAGTGTTTGGAGGTAGACAGGTGCGGTTCTGTTGGTGGCCTTGAAGGCTAGTACCATCGTCTTGAATCAGATACAGGCTGCAACAGGAAGCCAGTGGAGGTCACAGAGGAGGGGGGTCACATGGGAGAATTTGTGTAGCATCCATGTTAACGGGTAGGGTAAGTCCCACTGGCACTGAGTTGCGCAACTCACGCTTGTGTCAAGCGAGGCTGTAGGAGCAAAGCCTCATCTAGATCAGAGGTGGGCAATTTATTTTTTTTATATTTTCAAGGGACCACATGAGAAACTGGGGCGGCTGTAGCTCAGTGGGTCGAGCAGGTCGACTAGTGATCGGAAGGTCGCTGGTTCAAATCCTGGCTCCGGGCTGGGCTGGGCTGAGCAGCATGTCGAAGTGTCCTTGAGTGAGATACTGAACCCCACGTTGCTCATCAGTGGGGGCCCTGTGATGAGCTGGCGACTTGTCCAGGGAGTACCCTGCCCTCACCCTGAGACGAGGCTGGGATTGGCTCCAGCAGCAACACCCTGCGACCCCATGGAAAAAGGGACAAGCGGTTACGGACGATGACATGACACATGAGAAACTGTGAGTGTTGTGGAGGGCCAGACCAATAGGCTGAAATTCATTCTGTTCAATATTACTTTGATCTTTTTATAAAAAGCAGTACATTTCATGGTTTTAATAAGCTGCTACTGGTGAGAGTAGATGTGAAGCAGGCATAGAAAAGAAAACGGCAACATTATCACTATTCAGAAAAACAACTTTGAAATAATGCTAAAACGTGCACATTTTGTTCAAAGGCCAGCATTGAATTAACTTTATACAAAGTGCTATTACTATTTTGTTTGTAGTCTAATTCAGTGAGAGAAATGCAGAGGGGGCTCGAAGAAGAGCACTGAAGTCACAGGTTGAACATCTGAGGTGGATACGTGAAGAAAAGCTGACAGGTGATCGTCAGTGACATCTGTTTAACTTAATCCCTGAGAATGTTCACATACAGCATCTCACAAAAGTGAGTCCACCCCTCACATTTTTGTAAATAATTTGGGGGCTGGGGCCGAGGGAAATAGGGTTCCTAGCACCGCTGGTCCTAGGAACCCTATTGTAATTGTAAAGATTTTTTTTTCTCCCGCTAAAAGTGGTGCTGCAGGCTAAACCGTGCAAGGGAGGGCGGTGCAATTTGGAGGGTTGGTCCAGACACCTGCACGTACCTCAGACACTAAAGACTACATATATCCACCCGCAGGGGGCGCTATAACCTAGGCCAACATGTTTTTGCCTATAACTTCCACACCGTATGTCGCACATTCAAAAACCTTGTATCCCCAGATTCCCTGAATGGAGCAAAAGAATTTTGCTCGGTCAAAAAATGCGCGAATTATTAACGAACACATTTCTGTAGGTGGGTCAAAGACGGATAAGACCTTTGAGTGTCCCATTGACACTGACCTTAAAAAAGTCATTTGTGGCGACCGTAATTGATCTCAAAATTAATAGATTTCCTTAACATAACTTATATTTGAATAAGTATCAGTAATTAAATTAACTGTTTAAGAAAGATAGACTCATGTGTCCTTTCATTTTTTGTAAACCATTTTTAAATAAATTTTATCTATAATGGCAGTGTCTCCCTCATAAAGCCGTTACATGTACATTTTTTACTCTAGAATTCATAAAACTGATTTAAAATGTGTACAGATAGTATCCATGTATGCATGCTATACCAGTGATTAATATTCGAACCAAAACTGATAGACATTAAATTTTTGAATTTAGTACAGAATTGCCAATCGTTGGTTACCCCACATGACAGGTGGTCGCCCCAAATTATGAGAAACAGCAGGCAGTTAAGGCTATTCAATAATTTTAATTTTTGAGTTGAGACAAATTTAAAAATTTTTATTAAAGAATCAGCATATAACTATTTTCATTTCATTTTCATTTGACACATAAACATCATAACATTAGCATTTTCCTTACTATTTCATTAAACACTTGAACATAACAACATTAGCATTTTCCTAACTCCAGACACACTGGAGGCTTAATCTGGAGGCATTTCTTTAACCCCAGGCATTTCTGAACTTTACCCAGTCTTGGCAGGTCAACTTCGAGAAGCGCGAGGTTGCTGAAAAAAGACACCATCACTAAAAACAAAGTAAAACATCAACGACGCGGTAGGTTAAATTCCTCGTTTAGAGGTAGGGGATTCACCACAACTTGCCCTGGATTCTCCTGCTGCTCATCAACCTCTATACCAACTAGAACTAGTGGAGTGTTCTCTAAGGATGGTGGTGTCAGTTCCAGCATCGCCTGTTCCATCTTTTTCCTCTCCCTGTAACCTCTAGATGCAGCCTTCCACTTCGCTTTCTGTTTCTTCCTCTCTCTCTCTGAAAGTTCATCTGACTTCATGTATCTAATCTTGCCCTGTTGCTTTCTTCTCTGGTAGCTGAAACAATAATGTATACTGTGTCACTGATTCTGGTGGCCTAAATAACATACATACTTATGTGATATGACATTTTGAAATACAGCCTGCCATGAGAAAGATATACTGCATGTTACCTCTATATTTTTACCTTTCTTTTTTCCTGGCAAGATAGTCAGCTCTTGCTGCAGGGTCTGCATTGATCCGCTGCCTGTAGCGAGCAGTCTTTTGTTTGCTTGTTAGTGGGGCCATCTAGCAAAAGTTATATAGCTAAACATACATAGAGCTAGAAAAGGAACTGAAAAATAGAATGAATGCTTAATATTCACACATTTCTCTGATAAAGACACAATAATCAAAAAGAAGTGATCATCTAGCTATAGAATCCAAGCTAGCTACTTCTCACCACATATCACTCACAAATTTACCTTCAAAATATAGATTTGCGAATAAAACTCATTATTCACAGTTTTAGGACGGTCGCCCCACATGATATCCAAATGTGACGTATACATTGCAGCAGTTAAAAAGAGGATTTATTTGTAAAGATGAGGGAGACTACTGACCTGCAAGTTGTCTCTCTGGGACCCTCACGGTGTGGCTGGCTGATGCAACATCCTCCTTGAGATGATTGTCAAAATAAAAGTCCCATAATTGTATTTTCTTGATGGTCGCCCCAGATGATATTTCAGACAATGAACATATTCGGACAAGATTTGTTTGTGTATTATGATTGAAATGTATGTATAAATGCTTCATAACTTTGTCAATAAATGGAAAACAAGTTTGAAATTATGCCAAATAGGGCAAGGATTATATTTAAATTGTTTTAATGTGATATAAAACCAGTTGTCCAAACAGAAGTCAAGGCCGGACGGTCGCCCCACATGATGTTTTCACATTTCAGATGGCAGAAAATGACCAATAACCAACATATTTAAAGAAATAAGAGTGGGCACATGTATAAGGAAGGTATTAGACATACATGTTATATTTTTATTCATTTTAATGTTTATTATTAGGTAAAAAGTTCCGTCTGACAGAAAAAGCAAGCGTCACGTCTTTGACCCAGGTAGCTATAAAAATGTAAACTGTTTGATATGTCCGTCAAACTAAATGCTATTAACACCAAATTTGAGATCCTTGGTTGCCATGACACTGGGAAGGGATGAGCCGAATTTGGCAAATTATGGCCACTAGGGGGCGCTAAAAATATGGGAAGTTTATATCTCTTGAACGACTACACCCATTTTTACGAAACTTGGTTGGTATGATGTAGGGCCAATCCTGAGGCCATATCTTGAAGGCGGTCATGACTGGTCAATGTGGGCGTGGCTTTTTACAAGATAAACAACAAACATTAATTTCAGCCAAACTATTATGCTGAGAGCTTTGAAATGTATAGGGTACATATAGAATAGGACACAGTTCTTCCATACCAAAAATTTAAATAACACATTCGCAAACCTTATATCCATATGTTCCCTGAATAGAGCTGGGTTTTCTGACACAGAACACGCCCACTTCTGCTGCACATTTCGTTCGCTAAAGCGCCACCTATGCAATACCTACTTTTTCAAACTCCTACTACAATTTAAGCGCCATCTGCCTGAAACTTTGCACATAGAAATCTCCAGATGTGTCTGATGAAAAGTTGTCAAAAGAATTTTGGCACTCCAAAAAATCTGCTAGTTATAACCAAACAATCTTTTTTGCTAGCTAAAAAACACATATTGTTTCATATTTCGGCAAAACTAAATGCTTTCAACATCAAACTTAAGGCAATTGTTCCTGAAGTCATCCAGAGGCTGTGCCAAATTTGGTGCAAATATTATAGGTGGCACTATAACGGAGGCACACGTTCAGCCTTTTGCACTTCCAGTGCACTTCACATTACAGCGAACACAACGGCTCAGACATTGGCCTATGTCCTCACTTTTGCCCCAAGCCTGTCATCCTTTGGGGCCAACTTCCGTGGGCTCTGCGGTTCGCGGGGTCCAAGTCGCACAGGGGGGCTTGGCCCCCGTTCATAACTGCTTGCAGTTCTAGTTTATAATATCTTTTCATGGGACAACACTGACGAAATGACACTTTGCTACAATGTAAAGTAGTCAGGGTACAGCTTGTAAATTTACTGTCCCCTAAAAATAACCCAACACACAGCCATTATTGTCTGAACCACTGGCAACAAAAGTGAGTACACCGCTAAGGGAAAATTGGGCCCAATTAGCCATTTTCCCTTCCCGGTGTCATGTGACTTGTTAAGTGTTACAAGGTCAAGGTGTGAATGGGGAGCAGGTGTGTTAAATTTGGTGTTATCGCTCTCACAGTAGCCCTTTTTACACAGCGTCTCCGCATTTCTTTTCCGGAGCGGCAGTTCGCCAATTCTCCGCCGATGGTGATTCACACAGAGTGAAGCCTCTCCGCCTTCACGTGTGTAATTCACACAGAAATCTGCCGCTGCGGCTCCTAAAGAGGCGTGACGGTACACATCATGACGTCGGTGTTCCCCCCGGTGTTCCCCCAGGTGTTCCCCCAGGTGTTCCCTGTGTTAATCTAAACCCACGGACAGTTTATAATCATATGGATGCTGTTATAATGTGTAGTGATCTAGATCCTGACCCACCAAACATCCTGGAAAGTGACAGAGTTAAATTTTTCGCGCTAAATCACATAATTATACATAATCACCATCAGTAAACTGGACGCTGTCTGACTCTGTCACTCGCGGGGACAGAGACTGTTTTCTGGGGGAAAGTTCCCTGAAGTCTCCGTCGGGAGAGCTGACGGTCGCGGTGATTTATTTTCGTCACAAACACTCTGTGAGTTAAAAGTTTTTTGCTGGTGACAGACGCTGTTTTTCGGGCACATATGTAAGGAAGAGTTGGGAGGACAGACAGGAGGACAGACAGGAGGACAGACGCTTCTCCACGTACAGCTGCGGTATTTTTTTCCCTCAAATAAGTTGCCAACGACAGTTACAGTTACTACGTCATTTTTGTTCGGCCCTGTAACGTTGCTTTGTGGGACATTTCTCTGTATTTAGTTGAGTGAAGGACCTGTGTAGTTATCAGACTGTCAGACCAACACGCCCTTGCTCCGCGCCTCCGGATTATCCGTTCACACTGGGACGGCTCACCAGTAATACAGCCCTGATACTACCTCCAGAGGCGGATCAGAGCCGCAGCGAAATTTACCCCCCTCTCCGCATCTGAAACTTTCACACAGGGGAGGGTGCGGAGAATTGGCGCAGGATCCCCATGCAAACAGCTGTGTGAAAGAGGCTATTCTCTCATACTGGTCACTGGAAGTTCATCATGGCACCTCATGGCAAAGAACTCTCTGAGGATCTGAAAAAAGAATTGGTGATCCACATAAAGATGAGCAACAAGAACATTGCCAACACCTTGAAACTGAGTTGCAGCACAGTGGCCAAGACCATACAGCGGTTTAACAGGACAGGTTCCACTCAGAACAGGCTTCGCCATGGTCGACCAAAGAAGTTGAGTGCACATGCTCAGCGTAATGATGCGTGAGAAAGGCCGAAAAGTGGGATTTGCGTCCCTGTTAAAACCCAAAAATCTCCCTGATTTTCAGCAGTTAACAACAATTTACAGCCTGCGAAGTTCGCGTTTGTCTGTGCCACATACTGACGGAAACGAGCCATGACGTATGTGGAGCTCGCGGAGGTGCGAACTGCTCCAATTAGCATATGAATAGCAGCGAAACCACGCCTGGCGACTCGGTATTGGATGAAACCACTACTTTTAAACAAGGAAAATTACTCGTGATTGGTTGGCAGATCTGTCACTATTGGTCATTATGTAAGGGATAATGCCCAACGAGGTGTCCATAAACAGGAGTTAATGGACGACGCGGAGGCCTAAGAACCGTCCGACGTGAAGTGGAGGACGGTTGCCTCCTTGAAGTCCATTAACTCCTGTTTATGGACACCTCGAAGGGCATTATCCCGCTTATACCATGGTCACTTGCCAAAGAAAATAAATTAAGACCATTAATTTATATTTCCATGCGTTTTGCAATCAAAATATAAAGTTTTTCACAAGCCAAAACTACGTTTCCCTGGTAACGCCTGAGGGTTTGACTAAAACCTGCAATAATCGTTACTCTGCCGTAAGGTTCTTATGCAACGGAAACGTTGTTCACTCCTCCAGCAAATAGGACGGACCATAGATACGACTAGGCAACGGGAGATATTCTAGCCCGCTCGGGGATGAGCCAGAAAGCTAACGCTATGCTAGCAAGATTCACAGTCAATAACATTGCGTAAGGTTGACAAACAGTAAATATAATTTGACAGTATGCTTTCTAACAAGATTAGCTAGCTAACCAGTCATGTCATTGTCCCCAAAGCAATAGCAATGATTTTCACGAACAAATGATCGGCCGTGTGTAACGTCACTGTGGCCGCAGCCTGAAGTAGAGAGCTGAACAGCGAACGGGATGTGAGATTATTTGCGCATCAGTATATTTAGAGGGGAAGTGTACTTTCTGCAGCTTGTGTGTTACAGTCGCCACCTTGTGGTGTTCAGAGGATAAGGCACTGAAGGACTGATGGACTGCACTCAGTGCTGGAAATAAAATATTTAGATTTGATATGCCAGCTAGCACATTGATTTAGAGGTGAAAAGACAATTTGACTGGAACTACTTAGTAGGTGTCCATATATCAGGGGTTAATGGACACCCTGCAGCCAATAAGAATCGAGTATTCCACCAGACCATGGTATAAATATATATGTTTGGGACGGAGCGGTTCATCAAAAAAATCTGTCCCATTCTGTACGCTTGTCACAGTTCGGGGCGCGTGTGTTCCGTTCAGTTCATAGGCACGCGCAACTTCCTTTTCTCATTTACTAACGAGGCGAAGCGTGTACACTCCAGAGCAGCAGGTGGCAGTACTGAGCTGGATGCCAACCGCCAGTAAACAAGAAGAAGAGCTACGAGTCGGCTGTGTTTCCAGCATCGCACGAGCCGCGATGTCAGAAACGCTCGCGACTCAAGTCAGAGCAGGATAGCGCAAACAGCCGGCTACGTTCTGAATGAGTAGCAGATGAGCGAGTGAAGTCTCTGGGTTGGACTTCCTCCAGTCAGCGTGAAAAGCACATACCTGTCATTGTACAACAGAAGCCATTCTTCCACTTCTGAAATAATATAATGTGACACAATGTTCTGCAGGTAGCCAGAGGCTACTGTAGGTTTGGTGCATAGATGTAGCATAATAAAATGAAACTAGGTCGATCAATTTTTGCAAAATAAAATAATTTATATATACATATTAAGAAGTATATTGTAAGTAGGCTAATATTATCTTTATTTTGGAACTTTATCCATTTACAACGTTCCTACCTCAGTACTCTATTTTTTGTTTTATTTTGTTTTATTTTATTTTAGTATCTCTTTTATTTTTCCAATCATGTATATTGCATTGTGTTTTTTACTCCGTTAGTGGTTAAGAGACAATGGGCTAGGACTGAGTTTCCATGGTGATTAGGCAATACTGACTCAAGTGACTCACACAACCCGGTTCAGTTTAGTGAGTGACTCATAATGACTCCAGTCCTTAAAAGGACCGTATTTACCAGCTCTACTCCAGGGCTACTGAAAGTTTCCTGACTGTGACTGCCCATTACATTACATTAGTGACAGTGAATAACTATTTGTTCCTAGCATTTGTTAAAGATAACTTTATTTGCCAAGTAAATGAAAAGCATGTTGGAACTAGCAATATCACCTCTCTTGCAGTGCCAGAATCTTACCTATTTTTAACCTAAGACTGTCACAATGATGTATCAAATGTCAGACTGCCTCATTCTTTCAGTTTTAACCTGACTACACAAGACATAATTGATTTTCCTAACGATCAGCGTATACCGAACCGAAAACCGTGACCACAAAACCGTGATATGAACCGAACCGTGGATTTTGTGAACCGTTCCGCCCCTAATTTATATATATATATATACACACACACTATATATATATATATATATATATATACACATATATATATATACACACTATATATATATATATATATATATATATATATATATATATATATATATATATATATATATATACATATTTATGATATCATCAAAGACATGAATGAATTTATTGAGGAAAGGAACATTTGCCAGGAAGTTTATTCAAAGAAAGCTTTATTAGCACCAACGCAAACACACAGCATGTACAAAGCATAATCTGTCCACACAACAAACGGGAAGCTCACTAGAAGCCCAAAATCCTGCAGCACCGTGAAGAGTCTGTCTGCCGCCTCGGAGCTGTAGGTAACTGCCAGCCTTCTGTCTGACTTCGGTCCGTTTTGCAGACCTCTGCAGTGCGTCGCTCTGTACTTCGGAATCACCTCTAATCTCGACTGCAGCGCGGCACAGAGCTCGGTGAGCTCCCAGCTCCATCCAGACACCCGCCGTCTTCCTCCTCAGACATCAGGTCCATGGTGGCGCACTTCCAAAGGTCCACCTCATCCTCAGCTAGCACTCTGTCTCGCTTCCAGCAGCTGTTAAAACAATCAATAAAGAAAATCAGTGCTGCGCGATACAATACAATACTATTAATGCACCTGAAAAATAGTCACATAAACGACCAAAAACGGATCTAATCTGTAGGTTGTTTGTACCTGAAGCTCCTGTGCAGTGCCGGCCCTGAGTAATTTGGTGCCCGAGGCAAGATTTTAACCGGCGCCCCCTTGCATCGCAGTCAATTTCACAATCTATGTGGGTATTGTGCTCCTGGCTACATGAACCTTCAGCAAGTGGCTCTCATTGTTCCAGTCCTTTAGTCCTTCCTTATTAAGTCTGTATTCTTTTGGAGAAAACATTTAGCAGCAGAAGCAGTGCAAGCTATCATTTCTGTTTGAGTACATCAGCCAGCTTCTTTTGCTTTTTTCAGCAGTGACTACAACTCTGTTACAAAAGTCATGTTGACACTCTCCCATCTTTGTTTTTGGGAAATGTGTAACTACTTTTTATTTGAAATGGTCCTCTGTAAACTAACTCTCATCTCACTTTGTCAGTTAGAAGAGATGTCCAGTCAGCACGTCTGTTGGTGCCTTTAGTCCTGATGCTGTGTCACTCTGCTGTGCTGAGGTAGAGGAACAGGAGCACCTGATGCTGTGTCACTGGGCTGCTGGTGAAATACTTTAGAAGTGCATCTGAAGAGAGAAGAGAAGTATATGTGACCACTGGATGTTACATTTTAATTAAAAAAAAAAAAAAAAAAAAAACAGATTGGTGTGTGCCATACATAAGATTAATATAGACTAATAATGAAAATGTGATGAGATTCATTCAACTTTGTCATTGAAAAGCAATTCAGTCTAACCAGAGTGGCAGTGCAGTGCACATATATATATATATATATTTCGCATATGAATGATATGGGAAAGCTAAGTTGTGGAGTATTAACGGTAATACACTTTAACAGTGATGTAAACTTTAACAAACATAAACTGTGACACAATAAACCAAAGGCATACAACTACCCTGGTACAAAGGGGATGGAAAACTAATAGCATTTTAACTGACATACAAGCAGGAAAGACACCTGTTAAATAACACCTGAACAGGCCAAACGTTAACTTTCCAAATGTCCCTGATGAATTTAAGTGAAGCAACATTAACACACGTCGACTCATAATTTATTGATTATTAAACAATGCTGCTATCGTCCTAAGTAAGCTAGCAAGCTAACACTCTGCTCCAACAATGATCATTAAACTATTGTCATTCACTTCATCACATTGACGTAACTGTACCTGTATCTTCTTCACGTTTTTCTTCCTCTTCTTTCCGTCTTTTCCTTCACTGGGCACCGGATGGTTTTAGTCTTTTGGACCTTGTGATTCCGCTACAGTATCATTAATCTCTCTCTTGGTCTTGGGGTCTCTGTCCGTTCAGCTTCAGGCAGCTCGCCTCTGGACCCGCCCCCCTCACAGAGAACAGGTACAGAGCAATGAGCCGGGAACCCAGAAAAAAGGCCTCTCCGTTATTTAATAGTCCTTGCCATGACGTTATATTGCTGTGGGCTGATATAAGATTTTGAAATAAAAGTAGTAATGGCACTGATAAAAAAAATATATATTCTTTACATTTTTATTTTTCATATTTTTTTTTTCCTCCCCCCTTTTCGGCGCCCCCCCGCGGATGAGGCGCCCCTAGCATTTGCCTATACTGCCTATGCCCAGGGCCGGCTCTGCTCCTGTGTACTGAGACTTTTCCTGGTGGGCCGGTCACTAATGGGCAGATGGACGGCCGTTTTTTATTTTATTTTTATTTATTTATTTATCTTTTTTTTTTTTTTGCCATGCCTCGCCTTGCCTTGGTAACTATTGTAACTCTCCCGGCCCGGGGGGAGAGACATGCATCGGCTCGGCCCACAGTGCTCAGCTGCAGACACAGCAGAGAGGTGACGATTGGCCCAGTGGCTTGTCTGTCTAAAGAATACCTGGCACAATGGCCCTATGAGAGGCTACAGAGGCCCAGGAGTCCCACCCACGCATGTTCTAGACCCCCCCTCGTCCAATCACTTTTAATGATGAGGAGTCGATGATGAGAGAGAGAGCGAGAGAAAAAAAAAACAACAACAACACACCAGCACACGAAAAACAAAAATGGATAAGGGAAGTAAAAAACGCAAAGACGGTGCAGAAAAATTGAAGGAAAGAAAAAGAAAAGCTGTAGCAGCACAGGCTGCTAAAAGTACAACAGTTACGCAGATGTCTGCTGCAGGGGCCGGCCTGGCCGGGGCTAGCAGCACCGATGCTGCAGCTTCAGCAGCGGGTCCTTCATGTGAGTCTGACAGTGAGTCTGAAGTGACTGAGGCTCCCATTACCACTGACTGCCCTGATGGTGCAGGAGGAGGCTGAAAACATAAGTGTTGAGGAAGACTCTCCACCATGTGAAGGAGGTAGTGACACCATGGTAAGCAGGTATGTGCCTTCTAGAATGGTGTGGATAAACATTCATTAAAATAAATGGTTCAGAACGGTTGCTTAACTGTCTATGAACTCTACTTGACATAATAAATAGCAAACTCTGGATGGTGTGGTGTGTTACAACTAAATTTAGTTATCTAAAGTATTGGAAAACAATAACCATATTCATATACTATCCTGATTAATTGATTAGTTGCTTTTATTTACCACTTAAGTATGGAGGACCAAACCTGACACAAGTATAAATAAATAAATAAATACATAAATAAATAAATGCATAAATAAATACATAAATAAATAAATGCATAAATAAATACATAAATAAATAAATAAATAAATGAATAAATACATAAATAAATGCTGAAATAAATAAATGTATAAATAAATAAATGCATAAATAAATAAATGCATAAATAAATGAATAAATAAATAAATGCTGAAATAAATGTATAAATAAATAAATAAAAGTATAAATAAAAGAATAAGTGCTTTTTATTTATTTCTGTATTTCTGTTCACCTACATTTATTTATTTCTGTATTTCTGTGTCCATATGTAAATGAGGGAGGTAGGAGGTCCTAACCTCAGTCAAGAGCATGATTGGTCAAATCGGAGAGCCAGACAAAAGCAAACGATTCCTGATCCCAAGCCTCGCTCTCTGTAACGTTGTAAACCAGCTCCAGTTAGCTTAATGGCCTCGACCGGTGTGACAGGTTAACTGGCGTTCATTTTAACTTGCGAGGGTCCCAGATGTGCTGGCGGTGTGGTTTGAGAATCCTGTCTTGAGAGAGAGGGGTCCTCAGCCATGTCCGCTAACCAGGAAAAACATTCTGCTCATCGCTCCAAGTCATGTATATGTGTATTCGTTTTGACGTGGCTTGAGCACTTCTATCCATGCCGGAGCTGCAACCTGCAAACCACTGCTAGACGAGCGCTACAGAGCACATATCGTCCAGAAGTGCATGTTGTCGGTCTAATATGTTTGTCGTGAATCTCTGTACTCTCAAACAGCTCATGGGTGGAACAGTATTAAGCATTTGTTCACGCCGAGCGGCATGGATAGTGTGGATATCGCTGTTAGCTCTTATGTTAGCTGTGAGCTCTTATGTTAGCTGTTAGCTCTTGGCTGCTTGCTGTAGCGCTGAGAGCGTAGCGTCCAGGTTAACTGTTGACACATGTACCATCGAGAGTGAGATACATGTCTGGGCTTTCCTATGAACCATTGTCGCTACAGCTGTTTGTATTACAGGTTGATCTGGACGTCTCACGATTTGCCACAGCCGACTGACCGCACGCTGAGTTCGGGCTGGATGTCAACGTACTCTGCAGACTGTTTGACCAGCAGGCTGTATGACAGTATACAGTTTTCACACTGGCTTAGCTTCAGCTTAATAACGATGTATGCGGCTCGGAACGATGGCTTTAAGTAACCATTTGAACGCAGTGCAGAATGAAAAATACCGATGGTAACCTAGACGCTGCGCTATAGCGAGCAGCTAACAGCTAGCACAAGAGCTAACAGCTAGCATGCCGCTCTCGAGCCGCTCGGCGTGAACAAATGCCTCAGCCTGTTCCATGAGTTATATGAGAGTACAGAGATTCACGACTAAGATATGAGACCGACAAAATGCACTTTTGGACGATTTTGCTCTGTAGCGCTCGTCTTGAATACACATATACATGCGACGCTGAAGTTAGCCTCCGATTCGCCAGCTTCCGATTCGGCACTTAAGGGGAAAGTTAAGGGGAAATAACGTAACGTGCAGTGCGACTGTTTGTACACTGATTGTCTGTTTTTTGTGACACTTCTTGATGTAAAAACATTTTAGACATTTTAGGTGAGACATTAACTTTGCCTGACACCCGCTGTTGTATATGTGAAACATTTATTTTATTTGTGAAAATGCTAAAGGGGAGATTTCACCATTTTTGTTTGATACCTGCAGACCTCATTAGACCAGGTCCAGATCAAAAACCACTGTACCCAGACTTCTCAAATCTGGACTAGATTAATCTGCAGGCCCTGAAGATTCATTCAGACACAGTTTCTGATCTGTGAAACCTTTATTCTATTTGTGAATATGCTTTAAAGGCAGATTTCACTGTTTTCTCAGCATGTAGACCACATTAGACCAGGTCCAGATCAAAAACCACTGTACCCAGACTTCTCAAATCTGGCCTAGATAATCCTAAAGAGGCTAAACATTTATTATTATTTTTAGAAAACGGTGAAATCTGCCTTTATTGCATTTTCACAAATAGAATAAAGGGTTCAAAGATCACAAACTGTGTTATAATGAATGAAAATGAAAATTATTTATGCTAAGTAATTTAATGATGTTCCCTAAATCAGTTTCCAGTGATTCAGTGCGAGGCTCTGGGAGGAGAGGTAACCGTCCTCCTGCTGCCAACACTGGGTGAACCTCAGTAAAGTCGCAGCTGGACCCGAGTGAATATCTGCCGAATATCCAACCTGAAACTAACTTCACCCCGGTTCCATGAGTCGCCTGTTGCAGACTTTGAATAAGATGACGAGGATTTCAGTCACTCAACTTAAATTGTGACTTGTAGAAACTATACAAATAGCAGTAATGACAATAATAAATGATTTTAAGATAACTTAGGGTTAAGTGCTTTCACTGTGTGCAACTGAAATACACCAGTCGCCCGTGATATTAAACCTACAAACATCATGTCTTTTTTTTTTTGCGGCGGCTGCGCTGAAAATCCAGCAGCAGAATGCATACAGGGGAAACACTGACACATCAGATAACCTTCCGCAAAGGTTGCAGGCTTTTTGGTGGAGCTCTGCTTTGAATGCAGTTCCGTCGTGACAAATGAATGGACTACTTGCGGAGTGACATGAAGACGTGAATCAGAGGCACAAAAAACGTTGACAGCAGTGGCCGGTCATTATGTTTACCAATACCCAACCCGCGCCTTGCACACACACATTTTTCCCATTTGTTTTGAAATATTATAGATCTGATAAAAAATAATGAGACTAAATATATATATATATATATATATATATATATATATATATATATATAAATCCAATCCCTGATCGGGATGTAACGTCCAATTCCGATCGAGTCTGAAACCAGGTGATCGGCCCCAATTTCCGATCACGTGATCGGATCGGGACATCCCTACCTTAAACTAAACAATCTCGACCCCCGACCCCATCCCCAAATGATGGAGAACCCAGTGCCAACTCCTCAAGGAGTCAAATCCTTAACAGACAAGCTTATGGCTTTGAGCTGATAGTTTGGCAAGGTTAAGAGCAGAGCCGTTTCTTGCTATATGTGGACTATTCGGATGCATAGGGCCCCCGCACCACTAGGGGACCCCCTCAAGTTGCAAGTCCAGTCTCAATATCTGAGGAGTGACCCGACAGTTCCAAGTGAGCCAAGGCGATAAGTATGCCCACTGATTGGTCAGACCTGGTCTCTACCGATTGGTCAGATCTGGTCTCTACCGCACCGCGTTGCAATGACAACCAGTACTACTAAGTGAGGAGAGGCGAGGCAAGTTGCGCTGAGCCATCGGTACCCAACATTCACTGCATGGCATCAAAACTAACCTATTCATCTGGTGCTGAAATAAGAAAAACTAGATGAGGAAAAACGCTCACAGGATAACGGTAAGGTTTGTTTTCATGATGTGGGTGGAGGGGGAGCTAATGCCGAATCTTTAGCTAGCTTAAGTTTTTGCATTAGGAAAGTGCTAAAATAGAATTGATATGTCACATGTGAATGCCGTTAGACTGATTGACTGAAGTGACGCCCGTTTTGTGAATTATAGCAGGTCCAGTTCGTTGGCATTACATTTGGGAGGGAGGGTGTGTTGTTAGGCAGATGTCTGTCATGTCTGCTGTATCCTCGTCCAATGGGAGCTGCTGTTCCGTCATAGACCTCCTCTGCTGTTCAATATTTGCCACGTTACATTACTTTAGGATTATTTTAGTGCCTCCTCAGTTTATAGGTCTCTAATGAGAAGTTTGCTAAACAACACTAATACATATTAGGCCTGTTGTGAATTATAATGGACTATTGTGGCAGCGGATTATTGCTCTGAGTGGATTATTGTTAACTCTACTGAGTTAGTTGCGTCTTTCTTTACCACATTTATTAGAATATTTATTGTGACAGTATAATTTGAATACATTTACCTACATTCCTACAGTTTAGTTATGTTTTTCATGTATTATTTGGTTTTACTTAAAAAGAATCATAATAACAGAGATTAGAGACAATTTAAAGTAAAATATACTATATATGACCGTTAGTTCTGCCCACAGAATATAGGTTAAGACCATATCATCAGTTAGGCAAGTTGTCCACTTTGTAATACCCTGTGAAATATACACAAAAATATTCCTTCAGTATCACACAGTGGTCATCAGTCATTTATTTTTGTTTTAGAACTCTAACAAGTACAATGTGTCCAAACTGCTTAAAAGTGACAACTTTGAAATTGGGTGCATGCTTTAAAGCTGAGCATCTGGCTGGAGCGGCTCTCTACTTCTCCAAACTGAGGCTGTGCTGATCGGTGATTACGGTAGGAAACAGATCGACTATAGATTTGTACTTTATATGACCCCACTTCAAAAAAACCCAAACTATTCCTTTTAGGATTGTAGTCGTGTCCTACTCCATTGATTGCTAAACTGGAAGCCAATAGGGTTTACTCAGGTATAATGTCCTTTAGCTCGTCTGCCTTTTTCCCATCACTCAACTTACATTTCTGCTGAATGCAGATAAGTGTTATGTTTGTAATGCTTGGAGGAAGCACACAGACTTTGTGGATATTGTTACAGATTATTATTTTGGACTTAAGTCCTGTTTCTCTGTTGAAGTTAGGAACAGGCTGGTCACTGCCATGTTTAATTGCTTCTTGATTACAGTGATGCAACAACCCTTTGTTTCCAAAAGTTGGACACTGAATCAAATTCAGCTAATTAACCAAACACCTAATACTGCCCTACATGTCTTGTAACTTGTCTTAATTTGCTCTCATTACAACAATTTATTTAGCAGGTTTCTTTATCTTTTTGTCTTACATCTGACCTACACCAAATCAAGTACACTGTGGGACTGCAGTTTTAAGCTGTTATACACAGACACACACTTCCTCCAGACTTTCTATTTGCGAATTCTGTCCTGTTCCAGTTTTGTCTGCAGTTTGGATTAAAAGCAGCTCAGTGTATTGACCTGTCTCACCTCCTCCATTTCATTAAAAAGGCATAATGATTGAGAATCCTGCAGACTCATCTTGTACCACCTTATAAACCTTCACATGCAGGCAGAAAACACACATTCACACAATGAAACCATTATATTAGTCTTATTTTGACACAACTGCAAACACACACATGATAGCACATAATAACACACATACTTTTTACATGTGTGTGTGGAAGCGCGCACACAAGCAGATTTTTTGCTATCTTGACACATTTCCAGCAGCAGCACTGACACACAGGCTAAGGTGAAAATAAACATGGCTCTGACCCAGTGTTCAGGGGGTCACCTTGTCTTTGTTATTTTCCATTCTGCCCTCATCCTCTCCACTCTCATTCAACAACCCTGCAGCCTGTGTCATGACATACAAACTCTGTAAGACACCATGCTTTAAGTGTTCATTTAGCTCACAAAGAATCAAAAGGACAGTAAGTATGGTTTATACTGTCTCAGTGTCAATGTCTCTATATGAACTATTACAAATGACTGTGATATACTATATGTATAACCATGGAGGGCTTTGTAGCACTACAAAAGACCCATAGCACCTTTAGCCCTTACAGTCACACTCTGTGTTATTGGTCAAGTACTGTAATTCAGACCACAGGCTTAACCTTCTGAGACCCAAGCTTTTGTCTGGTGTGCATTTTTTTATTTCTCCTTGCTATTTGGGATAAGTAGGACCTAATAAGTATAATAACTAAACTTTGTTATAGCACAGGAAGTAGTTCTTGCAAAAAATGATGTCCTCGTATGAGGAAAGTGGGATTATCATAACCTTAAGAAACACTATTTGCTGTTTGGGACCAGAAGGGCCAAATTAGTGTGAATTCAAAATTTTAGCTTTATATCATATGCAGTTTTCTCAAAAATTAATGTCCTCATATGAGTACAATGGGTCGATCTTACTGTTTGACACAAATAGACACCATTGGTCAAAAACAGTATACAACAGTTTATTTTAAAATGTAAACATTAAAGTGTATACATCTACAGAAGCTCTAAAGGGCCATGCATTCATACATTTTATTTCCTCCATTTTCCCGTGATAACGAGTTAATTTCTCGAGATCTCGAGATAACGAAACTTCGCTTTCCCCTGGAAAATTAATTTGAGATCTTGAGAAAACAAAACCATAGTGTAGCATATTAAATCATGTTGTGTCATTAAAACAGTAGCAAAATAACAGGCTAAAGTTAAAACAAGTATGTGTGTCAGCTGATATGTGTGTCATTCCCTGTCTCAGTCTATGGCAGGCACTCCATAGACTGGGAGACAGATTAGATTGCGCTGCTGATATAGCTGAAGCCTTGCTAACCGTCTTTTTAGATTACTCACACTAAAAGATATGTGACGCGGTAATCGATATGCTCCTGCTCCTCTGACATTGCTACACTGAATGATGTTTCCTGCAATGATTTAATATACTACACTGTTGTTTTGTTTTGTCAAGATCTAAAATTAATTATATCGTTATCTCGGAAAAAAAATTATCCCATTATCTAGGGAAAACAAATGAAATTAACTCGTTATCACGAGAAAACGGAGGAAATGAAATGTATGAATGCATGGCCCTTTAGGGCTTCCTCATACATCAAGTGCAAACAGCTGTTTATTTAAAGCCCTAAACATGGTTATACAAAAATAAAACTGCAAAGTACTGTGTAAATGGTTTATTTCAAGCCCTAAACATGGCTAAACAAAACAACAACAGTGCAAATAATGCCAAATATTACTAAATATTATGTCCTTCTTTTTTGGTATGGCTTCCCAGTTTGTTCGGTCACTTTGTCTCTTTTTGTTACACTTTCCATTACAGCAACATGTGGTTGGAGATCACAAGGTGTCCATTTTGGTGTTGTGGTAGTGGCAGTTCACTTTTGTTGGGTCTCTTGTGGTTGCAGCTTAGGTGTAAGTTGGCAACATTTGTGTGTAGTAGTGGCTACACAGTGACACCTTTTGTGTGGTGGCTGTCGCGCCACGGTTGTGTTGGTCACCTGTTGCTGTTTTTGATGTGTGTGTGTTACCACAGTTGGTGTATTTGGTTCTGTGCTCTCTCCTCATGGTGGTGGCCATTTTGTTAGTGGGAGTGGCACCTACTAATAAACTGAAGCAGCAACTATCTTTTTTCATTTTTGAATGATGTCTATATTGTTTTCACATTTTACTGATCTCAGTTATAGAATGTGTGTGTGTTTTATTGAAAGCGAGGCTGAGTGTGCGCAGGCTATAAATGTTCAGTGTTTTTTTTTTTTTGTATTACTGTGTCGGGATGAACAAGCACATGTAGCTGCTGTCCCTGTACAATGACAGTAAAGACCTTTTTGACAGTGAAAATAGCTCCAGCCTGTAAGATTTGTGTTTGGGCTACACTGCCCTACAACGGGTGAAACACTGATCAGTTCATCAGTTTATTCATGGCCACATCAAAGAAATAATTAACTTTACTCATCATCTGTGACAAATAAATACTAGGTTGGCCTAATTAATATTTCATATTGCATGTTATTAAGATGTGGAAGCAGCAGTCGGACATGGCAGCAAGTGTGTGGATAATATACTGTATCCCATTTTATTTTAATATCATCACTATCTTAAGATTGCAGATTCTCAGTAAGAGCGAGAACCACTTTGTGGATGGCGCAACACGCAGTGTCCTTGCTCAGATTTTCTGCATCACCAACTGAATGTAAGTAGGTTCCCGTGGCAAACAAACGAGGGGCTACACAAACAGTTTGCCCGTCAGTGAGCGCACAGCTTCTCCGAGTGGCATTCCTGACACTCGGCTCAATAAGTGAGCAAATGTACCGTATTCCCTCGGCTGAAAATCTATATCGCTCATAGAGCATTTCATCTTGAAGAAGCCGCTCACGTCGTAGTGCTGCCCAAATTGTTCTTGCTCACAGGTCCACCGAGTTCTCAATGAATGGTGACGCCATCTCCGAATGAGTTACACAGTGAAACAGTGGCGCTTTTATAGCCGATTTTAAGCTGAAACTCTGAATATAACCTGGTCGGGACCAGGTTATGAGCTAAGCATAAGTTACCATGGTGATCTAGCCGGGTTAAAAGAGAGCCACCTTCGTAGTACAGGGAAGCCTGGCTTTAGACTCAACATACCTCGCTAACCCACTAAACTGGCTTCGCAGTACATCCCTCTGGTCTACTCTATCGAGGACTTACTATGAAATTTAAACTACAAAAGGCGCTCCAAATGGGAGGAAGCAAGGCTACAAAATATTATACTACGCTGTACTATCAAATAACAAAGAACAGAAAACGCTCCAAGAGGAGGGAGAACCAAACTACAAACAAAATGACTAAATAACAGAAGACACTCCAAGGAGGATAATCAACAACAAACGAAACCTAGCATCAATCTGAGCTGAAAATATTACAAACAAAATATCACTCTTCTGAGGAGAAAACAAAGGAATCGAGAAAACAAACGAGATCTTGGCTTGGATACAATGGCTGTTGGCAAGGGCTTGAGGTACACGCAGGACGAAATACTCTGGCAACGAGACAGGGGAAGACACAGGCTGTGTCTCAATTCAGGATCTGCACACTTCGAGTGCGCATTTGAAGTGTGATTATGTCATTATATCGCGGCGAAGGGTGTCCCAATTCAAAGTGTTCTCATAATGCACCCCACAAATGCGCACTCCTTTCGCCTGTTTTTTGAGTGTGCACCGCTACCACACTTTGTGGTCTCACATATCCCAAGATTCATCGTGCGCCCGGAGAGAAGAAATAAATAAATAAATAAATAATGGCGAGCTCAAGTGGCGCAGATCTCTCATTTAAATGTAAGTATTGGGTTTATACTCAGTTTTTACTCATTTGAGCATCCAACGCCAGATATGTTAAACTTCAAGGGACATTAAAACCTCCACATTTCAGTTAAAATACATTGGTAATGCTCAGCTTGATGCCTTTGGAAGTAAAGCCTTAAAAGCTTTTACTTTCAAACGTTACACGTTCAGACTTATATCTTATATTGTATTGTGACTGTGGAGATGTTAGAGACTATTTTTACTTCATATACATAAATGGACCAGGATGAACAGATTCAGATCAGGCCAAAGTCCTCTGATCATGCTGCTTTTGTCTGTTGACGTAACACAAAACATCTTTTACATTTCATTTTGTTTTAGGGAGCAAACAGAGAGCTTCATCACTGTCTGAGGTCAGAACAACATTAGTTCACAGGGCGAAACATTCCGCCGGCTGGATGGAAGTGAGGCAATAATAATAATAATAAATAATAAATAGCCGATTTGTCAGTCCTAATGTTACTTTTGGTAAATCTTTGCATCCCTGTGTTAATGTGATCTTGTGTTTACTTTTTCTCTTGCTTTGGGGAGGATGAGGAAAAAGGACATGAGGCTGCAGAGAGGATGGAGAGGCTCTTCTCTGCTCCAGAGGACAATCCTTACATTATAGCTGTTATTTAGTTAATTTATGAGTTATTTTTATATCAAGTGTTCATAATTGTTTATTTTATATAATTCATCAAATAAATATTTTTCTATTGTTGCACGTTGTCCATTCCATTCAGTATGAACAGTACAGTTTACAACGGCATCAAGTGCTACTTTTCAGGGACAACAGATTGAATGTTTTCTTTTATTATTAAGGTCTTAACATTTACAACTATTGACAAAATTACAGCATAAATAACCATTTACAGATTATTATTCACTATTAACAAAAACAATTATTATTAAAAGCAATATTAAAGCAGTTAGAGCTGATGGACAATAACAGGCTGAGCAGGAGTCCCTGCAGTGCTGCTGGGCTGGATGGTGTCAGTGGGACATCATCTGGGTCGGTACTCAGGGTGTTTGGGGGTCCAGTCTCCTCTGTCCACCACATCGTCCATCAACTGGGCCTGCAGTTCTGACTCAGATGGCTGCCATGTCACTGAGAATGTTTTAAGAAAGAGGCAAGAATTATAATTTCATAACATTAATAATAATAATAATAATAATAATAATAATAATTATTATTATTATTATTATTATTATTATTATTATTATTATTATTATTAATCATTACAACAAACAAAAATATCTACCAAACACTTTAAATAGGAATAATGCCTTTAAAATCATAATAAAACCATATGTGGCGATCAGCAGTTTATATGTCAGCATTAACGTAATGTATCGGTATGTTAATGACCCCAAACTGTCAGCTAGCTAATAATGATAATATTGATAACATTATGTGGGTTCAATAAAAGGTTTACCTCTCCACGGTCCTCTCAGTCGGAGATAAACCAGCCGCTTCTCCTCTTCCTCCACAAGCAGGAGAATTAAAAAGGAAATCAGGAATTCCTGCAGCTCAAACAGATCTGACAGTCAAACTTTACTCTTCTTGTCACTTTCGCGGACCTGCGCTGCATAAATAGTGACGTACAGGTAGGGGCGGGAACATCTGGTGACGCAACCAGGAAGTGCTCCAAAGGGTAGACCGTCCCATTTCACAACAGGCTGACGCGGCCTGCAGGGTGCACTGAAGTACACTCCTTCGGTGAGACCGCAAAGAGCGGGTCCTTGAGTGTGCAGACCCTGAATTGAGACACAGCCGCAGACTATATACACATCAGGGGAGGGAGCACAGGTGAGAACAATCAGGGATCAGGGGAGATGTCAGACCGGAGACACAGAAGGAAGGGCAAGTGACCTGAAACGAGAGGAGAGTTACTTTTCAAAATAAAACATGAAATTCACAAAACAGAAAACCCAAGACAGGACGACCCTCACATGTGTGACACACATGTTGATTGATATGCCAACATTCTGTTACAGGCATAGCACCACTTAGTGGCAAAAGGAAATTACTTTTTTCTATACTTCATACAACAGACCCTGTGTCTAGTTTGACTTAAAAGCAAGAAATAAGGTGCACAAATCACTCCTACATCTACTAAAACGTCTCTTGGTACCACTATCTCAACCCAGCAGGAAGTCATCCATTTACAATTTTTCCACTCATCTTTAGGGATTTGCACATATTGTATTAGAATGAACTACTCCTAAAGCTTTAAGACCAAGGTCATATTGGAATTGCCCCGATTATTATCTATGCAAATATATAGTTATTTTGAGGGTTTTTTAACTTGCTCAAAAATTCATGAAACTTATGCACAAAATGCAATCATCTTGGTCATGTATTTTAAGGATTTTTGGACTTGTTATACTTTAACAAACTCGTCCTACAGCTTTAACCCGACTGACTTCACATTTTGTCTGGGTAATCTTAAGTGATGACTCTCTCCCCATTCATTTAGACTGGGCCCTGGTCTTGTTAGCCCAAACAAGCCTGGGGGCATTGCCAAGTTGGCTGCCAGGTGACAAGACTTGCCTCAAAGGACCTTGGTATTAGTTCACACAATACAGACAACAATCTCCTTTGGCTACATGTTCTACAGCTTCCAACAAGGTCTTTATCTTTTTTTCTTTTTTCTCATCCTCCTCTGTCCTGCTGCACATGCTCTCAGAGCCAGAGAGAGGTGTGTGTGTGTGTGTGTGTGTGTGTGTGTGTGTGTGTGTGTGAGCAGAGGCCAGATGGGTGAGGTGATGTCTTGTTATAGTACACTCTACAACGCCACTCCCACTGTGCCACAGCACGTGCCCCCTCCCTCTCAGGCACACACACAGACTTACATAACACAAACACAGTGCAGTGCAGATGTGTCCTTATTTACAGTTTGATCTATTTTGAGGTAAAAGTGAAATGTTCTTCTAACTGCAGATGATTATACTGCACAGCTGTCATCATTTGAAATCTTTAACTATTCAACTCAATTTGTTTTTAATTATTTTACTCTCTCATTGCTATTTTTGGTATCTCAGGAGAGTATTTTTGTTAGAGGCTCAAAGGATGACACAGTTATAAGACAGCCATTTCTTACAGCTTTCCAAAAATAGTTAGGGCAGCAGCGGATGAAGAAACTGAGACAGAGAGAGACAGAGAGATTCAGTATTCTCTCAAGTTCTCTCTCCCTGCTCAGACGCACTGCAGTAGTCTCTCCCTCTCTCCTTCTTCCTCTCCACTTCTCTATTCAGCCTCCTCAGCAGGTTGCCACTATCCCATAAGCATAATTTCTCTCTCTCTCTCTCTCTCTCTCTCTGTCAAGGTCACAGTGTGACCTTGACAAGATAGCAGCAGCACATGCTGGAGGCAGCAGTTGCTCTTTGACCCTTAATCACTGATTCAGGATCAGATTGAGCAGTATTTACCATAAGCAGTATAATTACAAGGTCCAAACTGAAGCATAGTATAGTGTGTTATTGCACCGTCTGCAACAGACCCTCTGCAGCAGATCTGGTAGGTATTACATGTGCAGTGACTTAGCTTTGTCTCTCATTAGAAACCAAAATGGCAGATACATCTGCCAAAGCCCAACAGTGTCCTTCCATTCAACGAAGCCTAATCCAATGTCAAACTTAATACCTATATCATTCTAAATTTTAAGACACCCATAACTGTTAAACCATGATTTAAGCTAATTCAAACAGACAACCACTTGAACAACAAACCAATGCAAGATGGAATGATAGTCTCCATTGTGATGTGGATAGATATTAGGTTGAGAAAAAGAGAAACAATGTAAAAGTTGAGCTGAAATTATAAATGCCTTCTAAATCATTTATAATTTCATACACAGTCACAATATGCATATTCTGTATTTAATAATATATGCCCCATTTTTTTTTAATCAGTTTATTTTAATTTTTATATCAAAATCCAGTCATGTCTTCTCCCTGTAAAGCAAACTGTGATGTGTGTTTGTCTAAGTTTGAACCAGCCAATTTAAACCAATAATATCATGCCATCCACTAGGGCTGTAACGACATATGTATTAAAACCGAAATCACGACACTCAGATCCACGAACCTGTCTCGCGGTGTGAGAAGGCAGAATTGCGACACATCTTCCAGTCCAGATCCAGCCCTATGAGCTATAAGTAGCCCCTTTCACACAGAGACGCCGCATTAGCGCCACAGCGGTTGTTTGCCAATTCTCTGCCGTTGGTCGTTCACACAGAGCGAAGCACCACTGGAGTAAAGACGAACCGCTGTGTAATACAGACAGCTGGCACTGCGGCTCCTAAAGAGGCGTGACGGTACATGTCATGATGATGACGTGTGTGTGTTTCCAAGATGTTTTCCCGGTGTCCCCCCTGTAAACCTAAACCCGCGGATAATGTATAATCGTATGGATGCTGTTTTAATGTGTCAGACAGTGATTAAGATCCTGACCCACCAAGCATTCAGAAAAGTAACAAAGTTACGTTTTTTGCTCTAAATTCCGTTATTACATAATCGGCATCAGTAAACAGGACGCCCTCTGACTCTGTCACTTGCGAGGACAGAGGCTGTTTTCCGGGGGAAAGTTCACTGAAGTCTCGGTCAGGAGGGCTGACCGTTGCAGAGATTTTTCATCATAAACACTCAGTGAGTAAAAGTGTTTAGCCAGTGACAGATGCTGTTTTTCGGGCAGAAATGTGACGAGAAGTCGGTAGGACAGGCAGGAGGACAGACGCTTCTCCACGTACAGCAGCGGTATTTTTTTCATTGTTGCCAAAGACAGTTATAGTTACTACGTTACCTTAGTTTGAAGAGACCCACCTTGATACTGTATCTGACACTGTCAGCAAACTGGCAGCCGTCGTTTGCAGCCATGTTCGGCTGAACTTCTTATCACTTAATTGGCCAGGTTCACTGGGAGCACACAGTCAGTCAGTAATTCATATTCTGCACTCAAGCTATTGGCTATAAATAAACAAACAACAGTTCAAATGCTCGACCAGTCTCTCCCTACCTGACTGTTTTATCAGGAAACTCGTAAACGATGCTGAGCTTAACACTCTGTTTCATGGGGACTTTAAATAATGAAAGTGAGAAAAATTTCCTGGATCTGTCCTCTACCTGGATCTGTACTAAAAGTTCTGGGCTGAGACCCATCCTCCATCCAGGTTCCATGGCAATCTTTTTTTTTTTTTTTTTTGTTAGGATACAGTAATGAAATATATGCGCTGTTCAACAGCAATCAAGCAGCAACTTCAGGGAAATACACAAATAACAAAACAAGGCAAAACTGTTTTCTTTGGAATTAATTAGTCTGTCTATACTGTCTGGAGCTGCTATTTATGCATATTAGGTTTTATGGATCGGCATTATTTTATTTTAGGTTTTCCAGCAGTGTCTAGTATCTCTGTCTGATGTATTGCATTATGGGACAAAAGAGCTAATCAACACTTAACAAATGGGTCATTCAAATTCCTTATCAAGTCATTGTTCGAGTATGAATGGACTATGCACTAAAAACGAAATTGGCCCAACTGAATAGTATGCAATTTGGACACAATTTCAACTAATAGAAACTAGGCTGAACAATTAACTAAAGCCCACATATTCGAATGCGCTGAAAATCCACGTCACACAGGCCAGTTAGAGTAGGGTAGCATCAATAACTCGAGAAGGGTCATTTTGACCTCCTTCAAATGTGCAGCATTGTAGTGAATCAAACATTACAATGCTGCTGGTATGTGACTTTTCTTAAAAGGGCCAGTATTTTCATTTGAATTTTTTGTGTATAAATAACACAAAAGGCTATTTCAGCCACAGGTAGTCATATTGACTGTAGAGATTGTCTGCGGATGCATCCCGGTTGTTTGACAACTATCATTGTCTATTGTCAGAAAACAACCACATTCATCGGAGAGGGATCAGCGAGATCCATTCACGGTTGATGCAGGTCCGCTCAAGTCCGCTGCCCCAGCATTTACTGCTTCTGTAAGTTTATACACCTGTATTGACTTTTTAAAAGATATCCTCACACAATATATGCACTCCTCTCTGAATTGGGTATTTATCACGACAGATTATCAAGTTTGAAATCTAGTGATCGAAATGACCACTCCAGCAGTTCTAGTAGTTTTTGTAATTCTGTCACTTCTTGTGTTAAATCAGCTTCAATCTAGCTAAATGCCCCCACAAGCAATTCAAATTACAGAGGAATGTAAAACAAATGATATCCCTGAGAAAAGCAACAGCAGCAGGAGAGTCAGTCACATGGTGGTCAAAGATGGTCTTCATTGAGGCAGACAAAACCTGGACTGGTTCTGGTGGAATCAGGTTTTTTTTCTTGTACCACTACCGCTGAAAGTGGAGGGTATCTCTGATGTTCTATACTGTGTAGTGAGTTTAATGGCTTTTTCTGCAGAGACTTGTATAGTCTAAATGTCAAAAGTCACATGAATGCATATGAGGTCTGAGGACTGTAGAGAGCAAGTTCAAAGTGAAATGTGCTGAGATGTGCTTGTTACAGGACACAGCAGAGCAGAGAGTGGAGTGGCCGCTTCTCATTTCTTAACATATACACACAATGGGCCAGTTGTTCAAAGGTAATCTGATCGGATTTTGGTTATCGGATTGGATCAAATCTTGAAAATGGGCTGTTCAAAAGGGAAAGAAGGATTCTGAAATCAGATTAGATCACGGAATCCAATCCTAGTTTTGATCCGGATCAAACCTTCAGTTTGTGTTATTCAAAACGTTTCAGTAGGATTTGGATAACTTCGATCCAAAAAAACAGAATTTTTCCTGATCCCAACAGGAGGTAGGATTTCAAGGTGGATTTCAGGAAGAAAATGTAGTAAAACTTTAAAATTGGTCAAATAATACATTTTTATCATTTAGTGTATATACTTTTACTTATATTTTGCACTTGACTTGTTTAACCGTTACAGTGATAAAGTAGATAAAGTAGACATAGGCCAATTAAGCCTTTCAGTATTGTAAAGTAAAATAAAAATGAAAATAAAAATGATCTTGTCCCCATGAAACAATCCCCCACAAACAGATTTAAATAACAAACAAAAATAATATATTAAATTTTTCTGTCATTCATCGCTGTATATTAATTTCAAAGAAACAATCATCAGAGATGAACCTGTCAAAAATAGTTTGTAACAATTGCATCCCTTACTACACGTCCAGCCAGTCCCTCATTCTGACAGAAGGCCAGAGGTTGGTCTGGTTCTTCAACAGGCTCAGGTGCATCATAAACATCATCACAAGCCCTTTTTACACAGCGTCTCCGCATTATCTCCGGAGTGGTGGTTCGGCAATTCTCCGCCGATGGTGATTCACACAAAGTGAAGCCTCTCCGCCTTCACGTGTGTGATTCACACAGAAAGCTGGCGCTGCGGCTCCTAAAGAGGCGTGACGGTACACGTTATCTTGATGACGTTGGTGTTTCCCCAGGTGTTCCCCTTGTCAATCCAAACCCGCGGACAGTTTATAATCATATGGATGCTGTTATAATGTGTAGTGATCTAGATCCTGACCCACCAAACATCCTGGAAAGTGACGGAGTTACGTTTTTCGCGCTAAATTACATAATCACCATCAGTAAACAGGACGCTGTCTGACTCTGTCACTCACGGGGACGGAGGCTGTTTTCTGGGGGAAAGTTCACTGAAGTCTCGATCGGGAGGGCTGACGGTCGTGGTGATTTATTTTCATCACAAACACTCGGTGAGTTAAAGTTGTTTGCCAGTGACAGACACTGTTTTTCGGGCAGAAATGTGACGAAGAGTCAGCAGGACAGAGGTGAGGACGGACGCTTTCCCCATGTACAGCTGCAGTATTTTTTTCCCTCATATAAGTTGCCAAAGACAGTTACAGTTACTACTGTAGTTTCTGGGCTTTCTTCATCAAAGGTGTCGGTGTGTAGTATGTTGATAAAAGAATTCTGCGGAGGCAAGGCTGGGTGGAATTATAGAGCAATCTTTATTGAAAACAGATTTCAATGCCAGCGTCCGCCCAGGCACGGCCGTTACCCAGGTTTCTCTAATTTATGACAAAGTTCTGCCCAATGCTTTGCCCTCTGCTCTATTAGAAAATCCTATCGTCTTCGATCTAGGAAAAGCTACAAAGTGCCACACCCTTCTCCGCTTGTGCGGGCCTTTTTAAAGTCTATTCACTCGCATCGTCCCACTTCTTCCAATTGGTCACTTTGGTCGATGGAAGGTCCATCTATCCAATAGTAGAAAGAGAAGTTAGTCTGCCTCCTCCTGTATATTACCTAACCTCGGTGAGGTCACTTCTTGGAACTTACAGCCTAAAACGGACCGGATTGTCTCATCATGCCTATATGGAAATGTGTATCTTATGCAGCTCTAAACAACTAGTATGGGAGATAGATTCAGCTTTATTGCTCCATTTGGATCTGTCCTCCAGCTAAACTTTAACGCACACACACACAGAGCTGTTTAATTGCTCCGGGGCCCCTAGATATGTAAACATCGCATCGGCCACCTCTCTTGCCTCACAGTAAAGGAAACCAACTATCACTATTAAAGCTTAGCTCTGAATGTGTAACTTTGCAGATACCTCACTACGTTACTTGTTCGGTCCTGTAACGTTGCTTTGTGGGACCTTTCTCTGTATTCAGATCGACACGCCCTTGCTCCACGGCTCCGGATTATCCGTTCACACTGGGACGGCTCACCAATAATGCGGCCCTGATACTACCTCCAGAGGCGGATCAGAGCCGCAGCGAAATTTCCCCCCTCTACGCATCTGAAACTTTCACACAGAGGAGGGTGCGGAGAATTGGCGCAGGATCCCCGCATGCAAACAGCTGTGTGAAAGGGGCTACAAAGAGGGACATTGTGCCTGGTAGCGATGTTGTGCAGGACAATACACGCAAGTATTATGTTGCATGCTTCCTGTGGTTCCACTCGCAAGTAGTTAAGGCATGCAAAGCGTCTCTTCAGAACTCAATTTAAATGCCCAATTGCACATCTTGTTTTGCAATGAGCAGTGCTGAAGCGTGTCTGTGCAGGTGTGGTTGCTGCAAGAAAAGGAGTCATTAGCCAGGAGTGGATAGGCACTGTCTCCTAATATTATGCCATCCGATCGGTTGGTTTAGAGCACTGGTAATCCGGATTTGGTAATCTTGAAAACTGTGTATCTGGATCAGGGTGATCCAATCCAATGTTGCTTTGAAAAACCGGCATAAAAGTAAGACGGATTACCTGATCCTGAATAGCAAAAAATGGGATTTCCAAATCTGGATAATTTTGATCCAGATTAAATGTTTTGAACAACTGGCCCCATAGGATTTGATGTTACAACCTGAGTGTCTGATGTTACAACCTGAGTGTTTATCTTGTTATAGATATATCATTTATTAATGACAATTACAATAAAGTGTTGCCATGCTTTTTCTATTGGTGTCTACCATTGTCTTCGGTTGCTCCCTCAACCCAAACAGATATCCGTCTTGCCACATGTCAGAGATGCCATCTCCGCAACGATGACTTCCTTTGATTCTATGAGCCTAGATTTTGAATGCAGGGAATAGTCTTGGACAGTTTCATAAAATCCCAAGCTCAATTCCCAGTTCATGCACACTAAATGTTGTGGTTCAATGGATCTGCCCATTGGCTTTCCCTGCCAGCTGATCCAAACAGCTGTGTTCTTTTTATCACCTAATCCCTTCTTTTCTATACATCTTTTACACAAGCCTTCTACCCACAATTTAGCCACAATGCAGACCTCATTATTTGCAACATGTTGCATTCATCTCATACTTGAAAGTGATTTAGCTATACCAAAATGAGACTGTATTCACCTGGTGTTTTTCATTATTCTTGTGATCTTGTGCCTTTTGTAAGTCCTGGTTAGCCTCAGCTGAGCTTTATTTATGGCTGAGTTGGCTGTCTGATCACATACAAGTGGTGCTTCTATGTTTCTCTGGGCGTTCTGACTCTTTTTGTTCTTTCTTTAGGACACATTGTCCTCCCTCTCTTTCTGGAATCTTATCTAATTTTCTTTCTATTGATACCACTTCTTTGATTATTATCATTATTTTGCATCTCTGTTGTATGTATGTACAATGGTGTGGATGCTGCTGTCTCTCTCTCTTTCTGTCTATCCCCCCCACCCCCCACCCCCAGTCACATCATGTCTGATTCAAAGTGACAGACACAACGAGATAAAGGAATGATGTGTCTGTGGGTGTGGGTTTGCAGTTACTATTATTAATGTTGTTTTCAGTTTGAAGAATTGAAGTTGTTGCTTTCAGTAAGTCAAACATGGGTGCATGTTATAATTCACTCTTCAAGTCAGTCGGCCAGTTTCACAAATTGTAGGAGTTAGTTCGTGGAGACAAACAGTTGGTGGAGATAATTATCCTGTTAGGTGCATTTAAATTGCAGCAAAAAGTCCTTTGTGTCTAAAACGTGATTCAGAGATGAATATTGTAATATCATTCACTGTCTATCACCATCTCAACAAGAGTTGTGCCCTCTGCAGCATGACACTCTCCTCTCTTTTGTTGACATGGTCAGAATGGTACTACTTCCATTTTATGTTCATTACCGAGGTCATCTGAGGTGATGGTGTTGCACTGGATTTTATTGAAGGGTGGCATAACCCTCTCATATAATGAATGGTATCAGCAGTCAATTTACTGCAGTTCAACACCACTGCATACTGCAATGTCAAAATAAACATGTTGTTAATGTAGCGGGGCGAAGGCTCTCAATGTCAATCTCAGGTTGCCCAACAACGCCACCTTGGGAATTGCACCAAAGGAATTATTTTACAGTGATCAACAACAGAGGTTCATTCCACTCAACAGGCAAGACACGTGGTTCTCAGTTACAAACATACTTTATCGATAAAATATATGTATTCTCACAAAATTGCCATTCATACTGAAATGATGAAAAAGGGAACCTAATCAGGGGTTGAGGCCTACTGGTGGGTAAAGGGCTAGTGAAGGGGGGAAGGAACTCAACAAAAATAACTTAAAGAAAAAGGGTTCACCCAGACACGCATGGCAGTCACACACTATGATATCACCAAAATCCAACGGAGCACCGCACACAAAAAGGAAGGACACCACCGCCCACGTCACCAGCAGGTGAGGAGAGTCAAGTCAAGGAGAAAAAAAGGAAGTTACAATGGAAATAATTAACCCAAAATATACAACAAAATATATAAAAGCAAGGAAAAATAAGCTAAACACAATTGCCAAAACAATTTACGTAATCCAAACAATTAATTATGAAAACAAAATAAACTAGAACTGCAAGCAGTTATGAACGGGGGCCAAGCCCCCCCCCCATGCACCGCAGAGCCCACGGAAGTTGGCCCCAAAGGATGACGGGCTCGGGGCAAAAGTGAGAAGACAGGCCAACGTCTGAGCCATGGTATTCGCTGTAATGGGAAGTGCACTGGAAGTGCAAAAGGCTGAATGTGTGCCGATTTGGATTTGTTGTACTAAATCACACCCACTTTGTTCTTTAAAATGTGGAAGTTGAAGTTGACTTTGTGTAGCTACCTACACGTAGGTACTGAGCTGTGTCAGTCAACAACTAATTAGCCAGTGGGGACGCTCTGCTGAAAAGGCCCGCCCACCCGAGAGGTTTGTGCCGAAACTGCAAACAAAAAGTCAGGGAGCGCAAACGAGACAGAGCTGCAGAGAGACCGCAAAGCTGAGAGTCAGCGCAAAAGTCTGAGTGGAGAGAGACCAGCAGAGGGAACGGTAAACAAAATAATGCATTATTAGAAGAGTAAAAGACCAATATTTTACACTATTTGACAAATTATTTGATTGCAAGTTCTAAGTTTTAATTCGAAATGAGGTTTATGTTCTCTCAAATTCCTGTTTTTGCTTGAGATTTAAGAAGTTTTGTTTGTTTCTTTTGGCACATATCTAATTCCATAATCCCTTCCCAGTGTCATGGTAACAAAGGATCTCAAATTTGGTGTTAATAGCCTTTAGTTTTACCGAGATATCAAACAGTTTCCATTTTTATAGCTAGCTACAGAAATGTGTTTGTTAATAATCTGCGCATTTTTTGACTGAGCAAAACTCTTTTGATAACTTTAGATCAGGTCCAGCTGAAGAGTGTACGTGCCAAGTTTCATGCAGATCGGACAAATTCCTAAGGAGGAGTTCGAAAAAGTAGGTTTTGCATATGTGGCGATTTCGCGAACAAATTGTGCAGCAGAAGTAGGCGTGTCCTATTTCAGAAAACCCAGCTCTATCCAGGGAAGATGTGGATATAAGGTTTGCAAATGCGTTATTTATAATGTGGAAGTTACAGGCAAAAACGCAATTGCATCCATAATTGCGCCATCTATGTGTAATTTTTGGTATGGAAGAACTGTGTCCTATTCTATCTGCACCATATAAATTTCAAAGCTCTCAGCATAACAGTTTGGCTGAAATTAGGTTTGTTGTTTATCTTGTAATAAGCCACGCCCACATTGACCAGTCATGACCACCTTCAAGATATGGCCTCAGGATTGGCCCTACATCATACATCATATCATCGACCAAATTTCGTAAAAATCGCTGTAGCCGATTTTCCCATATTTTTAGCGCCCCCTAGTGGCCAAAATTCACCAAATTCGGCTCATCCCTTCCCAGTCTCATGGCAAGCACAGATCTTAAATTTGGTGTCAATAGCATTTAGTTTGACCGAGATATCAAACAGTTTACAGTTTTATAGCTAACTACAAAAATTTGTTCGTTAATAATTTGTGCACTTTTTGACCGAGCAAAATTCTTTTGATAACTTCTGATCAGGTCCAGCTGAAGAGTGTACGTGTCAAGTTTCACGCAGATCGGACAAAATCCCAAGGAGGAGTTCGAAAAAGTAGGTTTTCCAGTTTTTGCGATTTTTGCGAAAAAACTTTCCAACCGAAAGTGGGCATGGTCAATGGCAAAGTGATTCAGCTCCATTCAGGGAATCTGGGGATACAAGGTTTTTGAATATACGACATACGGTGTGGGAGTCATAGGCAAAAACGCGTTGGCCTAGGTTATAGCGCCCCCTGCAGGCGGATATATGTAGTTTTTTTGTGTCTGAGATATTCGCAGGTGTCTGGACCAACCCTCCAAATTGCACCACCCTCCCTTGCACGGTTTAGCCTGCAGCACCACTTTTAGCCGGAGAAAAATGAAAATAAAAATCTTTACAATTACAATAGGGTTCCTAGCACCGCTGGTCCTAGGAAACCTCGGCCCCTCGAGCTTGGCCCCCTAATTAAAGCTGCAAGCAGCGATGAACGGGCCCTCGCAATCCACGCGCGTCGGGGCTTCTACACGCAACACCTTCCAATGAGGAAGCTGTTCCTTTATAATTTGGTGGCCTGCAGTAGTAAGCTCTATCTCCCCTGATGGTTTCAAAACACTGGATAATGCCACCTTTTTCCTCTAACACAGAGTTCACAGCGTTGATATGGAAGTTCCATCTTACTGTGCTGGGAGTCTGTGTGCCACCACTCTATCAAGCACACTGGTTCTCTTGGGAGATCTTTAAAAAAATCCAGAGAATCCAGCCAGGTCAGAGAAGACCTGATTAACTAATAGAATGTGAGATGTGACCTGCTGCATGATGAAAGCTGCAGCAGGTGACAAGGCAGAAAGATGAATATTTAAAAAGCTGAAAAGGCTCCCCCATGAGCCACATTAACATTGCGGCTCATGGGGGAGTTGTTGGAGTGCTCGTCGCTCTGGGGCATCAACATCCAAAACTGTAAGTCCTACATCTCAAATAAGACGAGCAGCTGAAAGCCAACAATATTTCCTACATTTCTATTCATGTATTGTCTATGTGAAATAAAAGATGTGGGATCCAAATTAAGCTGAAGAGAATTTTTTCTCCAGCTCTTCCAGCTGCTCTACACTCTAGTGATGATGTCACGCACTCTAGCTCACGCAATACACACCCATTATAAAATTAGATCCTTAAAAAAAAAATAAAAATCCTTAAAACTAAAACTGTGATGACTTGAAAACCGCAAAAGATTTCTAAAAACTGAATACAACATCTTGTGACTCTTTAAAAGTTGGAATGGTGTCTCTAGCTCAAAGCATGAGGGAAAAGGAGAGGTTGAAAGTCGATGAGTTTTAAAGAGGACTTAAAGATGTCCCCATTTACTTTCCATTCACAATAATTAGACTGCGACCAGAGCGCCACCTATTTACACAGACCATTATTCGGCCATACCACACAATCATGAACATTTATGTGATAATCGGACAGTATTTTTTAAAGATATGCAAGATTGTCTGTTTTGAACACAATGTGCAAGAAATTGTTGTTTTATATTTCCGGCATTTTATGGACTATCAAAATTCTTTTGATAACATTTTGTTAGGAGGGTCCACAGATGCTACATGCAAAGTTTGGTGCAAATCGGTCAAATTGCCTTGGAGGCAGTTTTTCATTTGTCCCGATTTTGCGAACGGAAAGTTACACCAAAAATGGGCGTGGCCTAAACTACACAATTCAGCTCAACTCAGGGAACATGTAGACATAACGTTCAACAATGTGCTACCTATAATGTGGGATTTAAGAGCCAAAAACGCTTTTGCATCGAAAATAGCGACCCCTGCTGGTCATTTTTGGTGTGTGAGTTACAGGGGCCATTCTATAGCACCTCTATGAATTTCATTTCCATAAGTGTTATGGTGTGGGCACAGTGCCAATTATTAAATTAGACGGCCACCAGAGCGCCACCTTGTGGTCATCGCGTAAAATTTTGCACAGGGCCTCAAGGGCTCATGGGAAAGTAGAACTGTGAGGTTCATGTCATTAGACCACACCAATGTGGAGATATGCAACACTTCATGTTTTGATTCAAATCTGCACGAAGTTGTTATTTAATAACTTGAGTATTGTTTGGCCTATCAAAATTCTTTTAATTACTTTTTGTCACGAGGGTCCACAGATGCTGTGTGCCAAGTTTCATGCAAATCGGCGAAATTGCCCGGGAGGAGTTTGAAAAAGTAGGTTTTCAACATTTATTGAACTCGTGAAAAAAAACAGTAGGCGGAAATGGGCGTGCCCTATACCACAAGATTCAGCACAACCCACTGAACGCGTGGATATAAGGTTTTTGAATGTGAGATAAAGTATATGGGATTAATGAGCCAAAGCACACTTTCCTTGATTGTAGTGCCACCTAGTGGTTGAAATTCAGGACGACAATAGATTATTAAATTTTTTGCCAGGTGTGACTTATATTCCAAGTTTGGTGAGTTTTATGGGCATGTTCAGGCAGTGAAAAATGCGATCATTTGGCCTAAGAAAAAAAAAATCCTTAGAAAAACAATAGGGACCTCACAGGTCTACCTGCTCGGGCCCTAATAATCCAAAAATAAGGGATTAACGCCTCACAATCATTCAGTTAACCCTCTGGGGTCTAGGGTATAATTGACCGTTTCTGACTATTTTTGATTTTACCATTATATTTCACCTTAAAAACTATTTACCTTACCTTGTTTGGTGTCATTATTTTCACCACAACCTCACATGTGTGACTGTACAGTTATTTTTTCATTTTGACACACTGTATTAACACAATGGACCTAACATCACAAAAAAACATAAAAATTGAGTAGGAAAAAGTTTAATAAAAGTTTTTTTTACTGTGAAAACCACAAATATGCTCAACAAACCATTTTTATTACTTATAATGCAAATATAAATTGTTGTTTGCTAAATTTGTGCATAAGTTTTTGAAATTTACAAAGTTATATTAACTATTTACATTTAAATGCAGGCAATGCCTCAGGCTCAGGTCTGCCTGAGCTCCTCCAGCTCAATGAAAAGCTGCACTGCCTGCTCCACATTCAGCAGTCTACTCATTGTTTGGACTCATTAAACAAAAAAACGACTCCACTACACACTAAACACACTACATAACACACTAACTATGCACTCCAAACACGCTAAATGTCACAAATCTCCCAACTCTCAAAACTCGCGATCTCTGTCGCTGCCTCTGTGACCAGCACTGCTGCTTTCACTTTTCTGCCCCGTCTCTTCCAAATCTTCCCCCCCGCCCTTAGCAACCAAATCACATGGTTTGCCATGTAATTTTGTTATTGGCTGGTGTGGTGCCTTTTTCAACCAATAGGGAAGTGTTTTTTTGCTTGCACTTCCTGCTTGTCACGTTCGTGAGGAAAGCCTGATCTCTTTACCGTCTCTTCCTGCACCAAACACGCAGCAAACGTGACGGCAACGTTAGCGAAAAAGTTTGGTGTACATAATACATCGTACATCCGGTTTTACTTGGCCTATCAACACGATTTAAAAACTGGCATATAGTTTGAAGGTTGCTCTAACATATAGAGTCAGAACAGAGACTCACAAAGGCTCCGTCTCGCTGCTACGTCATCTTAAATTGGTCACGTGATTTTGATGCCCCGGTGCGTCAATCGACCTCAGAGGGATAAAATAAAAGCAACAGGTTAAAAATGTGATGTCGGCAGTGCACCATGTATGCCGGCTGCGGCCAAAAGCTGGAAAACAGCAGCGCAACCAAGCAGCACAGAGCTGCGGAGAAAGGCAGCAATTAACAAGTCACTGCCGTTGACAAAGCCCGGCAAAGCAGAGGACAACGTCGTATATAACAGCAGCAGAGACAAAACAGCCACAACGACAAAGAAGCAGCAGGGACAAAGCAGCAGCGGTCCCAATCAGCTGGTGGTGGAGTCACGTGATTTGCCACCTTTGGATTTCGGCCAGCTGATGAGCGTTCCCTGACAATAAACATAAAATTAGCATGGCTAAGCTACATTTATCGAGGCTTTTGAGAGCTAGATTTAAGGTTGCATACCTGCACAGGGAGAGGCAGGGAGAGAGAGACCCACACAGCAGCGGACATCTACCTGCGACCATACTAGCATTAGCTACAGACTAGCATTCAATGAAACACAGAGAGGGAGGACACTTAACCACCACCTGAGAGAACCAGGCATCAAACGGAGCACGGAGTATGGAGCACTCAGTCGCTGTTCTGCAGTGAAAACATACAGGCTTTAAGTATGAGGACACCGAGCGATACGTGAATTGAAGCAGTTGCCACAGCAGCGTGGAGCATTACCTGCACGGGTAAACACCTCTGTCCCGGAAGTATTGCATCATTGAGAGACACAAAAACGGGAGGATCAGCAGGTGCCACCTCTCGCACTGGCTGTGGAAAATGGTGAATATTAGAGTGGTGGCCAGCAGTTGACTGTATGGTCCTGCGTGGGGCCTCATGGCTGGGGCCAGGACAGCCGGCTGGAGGGACCGCCAGAGATGTGGATGCTCCAGCATGTGGAGTCATCGATGAGCTACACCCAAGAGAACCTGGGTCAGATGGTACTGGCACTTGAGTTGTACTTGGGGTCACTTTGGTTGATCTGGTAGAGGGCATAGCAGAAGGGTGCACAGAGGGTGGCCGTCTAAAAACCAACAAGTCATACTCAAACGAATGCTCATCCACAGAGGGTGGCTCTTGAGTTAGTGACAAATGAGTTATAGGAAGAGGCACAACCAGGAGCGTCCACTCCAACCACCGCCTTCAGCATGTTGCAGTGGACATGCTTGGCCTTGGTCGGGTCATCTACTGGCACTGTCATCCCTAGGTGCTCTCGACACTCGATACCTCACAGAGCTCCACCGATCCCGGGCCTTATGGGGCCCCCTTGCACTGAAGTCACGCAAGAACAACAACTGACCTTCACTCAGCGGCAGGTCCTTAACATGCCCGTCTTGGGTTCGCTTTCTGCGGTCAGCCACATGTTGCAAGCGCTCCCTTGCACCCTCAAATGCAGCCGAGCCTGGTGTTCCTGAATCGACACTTGAACAGTTCCACTAACCGGACTCTCAGTTCTGCCCAACAGGAAGTCCGCTGGCAGCCTTGGTTCCTGGCCAAACATCAGGAAAAAGGGGGACTCTACAGTAGCCTGATGGGGAGTTGTGTTATAGCAGCATAGTATCTGGGGCAAATACGAGTTCCAGTCCCTCTTTCGAGACACAGGCGGTGTACACAGCAGATTGTGGAGGGTTCTGGTGAACCCCTTACACAGACCATTCCCAGCTGGATGGTATGGGGCAGTGCGCGTTTTTACAATACTGTACGAGCTGCAAAGCTGTTGGATAAGAGAGCTTTCCTGGTCGGAATGCAACCGAGCAGGGACACCAAATTTGTAAAACCACTCCGTCACCAGAACCCTAGCCACAGTGGGGGTACGTTGATCTTGGGTGGGGACAGCTATTGTGTATTTACTGAAAACATCTGTCATCACCAAGATGTTTTCCACACCATTCTGGGCAGAATCTAGAGTGGTATAATCAATAGCGAGGACTATATTGGGGCGTGACGCCAACAGATGCCCCATGTAGCTACGAGCTGATGGGTGAACATCTTTAGCAACTTGACACCTCTCACATGTCTGACACCATTGGGCCACATCAGAAAACATGCCAGGCCAGTAGCACCGAGACCGAAGGAGTGCCAATGTCCACTCCACTCCCTAATGCCCATGCTCCTGGTGGACTTGGGTCAGAACCTTGCTTATCAGTAGGGATGGATATTGTTAGGATTTTATCGATACTGATACTCCTTATCGGTACCGATACTTATCGATACTCATATCGATACTACAACATATAATTTTGTGTAAAAAAATAAAGAGTTTACAAGATGTTTAAAGATTCAACCTTCTTTTATTACCACAAGGTATTAATAAAGCTTCAACAGAACAGAAGCTATGCAATTACAAATACTCTGGAACAGATAACCAGGACTTCTTTATCTGGCAGATGCCGGAGCACGACTCAGCAATTCAGCTGAATTTAGAATGGAGCGGACAGGAAGTCAAGCACCGAAATAACAATATAACATCCGGTTACTTTTCAAAATAAAACACTCCGTGTTGACACCAGCACACAAATCTCATAATAGAGACAAACACAAGCTCTTCTACTAATCCTTCGGTTGGGAACACTTCCTGTTGTTGTTTTTATAACACATAACTATAACTACGGTCACGAGTGACTCGCGGAAACTCCTCGGCCTCGGGACGCCAGCTGTCTACCGTACTGCACTGTGGCGGACTCAACCGCAACCGGTGGGGGTTGCCGGACAGCGGACGGCTGAGCAAAACCGGATCAGAGCCGTAATGCAGCGGACAGTATCCAGTGGAAATTCGGGGTAAGCAACATCACCAAACACTTGGAGCGTGCGCATAGTATGAAGCTAAAGGAGTGCGGCGTGTTTGATTGCTATAACAAAGCGAGTAAAGTTAGCAGCTGGGCTGGCAGCCTGGCTAACGCTAAAGACTGCAGCACTGTGGCGACGTCAAGTTGCGGAGTTTGTTGTTACGTGTGTAGGAAAGTATATATGGGCCTCACACGGACAGCACCATAATATATAATGTAGGAGACACTACCTTGATAATATGATAATTAATCACTGGCAATCAATGACAGTTTTAGACGGGGCACCACCTTCATTGTTAATTTATTCTGAATAACCCGAAGGACGTTATTCAAAACCCAATCGTACAAGTTTGGCTTGAACAGTCAGAATCAATTTAATCAGTCTGTTAAATTTCAAATTTATATTTGATCCTCTATTCTGAAGCAGTGAATTCTTTGCACGTATCCATCAGTTCTCCACATTAAAATCAAGTTTCAGACAAAGACAAACGATTATATATGTTTATTGACTAAATAATTAGGGGTAGCATAAATGAACTGACAATTTTAGACCAACAACAGATAACAGAAAAGGTAAAGACTATAATTAGGAAAGTAATAAAGTTATGTGACCTTCAGCAGATGGTAAAGTTAAAGGGTCGGGTTTTTATATATTAAATATTACAGGAGTAACTTTTAATACTAACGAGACCCTAATCTCAATTCTCTTAAGTTCATAAGTTTGAAGTCAGAAATTAGACAGAAGTCATAACCTAAACAGAAGTCAGAACTTTAGACACCACTCATTCTCAAGTGTGTGGATTTAGCTGTATGAAGACGTTCAGCCTGTTTTGTCTGGGAGTCAGGAGGCACTGAAGCTTGGTTTCCTTGAGAGTTCTGGGTTGGACTATGGCACGGCGCGTCGGTTCGATAGCCAGAGGGAAGGCCGGTACTGTGTTGAGGAGCTCTTGGTCCGAAGGCTCAGCGGGGTTTCCACCTTGGCAGCGCTGGGGCAGAATCGGTCTCGGCTGGGAGCACACAAAGTCTCTTTCGTTGGAGACACCTTGCCAGGCTTCTGAAGCAGACAATGACTGCAACGTTCTTCATCAGATGATCACAGTCTTGAAAAAGACTTTTTCTTTGTTGTTTCAAGTGGTGGGTCTTAAGCTCTGATTCTGAAACTAATTCAACTTCTTCTGGATCAGGCAATGATACTTTAACGGTATATTAAAATCAAAAATCAAAAGAAAAGAATTTCGTTCTATTAAAAACTTGGATAAAAGTAAAGCACTCAAAGTAGTGATTCAATTCGCTTTTCTTAGAGCTTGTTGCAAAAATAAAAGTAAAGATTACTTTAAAAAGAAAAAGAAAAGAAAAGAAGAGAGAAGGAGAAGAAGAGGAGTGAAGAAGAGTCACAGAAGAGAAGAGCAAAGTAAGAGTGCGGAGCAGAATTGAAGAGAGAGAGAGTGATAGAAGAGAATGACAGAAATGAAGTGCAGAGCATTTTCTCTGTTTTTATGAGCTGCGGCAGGCAGACTGAAAACAGGGGTGGGGGCTGGCTGACAATCATTCCTTCTGTGTTCTGAGTTTAGACCCACAACAATTTAACTAAACTATTGTTTTAATGTTTCGAAATTGTGTTTTAACTTCCCAAAAACTTTACCATCTTAAAGTTGAATTTTTGTCTTCGTTAAAAGATGTAACATGAGTATGATCACTTTTCATTCAAAAGGAATTAAAACATGATTAAGGCATAAAACAATAAAGTATACAACATAAAACAATAAAGTATACAATACACAGTAGGACCAAGGACTTATACATATTCCTTGTAGTTCTATCTTAACAAAACATATCAGACATTTAACTGGTAAATAACACAAGTATTACACAAAGAAGAATAAGGATCTGTAAGTCACCAAGGGGAGGGGCTGGTTTCTCCCAGACCTCAAACTCATTAAGTAATAAACTTCATTTGCTTGACAATAACATGGGAAAGATCTATTGTATGACCTTCTTAGGCTATTTGGGAATCTGCTAAAATTAAGAAGATGAAATTGTAGTTCAATAGTTATTCAGAATGTATTGGAATTTGGATGAATATAGAGACTGCAGTAAGATTGGAATGTCACAGACAGGATCATAAAACGGTTTGACCCGAGGGGGGATGACTGGGTCATCTTTACTCCACCAACTTCTACTGACTGAATTCACACAGCACACAGTACTTTACCATGAAGCACAGAGCACTTTGACTGTGATGGTCAATGAAAATACTGGCTATTGCACTTTATATGTTTTTATGTCATTAATATTTGTTTGTCCTTTTTAATGATGCTGCTCCTCATGTCTTTTAAATTGAATTGAATTGAATTGAATTTCTTCTTCTTCATCTTCTGATGTAGAGAGAGAGGACTCTATTGTGCTTAGTCATTGTAACTTAATAAAATAAGTTCTCTCGTGATCTCCTTATAGCAAGAAAGCAACACATTGTCCCACTCTGTGGAGAGGCGAAGACTCGTGCTTGACATTGTTTGGCCTGAGGAAAAAGGAGTTCATCTTCTTTTGAGGGGGGGAAGAAGCAAATATCCAGTCAAACGGATAGGCTTTGTTTGTTAAGTTACTCTTGTCTTGTGGTTGAGAGGTGAGCGGTCAGAGGACGGGTATAGGAAGCAGAGACTCGTGATGGAGACATAAGGGCATGTGTTCCTACACGTTTGTAGTCAATACAGTTGGGTAGACGTTCAAAAACCATCCATGTCAAAAGCCGATAAAAAATCATCAAAAAAAATACCGATAACAGTACCATTTGTCCAGAATCTTAACGGTACCCTGGTACTGACCCAATTAGGAGCCGAAAACACCCAAAACACCAACAGTTCCTGAATAACAGGGTCAGCTTGTTGAAAAGCACAAATCTCTGGGGAGATGTGTTGTGGCAAGGCTGCAATGGCAGATTGAGTTGCCTCAACCTTCCTCAACCCCAAGGCTTGCTGCAAAGACTGAGGTATGGCAGTCCCAGGGAGCATCACTTTCACATCCTGAGGACCAGGTGGATGCTGACGAGAGAGGCCATCAGCATTTTTGTTACTCCTCCCTGACCGATACTTAATTTCAAAGCCAAATGAGGCAAGCTGGGCTGCCCATCGCTGCTCACCAGAAATCATATGGCCCAGGTAATGTCCCTCCCTCTGAAAGAAGGAACATTTGCTGAGTTTGGCCTTGTGGCCCTCAGTTTGAAGTTGGCCTAGCAGTACTTTCAGTAGAGAACCAGCAGGCACCAGACAAAGCATCCAGGGACTCCTCTATGCGTGGCAAGGGAAAGGCATCTTTCCTGGTTTTGCCATTTAGCTGTCTGTAGTCGATGCACATGCACAGACTGCCATCCTTTTTCCTCACCAACACAATGGGGGACGCATAGGGGCTGCTGCTCTCCTGGATTACCTGTGATGAGAGCAGCTGGTTGATGTGCTCCTTTACGACCTCATATTCTGAGGGTGGAATACGGCGATAGCATTGCCTGACCGGAACATCATCAACCAGGGGGATGTCATGGGAGATAAGGTTAGTACAAACCAAATCTCCATCGTGAGCTTAGAAGACAGAGGTGTACTGCCCAAGCAGAGACCTCACCTGACTTTGCTGATCAGCAGATAGTGACGACAGGTCCATCTCTCCCACCTGCTGGGGTACAGTAGGGGAAACCATATGAGAGGACAAGGTCGCAATCCCTGATGGCACCTCAGTCACTCCTGAGGGAAGGCTGACGACATTGCCCAGTGTGCCAACAACTGTGCGGGAATACAACACCGCCTCAATGGAGCATACATTAACAACTGGTATGTATGCTGTGCCTCTGATCACTCGAACCAGGGCAGGAGAAGCAAGCAAGCCACTCGGCAAACCAGAGTCCAGGGGCTCAAACAACACGGTAGAGCCAGAGAATTATTCAGAACATGTGGCTGCCACGATCTTCATGACACCACCAGAGATTCGCCAAGCCTTCTTACCCCTGACCATTACCCTTCCTGGACTGTCCTGTGGGACCTTTGCACAATGGCACCGCTGCAGTGCCTGCACAATAGGCCCCGGGGCCTCAGAAACACAGGGCTGAGAAAACAAAGCCAAACCATGCTGCCCAAAGAGCTCTTGGTAGCATTTACGGATCACATTCACCCCCAGGACACCAGGCACTTGAGCAGGCACACCATCAGGGGGGTCTCTTACAACCAACACTCCACAGTGGGGCATCAATTTGCCACAAAGTTGTACCTCTAGCTCCAAGTAGCCAATATAAGGGATTGCCAGGCCGTTAGCGGCTCTAAGCTGCAGCCAGTGACATTATTTGAGGCACTCCTGGCCCCAAGGCTCAATATGCTGGCGGAAAAAGCTCTAAAAAATAGTAGACACCATGGAACCAGTATCCAACAAACAAGGGACCTTCACTCCACCCATGTCCACATCTAATGCCCCGTTTACAACAAGGGAAGACGCAGATATTTCCTCGCGGTTTGGCCTATCATTTACACGAAAACCCTGTTTTTATCACAGAAAACGATTATTTCTAAAAACTCTGGCCAAAGTGAAGATTTATGATAACACCGGGGTTTTAGGTTCTCAAATGTCACATTATGTGCCAGAAAATGCTTAACGTCATGTGAGCGCCCTATGTTTACAGCTTTGGCATAGTTATAATGGCGCTCGGCGGCGTATACATGTATATGCGGGTTGATGTAAGCGACAACTTTTTTGAAAACGATGTTGTGTGCACGATGCTATTTTTAAAAACGGAGGCTGGGGGGAATATTTGTTTCTCTAAAAACCTGGCTAAGTGTAAATGTAGCCTAAATGGGGACACGATGAGATCAGCTCAAAAACCTCTAGGCTACTGGGAAAACCTTATGAGCCAGTAACGGCCCCACCCAAACTGTGGCTCTGCAGCTCGGTGGGCACTAGTTTTTCGACCCAGAAGCAAAAGGAGACTGCCTACCAGGATTAGATGGGGGCTGTGATTGGAATCGTGAGCGAGGAGGAGCATGCACTCTACAATCCCTCGCAAAATGACCAGGCTGATTGCAGCGCCTGCATAGCATGGGGCCGGTAAGAGGTGGATGACTGCGCTGATGAGAGTTCTGCAACAGAGCAATGCTTTCAGTGAGCTTGTTGAGCTGCTCTTGCTGACGCTGTAGCATCTCCCTCATCTCACCCATCTCAGACACAGGGGGTGACGAAACGGCACCCTGGATTACCTTGAACGCCATACTGGACACCAAACACTGAGGGGACTGAATGACTGCGGCCCCTCACACCACCGGGTAGACCTTCATGCTCCCACTGAATCACCTCTGCTCTAACAGCAAGCAAGGTGTAATTGGGCTGTCTTCGCACTAACTGCTTCAACTCACGACACAGGGAACTATCCAACACATGCTCAACAAACTGGTCTCTCAAAAGAGCTTCTGCATTTGGCATGCCAGTAGGTGCACATTGTTTCACCTTCTCCATGAGGCCCATCAAAGCGAGGGAGAACTCCTGAAGAGTCCTCTTGCTGCCTTCTGGAGAAGAAAGCCTCCTGCAAAGCAACATAAGACTCTGAGCACCCATACAGCTCCTGTAAAATGGCCAATACTCTATCAGGGTCCTCTCTCTCTGCGCCAGAGTGATACTTTAGCTCCCTCCTGGCTTCACTCTCTAGGTGGTCAAACAGGAAAAATGCCTGGTCAGAACGGGATAAAGGCCGGGCCCTCATACACGCCAGTACTTCCTCTTTTCACTCACTCAACCCCATACCCATTCTTCCCCTAAAAACAGGACACTTCCTATCACGGAACACCAGCCTCTCTGTTACAGGGACACTGGAAGTAAAAGGGGCAGTAGGTGGCACAAAAGAGGTAGACGGTACAGCACTAAGGCCAACCTGTTCCTGTTGCAAGCGCTCATTATCAGCCTTTAACTGTGCAACCAAATCTCCAAGTTCCTGTAACTCTTCCTCCATGGCTACAATGAAACTCAAACCACCCATAAACCTTAAGCAGCAATCTCACCAGAACTGGCACGAAGATCCACCGGAAACCACTGCTGCTTTGTCTCTTCATGTTCTCCCAGGTGCCTACAAGAAAAACATTAGTGCACCAGAAAAAAAAAAAAAAACAATATTAGGGCACAAAAGGAAATGAACAGGAATAATACTACAAAGGAACACACGTCTCTGCTTTTATAGAGTAGACCCTGCCAGGGAGAGGGAGGGAGAGAGAGACCCACACGGCAGTGGACATCTACCTGCGACCACACTAGCATTAGCTACAGACTAGCATTCAGTGAAACGCAGAGAGAGAGGACACATGCCATCGCCCGAGAGAACAGGGCATCAAACGGAGCACGGAGAATGGAGCACTTAGTCGCTGCTCTGCAGTGAAAACACACAGGCTTTAAGCATGAGGACACCGAGCGTTACGTGAATTGAAGCAGTTGCCGCAGCAGCGCAGAGCATTACCTGTATGGGCAGACACCTCTGACCCGGAAGTGACGCGTCATTGAGAGCGCACGGAGGAGGGCCGTGCTTATGTACTGCCATCCTAGTGGTCAGCTGTGCACAATAAAGAAGCAACTGCTTCTTTATGAGAAACTTAACATTATTTGTAAAGACAGCATTTATGGCAGAGCTGTTATGATAGACTTTATTACACTGTACAGGTGTACCCAATGAACTGGGCAGTGAATGTATGTATACCTAGACATACATATATATCGTGGAGTACACAACAAAATAAAAAAAGACAAAAATTGTTTAAATAAAAAAAAATTGGGCAGTCTTGGATGGCAGATAATGACAATTTATCAGTGTATGTCAGAAATGGGGCTGCAGATGTAAACTAGCCCAAGGCTAACTCTGGTGCAATGCATTGAATGGTCACATTTATGTTTTAATTGCACATTGCCCATTACAAATAAAATTGAAATTGAAATCAGAAATCAGAATCAGAAATCAAAAACAGATTTATTGCCAAGAAGGACTTTATATCAACGAGGAATTTGTCTTGGTGAATAAGGTGCATACACTGAAGACAGGACAAATTCCTTGCTGGTGTGAAATATGTGAAAAGTGAGCTGCATGTCTTCTTGAACCTAGAAGATGATCCAGTGGTGTGAGGGCACTCAATCTTTCGGCTCTGTGAGAGTGGTGAGAGAATCAACTCACTGCAATCAGGTGTGGCACTTATTGGCTTTATTTAAGCCCAGGTGTGGGGAGCCTTCATATAACCCGAGTCTCCAGTGCTCTGTGCTGACTCATTATCTCACCTTCAGAGGTAGTGAGAGGTTCTCCCTGTGGCTTCTCAAGTTGTTGGTGCATCTCCAAATACCAACTCAGAACTTAGTGTGTATTTGAGGTCAATTGCCTGTTTCCCAGTGTATAATTTGGGGTGCTAGAGAGTTTGTTGTGACTCCAGCCTTTTGGATTATCAAAGGTCTCCCGGGCAGCCTTTGCCTTTTGTTTTGTGTTTTCTGGGTCTCCTGGATAATTTTGGTTTAGAGTCAGCTGCTTGGCAGCGGTGGTTTAGGGAAGCCTGTAGTGGCTCTATACGGTTTCATTGTTTCCCCCCCTTTCCGAACTATTGCTATTGCTATTTTGTGGTTATCCCTCTGGGATAACTTTGAGACACACCTGGGTCTGCACCTACGTCCCAACCCCAGCCCCTTTCCTGACAAATGGAGGTGCCTACTGCTCCCGAAAAACGCTGGTTTATGGCACTTCCGCATTGGTTACACTTTTAAGACACAGAAGCTAAGTCCATATTTTATGCAGTCAGTACATAATGGATGTCACTGTTTCTCTTGCAAGACCCACCCTACTCTTCCTCTGATTGGCTTGCATCTATATTGTTCTAATATGACAAAAGCCTCTACAGCTTTGTGCTCCTGGTCCTCCATGCTAAATACATCCCACAAGTCCTCTTTCTATTTTCTCTTTCTGTGAATTGGCACGATGCAAATAAAGATTGATTGTTTGATTTAAGTAACTAATAGGCACATTCTCCCTGTCGAAAAAAGCAACTAAATCTCACAAAACTTTTTGTATTCCTAGAAGTCAGTCAGACAACAAGAGGAGGGGAAATGAGTGGAACCCATGTCCACTGACAAGAATTAGCTAGCTGGTGTGCTATTACCTAACTGTGCACTGTTAATAGGCTGTGTCTGTTTTTTTTGTGGTTGGTTTGTTACACAAGTAGCCAGCAGTGGAGCTGATACAGCAGATTGTGAGCTAAACACTTTGACCAAGGGTAGGCTGGTATGGTTAGGTTAGGCTATTGCAGCCTGAGTTGCGCAGCAATGAGTTAAAAGACCACTCTGCCAAGCTTAAGACACTTTGGCTTCCCCAAGAGGATCAGAAGGAGACAGGGAAGGAAGCCGAAGAGGTTGATGTGTTTACCAGGGAATCACACCAACCGTTATTAAAGTTAGGCACTGCTTTAGGTAAACTTCATAAGCAGACAAATCATCCTCCTCCTCCTCTTTCTCCTCCACTGCCTGGCTCTTTTCACTTGCAGTGGCCTCTCCAGCTCAGCAACCGGCTCATCTGCGAACCAGCAGTAGCTGCTATCATCACTCTGTCCATCTTTGATCTTTACAGTTATTTTGCCTAATTCTTTCTACTTTCAATCAAATGTGAACCACAAACAGTAGCCTCTACTGGGCCTTCACCTTTTCTGTAGTTTGACTGAAATGATAGTGGAAAATATTACAAGCTTTAGACCAGGGATGCCATGGCTACGGCCCGCGGGCTGGACCAGGCCCGATTGTACATCGCATCCAGCCGTGGTTGATAAGGGAGAGCATTTTGTGAAAAAGTGGGGTCGTCTTATAATCGGGGTCTAACCGTTGACACATGCTGATAGTTGTCTGGGTCGCTACACGACCGCAATGACAGAGGGCGCCAGCTTATTGTAGAGACGTCGCTGTCACTGTGGCTAGGGTTATCTGTCAATCACAGCGGAGAAGAAGTGACAGGAAAAATGGAGAGACGCTGTGATTTTACGGAGCAAAGTGGATCAAGTGGGGCAAGTTAACAGACATCTGAGGCGGAGCTATGATGCTAATTTTAAGATAATGGTAATCAATGCAGCGGAGGCGTCAAACAACCGTCAGCCAGCCAAGAAATATGGAGTTACGGAGTGTAACATCCAAAGATGGCGGGTCCAAAAAGATCGTCTGAAAACGCCAACAGTAAGAGAAAAGCTTATCGTGGTCCTCTAAGCTGCCGCTTCCAGGAGATTGACAGGAGGGTATGTGAGCTTGTTATTGAGAAACAAATTTTGGTTATCAGAGTCTTTTTCTGAAGATTAGTCTTGAAAAGAGGGGTCGTCTTATAATCAGGGTCGTCCTATATTCGGGTCAATACGGTAATTTTCGTGGAATCCGTCCGTCCGTTGGTCTGTTGCTGCTGCCCGCCTCAGCTGCTGCAGCGCTGTACACTGACCGGTATGCTGACGGCTACGGTAGACTAGTCGCTATTGACATGTTGTCAAAAAAGAGGAAGGTCGACACTGAAGGTCGCATCTTTCAGGATAGATGGAAAGAAAAGTATTTATTTTGGGAAGTAGGAGGCAAACCCGTGTGTCTTATTTGTTCTCAACAAGTGGCTGTAGCAAAGGAGTACAATATCAAACGACACTATGATATTCAGTCACTTGGCCTATTGTTGGATAACTTTATTCTGGCACTTACTTTCTGTGACTCATTTAGGCCTACTTGGCTTGGCCTTCTTTTAATTGGCCTAATTATGCATTGGCATGTTTTCATGTGCAAGCCTTCAATAAATATGATCAAAGTAATTTACAGTTTACACTTGTGTTATTTATAGGAAATGAGTTTTGTTGGCACCTAGTCTATTTTGTTGCATTTCTAATTTATAAATGTAGGCTACCTGCATGGATAGGACAGTGTTACGTTTTTAGAGGGTAACTTGCTTTATGCTGCTATGTAGCTAATTGTAGGCCTCATCGTGAGGCTATTGTGGTGCCAATGCAGTTTCTTTTTGATGTGTAAGTCTTCATGAATAATTTCAAGCAGCATCCATGTGTTGAGCAGGGTTTGGTCTTTCAGGCTGAAAGTGTAATTCTGCCCCCTGACGACTCACTTGAAAAAAATCTGGCCCCCTGACCAATTTCACCCTGGCATCCCTGCTTTAGACTATATGAAGTGTATATATACTTTATTATATGTCAGTGTTCTGCTGGGTTTAACATGTTAAATTGTTCATTCAGGAGGCAGTATGCAGTATATACGGATTGAGTATGCTTTAGGCAGTACGTTCGTATGTGATTTGGAGATTTTGAACAACTGTGGTGGTGAAAAGTGAGTTAACTACAAGCTAGCTAAAGGGTAGAAGTGCTTGACAGGAAGTCTTACACTCATGTCTGGATCTGTATCTGACTTGGAAAAAAGGTGAATAGATTTATTGACTTACTGTTCCTTTAATATAACTTCGTATGTGGGGATTTAGCTGCTGCAAGGTGTGTGTGTGTGTGTGTGTGTGTGTGTGTGTGTGTGTGTGTGTGTGTGTGTGTGTGTGTGCGTGGAGCAGCATTAAGACAGAGAGAGTGCTGACCCTGGTGTTTCCTTATAGGGAGAGGTACAGCTCAGAGGTGTATGTGCTAAGGCACTTGGGTGGCTTAAATACACACTGCCTGCACTCCCAGCAGCCTCAAATTCTGTATGTGTGTGTGACTCCCTGCCATCACCAGGTATTCCACCAACACACTCAAATGCTACTAATGTCACAGATGCTGTACACTACTTTAGCTCAGTCAGATTACCACAAAATCTCCAAAGCAGGTGATTCAACTGACCAGACTTCTTTGAAACTGAATGCAAATACATGCAAATTATCCATCTAGTGGGTAGAGCTAAAAGTGTGTGATATCACCACAATATGGTGGAGCTGAGTGGAACTGAGGGTTCAGATAGTGAATGGAAATTGGAGGGGAAAATTCTACTACATTTTACATCTATTTGTAGTTCTCATGTATTCATGTATGTTCTTGGTTAAAGTATGTTTAGGTCATTTAATTACATTTTTAGAAATGGGTATTGAAAAACAAGAACGACATGAGTGGTTATTAGATTTTGTTTGAAAGTAACATTATGTAAACATTTGTAATTTGTTCTCCCTTAGCCTCCACATTAACTGAAGCTGACAGAGGTTAACTATAGATAGGACGATGCTGTGTCTTTTTGATCAATTGAAGCCTTTTTAACTTCAGGATGAAAGTGTAGCCACTGTCTCCCAAGCACACAACTATTTCCTTATAACAGATAAAACGGGTAGTGTCAGGAACAAGAGTTAATGGTTTGTAATCATTTGTGAGAAGTGGACTGTCTTTCAGGAGTATGTAGAACACATGATCTGTTATTGCTGTGTGGTGTTGTTCTTACAACATCATAATTAATGTTGCTCCTGTCATGGTTCATGTATTCTATGTCTTTGTGTTGTGTCTTGTCTTATGTTTTGATTTCCTTGTCCTTTTTGTGTCTCTTCAGTGTTCCCCTCCGTGCTCTTTCCACTATGTTCTCCCCTCTGTATTTTCCCATTCCTCCTTTCTTGTCTGTCTCCCCCTGTCTGTCAGTATTGTTTCCTTCATGCTTTCTCCGCTGTGTCTTCCCCTCATTATCTCACCTGTCCTCCTCCCTCTATGGGGCTAGAACAGTCTCAATATTATTCACAAATAAATGCAGAGGGATTTGTATCCGCAAAGCTGGATCCGTATCTGTGCCTCTAATTTGCAACTTGTATATCATCATTTGTTCATCAACTTAGTATTTTTCAGTGGAAATATATTTGTGAATTTCCACCTATTTGTGTGGATACTTTTGAGACTCTTCTACCGTGTTGTTTTCACACAAAATCCACAAATGCAGGGTGCAGGTGACTCGTAAAATGTCGCTTGACTTGTGTCTCGTAAAACTCTATTTACAAATGAATGCAGAGTGATTTGTATCTTTAAATCTATCCGTATTTTAGCCAAAAGGATTTGTATCTGTAAATCTGAATCCGTGTCTCAGCCAAAAGGATTTGTATCTGTAAATCTCAGGGGCGCCGCCAAGGATTTTGGGCCCCATGAAAAAAAATCTAGTTGGGCCCTTGTATAGGTTGCCCATGTCTCAAAGGGCCCCCTGTCAGTGCCGGGCCCTTGGAATCGTCCTAACCTTCCCCCCCCTGGCGGCACCCTTGGTAAATCTGAATATGTATCTGTGCCATCTAACTTGTATGTCATCATTTGCATATCAATTTAGTATTTTTCAGTGGAAATATATTTGTGAATCTCCATCTTTTGCTGTGGATCTTTTAGGACTGTTTTTCTGCGCCGTTTTGTGTCACACAATTCACAACTCGTGTGTGTCTTCTAGGGATGTAACGGTATGAAAATTTTACACCGTGGTAATAGTGACAAAAATTATCACGGTTATCAGTATAGCGCGGTATTTTAAAATGACTTCAAAATGCTGAAAAAACACAGATACACTGATAAATTGAAATAATTTCACCAAGATTTATATTTAAATAGATTTATTAAATATCATTATAGTCCTAATCCAAAACCTTAACAAAACACTGCAAAATCAACATTAAATAAGTATAAAAGAATGTATCAAACTGTTCAAAATAAACCTTAAATACAGTAGAATGAGGCAGCAGCACTTGATTGGCCAGCAGACCCTCTCTGTGAAAAAAATGAATAGAACATGTCATTATTAATTATTACGGTCAATACTAAGGTTGCAACCAACAGATCACAAAACTCACAGTTTAGATCAGGGGTCACCAACCTTTTTGAAACTGAGAGCTACTTCATGGGTAGAGTCATACGAAGGGCTACCAGTTTGATACACTTTTCTGAAATAACAAATTTGCTCAGTTTGCCTTTAGTTATATATGATTATTAATGATACTCATCTATGCGAAGACACTGATCATGTTAATGATTTCTCACAATGATTATCAACAATGACTTAACAAGGTGGGAAACAGATAATATCAATATTCAGTTTTCATTTTTAGAACAGGCCTGAGGGCTACTCATGTGGTCCTTGGGGGCTACCTGGTGCCCGTGGCCACCGTGTTGGTGACCCCTGGTTTAGATCATATCACTTTTGTTAGAAACAGGTTGGAGAATTTTTTAGATCAAAACAAAAAGGATAATTGTTAAATAAATTATGAATACTCTATTTTGGCTCTTCTCTCTTCTTCTCTCTATCTAGACACGTGTTATATTCACCATTTTATATTATTCTTTATATATAGTCTATTCTACAAATAATCCACAAGTATCATATATTTCTGATATTACATATATATATATATATATATTATATATATATATATATATATATATATTGGCTGTCTGTCTCTCTGTCTGCTTGCTCGTCTGTTGTCAGTGGACTCGGTCAATCTGATTGTCAGATGTCTGCTGAGCCACAGGTAGACGCTGCTCAGGTGAACGGAGCTGAGTCAGTTTGTGTTCACTAACTCAGTCCACCCAGTACGTGTTTGTCTCAAATCCTCCTCACTGCAGCTCTGCATCAATATTTGGGGAATTATTAGGTCAACTTTAAAAAGTGAAATCTATAAGAAATAATATAAGCGGTTCAGATAACGTGCCAAATCACGGATCAACTTCGTTCAGTTATACCACTATCTGGTCAGTTTACATTAGTGACAACAGCAAATTAGACAGAGAAAACTCGACACACACATACATCATGCACCCGAGTTTAAGGTTAGCTTACCTTGCATTCGCTGAACAGTTGAAGGTGATGGTCGTAAAGTGAAAGTAAATTGGATGTGTTGCCGCCCCTCGCAACAACTTTCTTCTCGCAGCTCCTGCAGACAGGGCTGCCATCCTCGATCAGCTGTCCATGAGAATTCTTATAATAGCCAGAATACGCCCAGACTGCAGATTTGGTTCTCTTTGAAGGCGGAAAAATGCCTTGAGGGTTAGGCTATATCACGTCCTCCCTCCGCCATGTCTTCTTCACTACATAACAAGCGCACGTTGCGCGCTGCGCATGGGTATCTCGCGGGTTTTCCACACCGTGCTTATCGACCGCGGCGGTTACCATGGTAATTAAAACTTAAACGGTAACCTTCACCGTCGGGAATTTTACCATGGTTTACCGTGACACCGGTAACCGTTACATCCCTAGTGTCTTCCAGTAGATGGCGCTAGTGCAACATTGATAGACGCTGTTATACTAAACAGAAGAAGAAGAAGAAGAAGAAGAAGAAGAAGAAGAAGAAGAAGAAGACCAAACCAAGTGCTGTCACTTGTTGTCTGCTTGATGAAGGGGCAGCAGCAGCATGGCTAGTTAACTTGCTGCTTCCATGCTGCTATATTCACACTTTATTAATTATGAAAAGTCACTCAGAGCCATAACTGCGGTCAAGCCAGCCGTGGTTAGCTCGGTCAATTCAGCCGCACGTTGTTTTCTATTGCACGAATCTACTAACATTTACGGTAATCGTAGTGAAACCGCTCTGAAGAGCTGCTGGTAGTGACTGTGGGTCAGACTGCAGTCTCACAGTCAGACCCATGAAACATACGAGACTTTTACAGTCATTATTCCCGGTAATAAACTGAAGGTATCACGAAGGTATGCTTCGGTATTTCAAAGTAAAGGACGACGTGAGGAAAGAAAAAAGTTTCCATAAGTAGTTCAAGATTCATATACTGCTGGACTTAATACTTCCTAGACTACCTGCACTATGAAGTATATTTACTGTGTCCTGGTCAAGTAATCCTGTGTCAAAATCCTTAACAGAGGACAAGAATAAGGATATTTCACCCAACTTTGATGTGGAATATAAGCTTATTTTCCATAAATAGTCCATGATTCATATACCGCTGAACTTAGTATTTCCTAGACTATGTGCATGAATAATATGAAGTACTGTTACTGTCATTCCCCTGCTTTACCTGCTTTCTCCCATCCCTGAGACCCGTAACACCAGCATGGATGGCAAGTCATTAAAAATGTACACTGCACTTCTATCATGTTGTGAAATAAAAGCTAATGATTTCATAGTGATAGATTTATAAGATTATTGAAAAGTACATGTTATTATTGGTGTATTATGGATGTATAATCATTACAAAACCTCCCTCTCTGCTCCATGTGGGGAGCTGGTGTATGTCTATTTTGTCATTTTTCTCAAGCTTGAATTTGGGGGTTCTGCCCTGATGTTGCACCTGGAAACTGCTGGAGCTAATCTCCCAGTTTGGGGGGCACAGCTCCTATTACCACTGGGACCTTTTTGGTCTTCACCTTCTACATCTGTTCAAGTTGTTCCTTCAACTCCTGGTACTTCTCCATCTTTTTGTGCTCTGTCTTCCTGATGCAACTGTCAGCGAGAATTGGCACATCAATCTCAACTGTTCTCTTCTGCTCCAAGTCAACTACAGTCAACGTCTGCTGGCTGATGGTCAGCTCACTTCTACAAGTTGTATCCATGGCCTGATATGCTTGAGGTGTTGTTATGACTGGAAAAAGACCTTCTCATGAATCCAAGTTTCAGATTTGCACAGAAATACTCCGATCTTTAACTTAACAAAAAGGGAGCAATACCACAGTCTAATAATACTCTGTTAAAAGTACATTTCTACATCAAATTTGGGCGAAAAGGCTTATTCTTGTTCTCTCTTCAGGATTTTGACAGAGGATTATTTAAAAAGTACACAGTAAAAGTACTTGATATTATGCATGCACATAGTCTAGGAAGTACTAAGTTCAGCGGTATATGAATCATGGACTATTTATGGAAAATAAGCTTATTAGTGGTGTCAACAATAATCGATTCGGCGATGCATTGCAATGCGGGGCATGCACGATTCAGCATCGATGCGGCAACGTGCCATAATCGATTATGTCACTGTTTATTTTCTGGCCTTGAGTGGACAATCAAGTTGTAAAGTTTCAATTACTTCCGGGGGCATTTCTGGAGCAACGTTGCAATAACATGCGCAGTCTGTAGCTACATGCTAAGCGGCAGCACTAGCTAGCATAAAAACAACAGTATCAGGGCCGTCCCAGTGTGAACGGATAATCCGGAGGCGCGGAGCGAGGGCGTGTTGGTCAGACAGTCTGATAACTGCACAGGTCCTTCACTCAACTAAATACAGAGAATTGTCCCACAAAGAAACGTTACATGACCGAACTAAAGTAACGTAGCAACTGTAACTGTCTTTGGCAACTTATATCAGGAAAACAAATAGCACAGCTGTACATGGAGAAGCGTCCGTCCTGACTCTTCCTCACATTTCTGCTCCAAAAACAGCGTCTGTCAACGGCAAACAACTTTAACTCACCGAGTGTTTGTGACGAAAATAAATCACCGCGACCGCCAGCCCTCCTGAACGAGACTTCAGGGAACTTTCCCCCAGAAAACAGCCTCCGTCCCCGCGAGTGACAGAGTCAGACAGCGTCCTGTTTACTGATGGTGATTATGTATAATTATGTAGTTTAGCGCGAAAAACTTAACAAACTTAAGTCACTTTCCAGGATGTTTGGTGGGTCAGGATCTCAATCACTACACATTATAACAGCATCCATAACAGGAGAGGGGAACAGGTGAGTGATAATATACACATAGCAGCCAATAAAATCTGTTGTTCAATATCTGACTGCTTGTATTGCCTCATGACTGATGAAAAATTTGCCTTGTTGTGTGCAGTAGAATTTTGATGCATCGCAATGCATCGTAGAATCGAATTGAATCGAATCGTTACCTGTTGAATCGTAATCGAATCGAATCATGAGGGCAGTGCCAATGCACACCCCTAAAGCTTATATTCCACAACAAAGTTGGGTGAAATATCCTTAATCTTGTCCTCTGTTAAGGATTTTGACACAGGATTACTCAAAAAAGTACCCAGTAAAAGTACTTCATATTATGCATGCAAGTAGTCTAGGAAGTTCTAAGTTCAGTAGTGTATGAATCTTGGACTACTTATGGAAAATAAGCTTTTTATTCCACGTCAAAGTTGGGCGAAATATCCTTATTCTTGTCCTCTGTTAAGGATTTTGACACAGGATTACTCAAAAAATTGAGAGGGCCGTATTTATTTATTTTCACATCAGAATGCTCTGAAATGATTTGAGGTACATTATAAGGTTGTCTACTGTCATTCCGAGGTGGGGGAAAAAAAGAAACGTATTTATTAGTATCATTATCATATCAGTGTGACCTAATGCGATGGCAGTAGCTGCTTCTCCTTGGTGAGACGTCTGATGTCAGGTGGCAGTGATGACGATGTTACTCTCAGCCAGGGCTGGACTGGGACAAAAAATCAGCCCTGGCATTTTTGTCTCAGACCGGCCCCTCATAATTAGCGGAGCACATCCGACTAGTAATTTATGTATGTGTTCCCCGAAGGAATGTATTTTACTATTATCCCAAACCCAACTCTAATTATTGTGAGGTGTGCATATGTTTACTGACTTGACTGGAAAAAACGCTCACAAACCCTTTCAATCCTATGAACAACTATGTCTTTAGAAGTCTGTCAAATAACCATTGTGGAAAGCAAATAAGTACATTTACTCAACACATAGTTCTACCTCCTTAGGTATATTCTACTTCAAGCATAATGTATCATCAGCATCCTAAATCTCAGAGGTTTAGCGTCTATTGTTAACTCCACCACTTTTGTCTGCTCTGTGTAGTTCAATTGATTTTTTTATCCTTTTTATTGAAATCATCTCTGATAAGTATTTTCTGAATTTCCCTGATATAGCAGCTCAATTCTAATTCTTCAGGTTAAAAGGTGTTCCCTCCTTTAAAAAGCTATAACATGCATTTGTATCAGTCTAAAAACAGGGCTGCTTTATGAACTCATGCAAAGCAACTTGTCTTAAAAGCATTTAACACTGTGTTACTCTTATTCAATGTGGGCATACCTTTTGCTAATAATGCTTTGATACTTTTTTTTTTACACTTACTTTAGTAATGCTTAAATTGCAAAGCTTTTATTTATCATTTTTCAGTTTTAAAATCTGTTTTTTAAAAACATGTTTAACCAAAGCATAGAGGGTTGCTACAAATTAGAGATGCACCGATCCAGTTTTTTCCGATCCAATCCGATACCGATACCTGGACTGAGCGTATCGGCCGATACCCGATACCGATCCGATACCATTGTTGAATTAATAATAAACTGTATACCTTCCACCATGTGAAAGGGACTAAAGGCACCAGACTTTCCTAATTAAGACAAAATAATCAAACAGTTACCGAACATTGTAAACATGTGTAACATTAATAATAATAATAATAATAATAATAATAATAATAATAATAATAATAATACATTTAATTTATATAGCGCCTGTCAGGGTACCCAAGGACACACGTAACAAAGTGGAACAAACAAATCAAAGAATGAATGGAGCGCCTGTCAGTCAGCACGGAGGGAACACTAGCACCAAAGTCAGTAGCACCGTCTGTAAACAAACTAGCGTCTGGAGGCTCCGTGCACACAGCGGGGGCGACCATCCAGCATCGCTGTGAGCCGGGGAGACCGCAGCAGCAGAGGAGGAGACAAAGCAGCCCGGCGGTGAATAACCCTGAGGTTGTGGTGGAGGGAGGACCAACGGAGCAACGATGGACAGCCCACAGAGTATTGAGTACGTCGGTTTGAAAGTTAGCGTTGCTAGGCTAACAGCTGACCGGTGAGGCTAACAACTGATGGCGGGGCTACTAGCTAATCAGCGGAGAAATGTGACGTGAGTACGTGTAACGTCCTGCAAACAGGAATACAAAATAAAACATAGCAGCTGAACCTGAGAATAAACTAATAAAGAGTTGGTCAAACAACAACTTGCCTCTTCCAGCATGCGACACACTGACGCTGACGAATGACGTAGGATGTGCTGCGACAGCGAAAAAAAATAATTGGATCGGCTGGTGGATCTGTTTCATTTTACCGATCCCCGATCCAGCCGTTTTGTCAATATCGGAGCCGATATCCGATCTTAATATCGGATCGGTGCACCCCTACTACAAATTCAAACTACTATGCAGCCTTTCAACACACCTTTAACCTAAATATCTAAAATGCCATGATGGAGCCTAAAATGGACACTTGCTGCTCATCAACATTTCTCAGCATTGACCGTTTGCTATTTTATCAGAATAAGGTGCCGTGGCTGCCAGATTTTGGGAAGTATGCAACACCAATTAATACTGATACTAATCCATCGTCATTGCTCATCATTCTCATGTAATTAGAGTTCTCAACGGGCCTGAAAATTACAACCCAACCCGGCCCGCGGGTTTTTAAGCCCGAACCCGACGCAGGGGAGGGGTGGGGCCACTTTCGTACGATATATCCTGATTGGTTCAGTCCACTGTCTATATTGAAGATGGACCAATGGGCCACCCCCTCTAAATTGTGCTCTTAGAAAAGATTTAAATAAAAAAAAAAAAGAGGAGAGCTGAGAGATTTCATTGGATTAGCTCAATGTCCTTCAAGAAAATCAACCAATGGGCCGTTGCGTTCGATAAAAATGATTATAAATCTTTTTGATTAAATTATGACAGCCCGGCCCAAAAATGTGCGTCGGCCCACCGGGCATTGCCCCGTACGCCAGATGGCCAGTCCATGCCTGCTCTCAGCTGGTTTTCCAGGTTTGGGTCAGTCAGTCTTGAGCGGAGCCGAGTCTTTGCAAGAGTCAGTTTTGAAAAGAAAAACTGGAAATCTCTTGCAGTATCCTTCAATGATTTCTCAATGTGTTGTGCCATGTCAGTAATTCGATCTGAGACGGTTCTCCGAGACAAACTGACATTCTGGAACAGCTTGATTTTTTTTTTTCTGGCGCGAGCAGCTCCACAACGGCAACGAGGCACTCCACAAATTCACCCTCGGCATGAAGTTTCAGCTTCTTAGCAATTACTCACTCACCATGAAGCTAGCCTGCGTCACGTTGTCCTGGTCCGCTTGCGGTTTGGATAAAACTTCTTGCTGGCCAATCAAACTCTGTCAAAGATCGGCAACTTTATCCACGCGCACTTGTCCTTTCAACGCATCAAGTTTTGCATGTTTCGCGCTGTAATGACGCTCATGGTTTGCCTTTTTCATTACTGCTAGAGTGTTCCCACAAACCAGGCACACAGGCTTGCCTTTCACTTCGTCCATTTATCCTTGGAAGAGCGACACTCCGTATCAACTTTACTTTTCTTACTCGCCATCTTCCGTTTTAGCCAACACTAGTCTCCTCTCGTCACCTGTCAGTCACTGAGGACACGATGCGATGAGATGACACGCGATGACAGTTATGCTGATGTTGTGTTCAATGGCCTTGGTCATGGCCCGGAAAGACAGACACCCGCCCCGGGGGCATTTAATTGCACATTTGAAATATTTTTTCCTGAATTAATTTTTTGTGGGTGTACTTAGGGATTGCCTTGCAAGCCGGACCAAAAAGTCTCGCGGACTGTATACGGCCCGGAGGCCGGAGGTTCCCCACCCCTGCTCTAAACCAATTCGACCACTTCAGAGCGTACTGAACACAAACTAACGTTATAACTACCTGTTCACATGAAAGACACTTTTGCTAACCAGTAGCCATAAACAAAAAGCTTAACACCTGAGTTGGCATACAAGCTAGCAAGCTAGATTTAGCAACAAGCCACGTAGCTCGACTGCAACATCGCACGGCCATAATGCGCTATTGCGAGTATTACTGTAACTGCTGCCACCATAGCCTTGTGGTTAAAACATAGAATGAAACATATCAAACAAGGCTCCTTACTTATCCAGCAGAAAAGCAGCAAACTCTGCATCACTCTTAAGTTCTTACAAATCCCGCAGTTACCTCCACCTCTGAAATGACGCTCCGATTTTTATCCTAGTTTTCTCTCTGGCTCGGCCCAATTCTTTGTTTTTACACTGCTTCTGTTCATCAGTGTTATTTCTTCTCTTTGACGTGGGCAATGGTGGGGCATTTTTCGGCTGTTTGTTGTTGTTGTCTGTTCTTCGCCATTGTTTACAGTTTGGACATGAAAGTATCTGACCAGGTAAGAGCAGGCACTGCGCCTGCCTGGGGGAGGGGCACTGCGGAGTAGTGCTTGAGGGAGGGGGGCTGCCAGAGAATGACTGACACTTCTCAGACACTCTCCTTGGCTCTGATTCGGAGCGGTAGATTTTTGCAAATCAAATGACAGCCACTGGGTGGAGCCAGAGACAGTGGATTTTTACACAGCTGAGCTGTATCTTATTCTACTGTCAGATCATAATGACAATTTTAGCAAATATAACCAAAAAATAGTTACAGACTACAGCTTTCAGTGTTTGGATAAACAAAAAGATTGATGCATTATAGTTGGGCTACTGAACGGCTGTGTATGTGTTCATGCATCATTACTAAAGTGTCTTCCTGCATTATTCACAGCAGAGTTGGTTCTGAACAGGTGATTACCAGGTACAGCACATGCTGAAGTTGTAATCAGAAATCTCACAATTATGGTTTGGAGGCAGGGGCGTAGGAATGAGTTTAACATTGGGCGGGACACATACCGGAAACCTGACAGATCCGTTAATGGTTTGAACAGAAATATGTCTTAAATTAACTACACTGCAAAACATTCAAAAATATATTTTATTCTACTAAAAAGATACATTTGTAAAGGTAAATGAAAACACGTTTTGAATGGCAGTAATAAACTGATAAATATCAAATCAATTATTTAATTGCAGGCCTAATCATCCAGTTTTATAGATTAATAAATTACATGGAAAGAATATTGATCAAAGTTTGAATTTAAATTTCCTGAATGAATTTTCTTTTCTTAGTTGTATCTTATGCCTCAATGAACAGATACAGGCAAAGGTTAAAGTGAAAGGCAAAAACAGCATCAAGAATTTTAACATATAAACCAACTTGTTTTTACTCTCGAGTGTGATATCCTTTCACATTACCACTAACTAACTGGTGTGTGAAGGTAAAGGTAAAAGACATTAGAATGGATGTAATTAACTGACAAATATCAATTCCTGTGTAGTTTTCTGTCACAAATAAAAGTTGGATAGCACTGTACAGTCCTGCATTCAATAATTTGCATGCCGTGTGATTTTTTTTTTCAGTATCAAACGTGTGCCTTGGCACACAAAAGGTTGAAAAACACTGTCCTAGGCAAAAGAGCCAAAATGTTTTTCCTCCTGTCATTTGCAGCCACAAATTGCTTGCGAATTGACTTCTTGTCCAGTGAGTCAAGTTTATCCTGATCGACATGACAGACAGCAACATGGTTAAGTCTGCTTTGAGTCATTAGCCGTTTGCATGCGGGGATCCTGCGCCAATTCTCCGCACCCTCCCCTGTGTGAAAGTTTCAGATGCGGAGAGGGGGGAAATTTCCCTCCGCCGTTGATCCGCCTCTGGAGGTAGTATCAGGGCCGCATTATTGGTGAACTGTCCCAGTGTGAACGGATAATCCGGAGGTGCGGAGCGAGGGCGTGTCAGTCTGACTAGTCTGATAACTACACAGGTCCTTCACTGCGACTGTCAGCCCTCCGGACCGAGACTTCAGGGAACAGCCTCCGTCCCCGCGAGTGAGGGTGTCAGACAGCGTCCTGTTTACTGATGCTGATTATGTAATTATGTAATTTAGCGTGAAAAACGTAACTTCGTCACTTTCCAGGATGTTTGGTGGGTCAGGATCTCAATCACAACACATTATAACAGCATCCATATGAATACAAACTGTCTGCGGGTTTAGATTGACAGGGGGGACACCTGGGAAACACCGACGTCATCAACATGACGTGAACCGTCATGCCTCTTTAGGAGCCGCAGCGCTGGCTTTTTGTGTGAATTACATGGTGGTACGGCGGAGATGCTTTGCTATGTGTGAATCACCATCGGCGGAGAATTAGCGAACCACCGCTCCGGAGATAATGCGGAGACGCTGTGTAAAAAGGGCTACTGTGGACTGGAGCCAAGTTTTGAGCCTGTGGAGGACACTAAACTTCTCTCTGCCTCAGAGGATGAAACAGGGACTACCAAAAGCCACCTGATCAGGTTTTTCACTTGCCCAAATAGTCTACGTACCTATACAGGCAATCCACAGATGATCCCTGCAGCCTCTGCACTGTTGCTAAATGAGTAGTTCAGGCGAAACATAGAAAGCTGCACTGAAAGTGACTCTCTGTTTAACTCTAGTTATTTCTCAATAACTGCAGCATCAACTGCTCCACTCAGAAGTGTCTCTTCCAACTTTTGCAAAGTAAACAAGTCATCCTGGTTAAATAGCCCACTGAGCCGTGCATCTACAATACCCAGGACCTTAAAGAATTCCCCTCTGTAGTGGTCATTGGCACTTTTAAGCTGATGTGCCAGCTCCTTCAGTAAAGCATTTGGAGGTGGTCTGGTCTGTGGAATGGAAATGGGCTTAACACCTAAAGACTGAACCACAGCCGTCGCCTCTTCAGAGTTTTGAAACTTGCCTCATCTCTTTTGGCCTTGAGGCCCCTAGGTCCTAACAACTTGGACAGCAGCCCTCATGCCAGCAACGGTTTCAGTTCTCTTCTGAAAAGAGATGTTCAGGCATTCAAGCTCACAAATCACTTGTGAGGCAAGGATGAGACCCTAAACTGTTTTGCCTTTCCTAAACTGCCCTAGCAGGCCATTAGCAGTAGATGCAGTATTTGAGGCACCACAAGCCATCTCCTGCAAGCTAGCCAGCACTGACCGATACTGTGACAAAACAACTGTGATGGCTTTGCCCCGTGCTGTCTCGTCTTGTGGGACACAGGAGTTTTATTGCAGTACGTGATGGATTCCCTGCATGTGCTATTGCTGCATGGATCGCCTTAAACTTCCCTGAATGAGACAAAAGGACTCCAAGCTGGTTGACACAATCCAATGAGTCTCTGATCAGAACAGAGGCTAAGCAAGCTTTCTGTGTGATTAAATTAGTACAGTGGGCTCCACAATGAACGTAAAGTGCTAGTGGCTGCTCTTGTTTTATCAGTGCCTATGCACCAGCATGCTTCCCAGCCAAATTAGCTGCCCTGTCCTAAGTTTGACCTCGTAAACCATGCCTTGGTAAGTTTAATCTCAGCAGCACATCTTTAACTACTCCAGCAAGGCTCCTTCCAGAATACAAACCAATGAACTCTTCATGGGGCTTCAGGTCATTGTCCCTGTCTTGCCAAATATTTGAACTCACAATTTTCCCCAGACAGTGCCTGTTGTCTACTTGTTGATTTGTCAAATCACTGGACAACTGTGCATATACAGGGTGATTTTCTTGTGCAGTCACAGAGACAGCATGACAGTGTGTATGACTACTTTCATGTGCTTTACATATTTGAATAGCTTTTTTCCAATTTTTGGAAAAAGGCGGGCTCTGATTTTGCAGCAAATGGTGTGACTGTCCTGGTAAATTCTCTTGCAATAAAAACACAAAACCCCGTTCTGCACTGCATCATAATGTAGCTAGGGAAAGTCCATGTACCACCGCTTTTGGAAGGAGAGAGTTCTGTTAGACAGAACTTGAGTGTCAATGAATCTTGGGTGTGGCTGATATGACTCTGTCCTCTGTCCCCTGACTTCAGTGTCTCTCAGCTGTCTGTCCCTGCTCTGAACACCCTAAAAGGAAAACAGTCACAATGTCTCACAATGCGATGAGACTGCAGTTACTACAAGCACCCTAACCTTAACCCTTTAAGGTACTAACCTTAACCCTTTAAGGTTAGGCGAATAAGGTATAGAAAAATACTGATGGGAAAGCTAGTGCAATATTAAAATCATGTTTGTTAGATTATTGTTTAAATTCAACCGTGTTCACTTCTTATCATGTTCAAACCTTCCTCTCATGATCAACAATCTAAAATCACCTCACCCTTCATAATAGCACCTACCCGCAACTCTGCAGTGCTGGCTCTCCCTGCATCCCCCTCATTACCAGTGTTAGTTTCCAGCTGAACTTCATCTGATCTCTAATATAAAAACAGTGGAGATGAATATAGTATAGAAAAATACTGATGGGAATGTCAAGAAAAAGTGAAAAACACACAGACAGACTAACTCCTTTCTAGATGTGGGAGATGTGTAACGTTACTCGTTTTCAAGTTACATGGGTTAAGTTATTAGAAAAATCATGTTCTTTTATAACCATCGCTTTTGTCCGTTATGTTACTGGAGAGTCCGCCATATTTTCACCAGCCAACGTTGGCTAGTAACCTTAATAGTAACAACGTTTACCTAGCAACAGTGTACTAGTTAAAAGTTGAATCACAACATCATCTTAACCTCAACAAGTCTAACGTTAGACAGAAAATATAATTATCCTCCTGGACAAAATTATTACCAACTGACATTTCCTTTCTTTCTTTTCTTCCTTATGAGAAAGAAATCACTTACACTGAGCTGCTGCTGTCTTTTCATCTCAAAGTGAAACTCTCGCCAAAATGCAACCTAGGCTTTTTTTGTAAATGTATATGAGTCAAAACTTCGTGTAAAAGCATAATTATTCGGTCAATTTCAACATGCAGCTTTATCACTCAAGCTACCCTTGACTTGCTAGTACCGAAAACGCGAACACTTTTGGTCCACCCCTTACAGGGCTCCTTGAACGGAGAGTTAGCATTGACAGCTAACAGCATGGGGTCAGGACTTTACACTGTGTTTTAAGCATCTTAACATGCTCCAAATATCACCCCAAAAGCTATGCAACATCCGCAGACACCTTTCAACACAGCACTGTAGCGTTTATGACTCACAATGAATAAAAAAGTGGTTAAAATAGTGTGTTTGTGCAAGCAGCTACATATAGTTTGTTGACATCCCTGTCTTCTGGTAGTCCAAACTAGTCGATCTGTCGAGCGTGCGCTTACTCCTTCACTGGCAGAGATGGAAACTTGAATTTTGAAGACAGAAATGTATTGCAGCATTTTCGTTTTTCTGTTCATAATGTACATGTCCATGTTACAGCCTGTCATGAGTCATGAGCCTTACATTAGCCTGTTATGAGTCTATTCGCTCTGCTCTGAGAGCTAGCTTGTCTGCGCATGATCCTAGCTCGTACAGAGAGGGGACTCGTCAGTGGCGATCGAAGCTGTTTCCGAAATAGTCACGATGGAGAGCTTGTCTGATGACGAAGTGGAAGACATCGACGGCGAAGCTTTTGAATTAGACGGTAGACCATATTTGTTCGAACCGGAGTATACAGATGAGGAGTTACTTGCACTAGAGAAGGAAAGAGCTCTGCTCTCCTCTCTGCAAGAAGACGGAGGCGGAGCATGCGCATTAGTCTGTAAACAAACAGATAGTAGATGGAGAAACTGAACACAAGAAGAAGAAAACGAAAATGGCTAGTACAAGGAAACCAGAAGCGTTTGTGTGGGCCGATAATGAGGTCAAACTGCTGCTGCGACTCACACTCAACTACAGGGCGAGTAAGTTGCAAGAAACACGAACGCAAGCAGTAATCCGCCATTGTTGTTGTTGTTGTTGTTATGAGACGTCGCGGGGTTCAGAGGTCAGAGGCAAGAGGTCGAGGGGTGGGGCGATGGCGCCATCGTTTCAGAAAGTATACGGATTTGCCATCCACAAGAAAATGGGAGGGTTGCGTTTTCAGATTTTTCCACCCTGAGACCCGGTTTCAAAAAAGTGCGTTTTCAGGATCCGTGTGGACGATCGGCCAAAACGATACAATACATGTGCGTTTCCACAATAGAGCGTTTCCGTCTGGACGGCCTCTCAGTGCAGAGCGAATAGACTCATAACAGGTTATTGTAAGGCTCATGGCTCATGACAGGCTGTAACATGGACATGTACGTTATGAACAGAAAAAAGAAAATGCTGGAATACGTTTCTGTCTGCAAAAGTTTCCATCTCTGCCAGTGAGGGAGTAAGCACACGCTCGACGGATTGACTAGTTTGGACTACCAGAAGACAGGGATGTCAACAAACCAGTATGTAGCTGCTTACACAAACACACTGTTTTAACCACTTTTTTTATTCACTGTGAGTCATAAACGCTATAGTGCTGTGTTGAAAGGTGTCTGCTTATGTTGCATAGCTTTTGGGGTGATATTTGGAGCATGTTAAGATTCTTAAAACACAGTGTAAAGTCCTGACCCCATGCTGTTAGCTGTCAATGCTAACTCTCCGTTCAAGGAGCCCTGTAAGGGGTGGGCCAAAAGTGTTCGCGTCTTCGGTACTGGCCAGTCAAGGGTAGCTTGAGCGATAAAGCAGCATGTTGAAATTGACCGAAGTTCTCCTTTAAGTTTTTGGCTCAAACTCATTTTCAATGGGAGTGCATGGGGCACTTTTACGCGAGCATCAAAATCGCTATTTTTAAAACACTAAGAAGGCTCGACACGACATGAAATTTTGCTCGTAGTATCACCAAGGTCTCTACACATAGCTCAACTGAACCACATACACTCTACCCAGACGTGTCGATCCCCGAGTACGTCTGGGCTGCCATGAAGACGGCTAGACGAAGAAGCTACTGCTAACGTGAGTTGTTCAAAAGCTTTCTTTTCAGTAAACTCTGTGTACACAAACAATGCTCTCAATGCTCGTGTTCAGGTGTATAGACCCTGGTGATACTACGAGCAAAGTTTCATGTTGTGTCGAGCCTTCTTAGAGTTTTAAAAGGTTTGCCTCATATGCATTCACAAAAAAAGCCTAGGTTGCATTTTGGCGAGAGTTTCACTTTAACCTCTGACCTGTCTCCAGCTGCAGACTCCCGCTTCCCAAATAGTCTGAGCCGAGGGGGTGGACCGGTGACAAGACGCTGTGTTGCGCTTTCAAAATAAAAGCAAGTAAGTTAAAGATTTCAAAATCAAATATTATTCTCCTCAGCGGTATAATTTTTGAGTGGGACAAATGCGCCCGTCTCCAATCCACCCCGGTTCCTACGCCCTTGTTTGGAGGTATGGTACCTTCACATGTTCATGTGTAGAAGCATTGCAGATTGGATCATGATAGCAAAATAAGCTAACAGTTGCTCAGAGAGCTCAATGGCCTGCAATTTAAGAAAACACAAATGAAACACAATGGCCCTCATTTATCAAACGAAGGGACGGCAGAAAACCGTGCGTACAACCATTTCCACGCAAGCTTCGGCATTTATCAATTTGGATGTGAGCGGAAGCTACGATCAGATCTCACGTCAGGTCTGAGCTCATGTACGCAAATCTGAGTCTGTGGATTTGCGGTGCAGCACAGCAAAATCTGGCTGAGACTGAAAATAATTATTAAACAAACCTCAGCTGTCATTAAGCATAAGCAGTCACATATTTAGAACAGATCCAAACAGATTATTTTTTACGTTTTTATTGATAACACTTTTTTGTAAAATAAAATATGTAAATAGCCTAACATGACAACTAATTAACGGAATTCCTAATAACCCCGCTGGCAAACCTGCTACAGAGCAGGAGCGCAAATTCAATAGTGCGCGCCAGTGGCGTGCACAGACTTTTTGAAGGGCAGGGGCGAAAAGAAAAAAAAGGGCACATACAGCGCGTTCTCGCCACTGAAGAGGGCACTAAGTTCCGTGTGTTGCCGAGGGCACTTTAGACATGTTTATATGTTATACAAATGGCACATTATATAGCCTTAAAACAGACTAACTAGACAGACTACTCAAGTTAATTTGTAGTTAGGATCAGCATCCACGAGAGCTGTGTAGATTCAACATTGGACTGTGATGAACACAGAGACATGGATGTATGAAGGAAATAAAACCCTAGAGGGTCTGAGGGTCCTCCCCCAGAATATTTTCAATTAAGTAGATGCCATTTCCTGTATTCTAGTGCATTTTAACACCAAATTAGCACCAGATAATCCAAACTGGTTCTGTGAGATATAGTTCTGGCTCAACATAGATCAAAAAGGGGCCCAACATAAAAGTCATTGCAACAGTAATGTTTCATAGTATGTCTTGATTTTAATAGTTGTCTGGAGTTTAGTGTGTTTTCTTCACCCAATAGGGCTCTGTGATAAAAACAAAGGGAACAATACACATTTAAATATTGTCAAATATTTGACAACTCAAAAGAAACAAACTATGATGAAGCATGGACATACAGTGGCTTGCAAAAGTATTCGACCCCCTTAAACTTTCCACATTTTGTCATGTTACAACCACAAATGTAAATGTATTTTAATGGGGTTTTATGTGATAGACCAAAACAAAATTGTGCATAATTGTCAAGTGGAAGGAAAATGATACATGGTTTTTAAACATTTTTAAAAATAAAAAACAGAAAAGTGTGGTGTATTCACCCCCTGAGTCAATACTTTGTAAAACCAACTTTCCCTGCAATGACAGCTGCAAGTCTTTACTCATTCCTTCTTGCAAAATAGCTCAAGTTTAGTCTGATTGGATGGAGAGTGTCTGTGAACAGCAATTTTCAAGTCTTGCCAAAGATTCTCACTTGGATTTAGATCTGGACTGTGACCAGGCCATTCACACATGAATATTCTTTGATCTAAACCATTCCATTGTAGCTCTGGCTGTATGTTTAGGCTCGTTGTCCTGCTGGAAGGTGAACCTCCGCCCCAGTCTCAAGTCTATTACAGACTCTAACAGGTTTTCTTCCAAGATTGTCCTGTATTTGGCTCCATCCATCTTCCCATCCAATGGATTGAACAGTGCTCTGTGAGATGTTCAAAGTTTAGGATACTTTTTCATATTCTAACCGTGCTTTATTAAACTTCTCCACAACTTCATCCCTGACCTGTCGGGTTGGGCTTGATGATGCTGTTTGTTCAATAATGTTCTCTAGCAAACCTCTGAGGCCTTCACAGATCAGCTGTATTTACACTGAGATTAGATTACAAACAGGTGGACTCCATTTACTAATTAGGTGACTTCTGAAGGCAATTGGTTGCACTGGATTTTATTTAAGTGTATCAGAGTAAAGTGGTTATATACTTTTGCACACCACACTTTTCAGTTTTCTATTTTTAAAAATGTTTGAAAAACACTTTGTGTTCGTCTATCACATGAAATCTCATTAATATACAATTGAGTTTGTGGTTGTAACGTGACAAAATGTGGAAAAGTTCAAGGGGGGTGAACACTTTTGCAAGCCTCTGTATATGTTTCCAACTGAGCTGTGCACTTGAAAAAGGCATTTTAAAGAAAAGCATTTTCAAATATTAAAATAGAATCAAAAAATCCCAAATGCTTAGCCTGGCGGGGGGTGAACTTAAACCTGGTGGAAATCCTGATATGCAATGCTAACCCAATGCTTCATTCTACTGGCTAGCTTTAAAAAGCTATTCCTGCAAGACTTAGCTAGGCTAGCTCCTCAGCCTAGGCTTAAACATGTGATAGGCATCTCTACCTAATAATAGCACTTCCAGGCTACATACACTAGTATTTAGTAATGCAAAATTGCTAACTTAATAGACAGCTTGCTATATTAGCTACCTACTTCACACAACAGTAGGATGCCGGGTTGCACCTCAGTCAGTATTAAGTCCCCACTGACATGTGAGCATTTGAGAGAGAGTGTGTCTAAAATTGAATACTTAAATGGATGGAATGGACTTATTTTAACAACGGGAATGTGTTCTTAAAACTTAAGTTACCATCTATCTAGCTGCTATCAATTTATTCCATTATTTACTAAATACAATGAATCTAAATGACCTAGCCTAAATTGTTAATTGAAAACAAAATCTAGAAAGTTTTTTTAGCCCGTTTGCAAAAAATAAATGAAAAAAATACATTTAAAAAAAACAGAACATAAGGGCTAATGGCCATACAAAGTGTATTGAACATAAACAGGGTTTAAAATGACTCTGGGAAAGCTTGCATGCCTTAATTGGAATCAATATTCTCCATCCAATGGCAGCGCAATGGCAGAGAGAACTTGTGTTTTACCAACCACAAGGGCACTTAAGCATGCGTTCATACCACCCATCACTAGAGGGGAGGTTATCATGTTTTGCCAACCAGGAGTGCGCTTAAACTTGTTTTAACCACCCAAGAGAGCAATTAAGTGTTTTATTTTCACCGAAGAGGACAGTTTAGTGTGTTTTGCCAATGAGGAGGGCACTTAAAGACGCCCTTTTGCCACCTACATAGATAGTTTATATTTTAACCAGCCAAGAGGGCAGTTTAGTGTGTTTTGCCAACCAGGAAGCACGCATTTTTTCCTCCAAGAGGGCACTTTAGCACGCGTTTTTTGCCTCCCAAGAGGGCACTTTAGCACAATTTTTTTGCCTCCCAAGAGGGCACATTAGCACGCGTTTTTGAGAAGGCAGTTGTATTTTGCCAACCAGGTGGGACCTTTAGCACGCGTTTTTGCCTCCCAAGAGGGCACTTTAGCACACGTTTTTGCCTCCTAAGAGGGCACTTTAGCACACGTTTTTGCCTCCCAAGAGGGCACTTTAGCACACGTTTTTGCCTCCCAAGAGGGCACTTTAGCACACGTTTTTGCCTCCTAAGAGGGCACTTTAGCACACGTTTTTTGCCACCCAAGAGGGCGGTTTATCATGTTTTAACCAACCAAAGGGGCAGTTTAGTGTGTTTTTTGCCTCCCAAGAGGGCACTTTAGCACACGTTTTTGCCTCCCAAGAGGGCAGTTTATCATGTTTTAACCAGCCAAGGTGGCAGTTTAGTGTGTTTTTTCCACCCAAGAGGGCACTTTAGCGCGCGTTTTTCAACAACTGGGCCACAAGGGGGGGCAACCGCCCCCCCCCTTGCCCCCCTCCTGTGCACATCACTGGTGCGCGCACACGCACACGGGTCACAGTGGAGCTGCTTCGGGTTGCTGAAGGGCAGGTGGCTCCGTCTCAGACCAGCAGGGGGAACTCTGCTGTATACCCCAGAGAAAGTGTGCCATATTATTTTGGCCTGTTCAGTTTTGCACAACATTGCATTAGTGAATGGAGCCTTTGATGTGCTGGCGCTGCCGGGATGCCGATCTCCATCTCGGAAAGTGGGCGAGGCCTCCGAACCAGGAATATTTAAGGGTGTAACATGTTAATGACGATCAAATTCAGCTGCCACATTTATCAAGACCCGATCATTTGTACGCTGGAACTGGTCAGATACGAACGTTTCATAAATCACACCTGTGTCCTGTCGTAAGACCAATTCCGCGCACAGATCTGCACCCGTTTTCATGCAAGATTGATAAATGAGGGCCAATGATATTAAGGAATCATCTTCAACAATTTGACACTTGAGGTGTTTCTGTATTTGGTTAAGTTTTCTCTTTTTGCAAATGTTGCCACTGTATTGTCAAATTGGTGAAGATGCCTTCTTTATTTACTTGCGCTTTGTTTATTTTTATGTTTATTTCTATGTTTTTAGATACTATTTTGAGAATAGGCAGAGGGGACAAGTTTTTTATTTTGAAAAGTTTTGTGCCTTTTCTCAAACTAAGCCTCTAAAAAAAATTACTCCAACAGGTACTTTTGTCCGCATCAATTTAGATTCAGTATTTGTCTGTTAATGCATTAGACTGCGTGCTGTATGTTGGAAAATGTAAAAGGTGCTATAGTTTGAAAGCATCTCTTGTGCTTCATAGTAGCCTTATTTAAGAAAGTAAAAGTTACTTTGAATTAGTCAATAAAATTGAAGACAAAGTTAAGGTTGGCTGAGTACTCTTCATAGGAGCATTCTTAACTACGAGTAGAATTAACTTAAGAATAACCTTCATATTGGGGCAGCTGTAGCTCAGCGGGTACAGCAGGTCGACTAGTGATCGGAAGGTCACTGGTTCAAATCCCGGCTCTGGGCTGGGCTGAGCTGCATGTCAAAGTGTCCTTGAGCGAGATACTGAACCCCACATTGCTCATCAGTGAGGGCCCTACGATGAGCTGGCGACTTGTCCAGGGAGTACCCTGCCCTCGCCCTGAGATGAGGCTGGGATTGGCTCCAGCAGCAACACCCCCGCGACCCCATGGAAAGGGATAAGCGGTTACGGATGATGGCACATGACATGACATGACATGAATATTACTTCCGAAGAATTTATGTTTGAAAATTATTACCTAGCTTTTTCCAAAAAATTTCACTCCACACTTTTTTCAGTGTGCAAAGACATGACTTAAAGGTCCCATATTATACTATTTTTCATCAATTTCACACAGCTGTCAGAGGTCCAACAACTCTGTATTTGATATGCATTGCCCCAAACCCATCTGTGGTCCTGAATTTCAGCTGTCTGAAAGTCGCTCTATTGAGCTCTCCTGACAGCCGGCTGTTTCTATGCCTGTACCTTTAAATGCTAATGAGCTCCGTCTGTCAACGCTTACTTGGAGAGCCTTGCCTGCTACGTCACTCTCAGGGAGAGGATGCCGATTGCGCTAGCAGTAGCATGCACTAATGTTTTGGTAGATGTATCGCTATGGCTCGCAGAGATTTTTTCGTAATACCAGTTTGACTCAGAGTCGGACCCAGAAGGAGAGGCTTCCGAAGGAGTACAGACTCTGTGGCTGCAGCAGGAAGTTTCAGAATGGTTAGTGTGTCTGAACAATGTTAGTTTGTTCTATGTGTTGTTACTGTTACTACCATGTAGTTAATGGCTAACAGCTAGCTAAAGCTGTGTTTGTCTCCAACACAGTCTCCAAACTCTTGGACACTGTTCGCATCGTCTCTGTCTCCAGTCTGCACATTTCCAGACTTTTTACTGTGACAACCAAGCTCCCTCGTATTATTATTGACATTAAACTTGCTTCAAACGCCATTGCATAGCGGACCGAAGCGGTGCTAACTAGTTAGCCAATTTCCAGCTTCACCATATTCGTAGGCAACTACAATCAAACCGCGGCGACACTTTTCGGTGGCTCGGGTGCATTTGCTGGGTCCCGTAAGGTTGGGACTGATCCTTTTATGAGGGTCAGTGTCGAGGCAAAACCAGCTTTGTACTGACCCTCGTTACTGAAGCAGTCCGATGTGAAGTGGTTAGCACACACATACACAAGCTAACACCAACCATAGCCAGCACGTTGTCGTTAAAATATGAATCGCAAACCACTGTCTCTTCTGTTGTTCTGTAGCTGGGACAGAATATAGGCACTTATGTTGATTTATACAACCAACAACAGAGTCACTTGCGTGTCTAGCTCTGAGCATCGACGTTGCGAAACACTGCTATCTTACCGCTGGACACACCGAACTTCACCTCGGGGATGAATGCCCCCTCTCAGATATCTCCTATCACCGCGCAGAGAAGGCCGGCCTATGAAAATGACTCCTTACGTAACGTCAGGAGCTTAATCTGAACAGCCTGTTGGAGCGCTGTTTTACCAGTGCATGGGCTGCAGAGACCATGAAGGAATTGCTTGTTTTCCTTATTCTGGGAGTTGGCAGGCTCAGAGAGGACCAGCTTATATATGTAGAGACCAGAGAAAACGTGTTTTTCATAATATGGGACCTTTAAGTCTCACAAGAGGAGAGGCAGTCCTCTGAGACGAAGTGAAGGTCAGACACAGAGGGATAGAAATGAGGATTGAATTTAGCAGACAGTGGAGTGAATTTTGTGCAAGGGAGCCAAAGAAGGCTGATGGGAATTTCGATTCTGTAGTATGGGCTAGATTGTGAGGCAGAAGGCTAGAACGTAGGGTATCGAAGCAGGGGGACGAGACATTTTGAGCTGATGTTGTCGAAGTGAATAGAAATAGATTAACTTGACCATTTGTTCATCATCAGTTCAAGGACCAGAGTCAGGAACTCGTTGAACTCCTGTCCACGAGATTGGTAAGCTGGACAGGAAATATAGAGAGAAACCTCCATATAGAGAGAAACCTCCAGGACTCTGAGCTGTTTAGAATGAGTTTGGGACTTTAGCATGCATGATGAGTATGCCTTCGTGGCTGTCAATCACTTGTTAAGAAGTTTGGTTGAGGGAGGGAAGAGTAGCCCAGCTAGGTAGATGTATTCACTGGTAAGGATTTGCTGTCAAAGGTATGCCAAGATTGGAATAGGTTGCTCGATGGATTTCTGAAACCAAGGGAAACCAAATGTTTTTCATCAGTGGGAAAGGTGCATGTGGAGGAATTGTAAATGGTGCAGCAAGGATGGCTAATGGGCTGCAGAGAGAAACTTGGGAAAAAGGGCTGCCTGTCCCTCATGTTTCTCTCCTCTGAGCTGCTAGTTGCCAACCTGGTGGCAGTAAGCAGCGGCAGAGGTTGCTGTAGAGGAGAGGTGAAGGGGAGGAGAACTGGCAACTCGTTGACAGTAAAAAGGCACACTTTCACAATGAAGTAGTATGTCCCAGTTTTATGAATGAAACGCCCACTGTCCCAATCGTATGCGTACTGCATGCAACAGTATGTACTTTGTAGGGGATGCTGCATAGCATACTAATAGTAAAAAGAAAAGTATGTGGTTCAGAACATGCCTATGAAGGTTATTACAAAAAAGAAATGGTAGTGGGGAGAGGAACTGGAAACCCGGTGCCAATAGGGAGAGATAGAGGTTGTTGCAAAGAGGATGTAATGGGGAGAGGAGTGTTAGTGTGGAGCAGAGCTGGCAATCTGGGAGGCGCTTTGAAGAGCGTGATGACATCACACATAAGAGACCTACTGCAGCGTCTACCTGAGTGAGGATTGTTATGATTTACAACCTTCTTGTGTGTAAGAGTGTGTAAGAAATTGGAAGGGTTTTATTCACTGGAGCGGTTTCTGGAGGGGCCAGGTTACGGTTCTGGGCCTTGCTGAGATTGACACTGAGACTGGAGCCAAGCTGAAGAGGTCCCCATCGGACTGAGGACAGGAGATCCATATTGGAGCGATCCATGGGTGAGTCCAAGTTTTTAATGACTTGAGACTGCAACGTGGTTTTCTTACGAGCGATGGGGTTCGATATTGCATGCACAAGAAACGAGAGAGGCAGGCATGAAGCGCGATGAGGTTTATATTGGCACATGACAGGAAGGGGAGTGATTGAGGTGTCTCCTCCTGAACTTCAGCTAAAACTAAAATTTTAACATTATATTGTAGGTAGACTGTATAGGCTGTAGGGCTACAGCTATGGAATATTTTTAGAATCGAGTATTCTACCAATTATCCCACCGATTAATCGAGTAATCTAATAAAAAAGAATTTTGCATTATTAAACAAGAATACCAAATAATGCATAACGAAAATGACAGGCCTGTGAAATAGACCGAGCAATTGGCTTTTATTCCTGAAAAAAAACGTACAGGTATTTATTCCAACTATTCCTAACACCGGGAGTAAATGTGTGTGTTTGTTTATGTGGTCACCTGTGCGTGAGGGAGAGTGAGACAGACGAGATGAGTGTGTGTGGAAAGGAGTTATTTGGTGTAGTCTATTACTCCCTTGCAATTTAAAACAAATTTGTTTCCACGTCTTAACATGATATCCAATCATACCGACATCAGGCTACAGCTTCCACAAATACCATACGCTCTAATTAGCGATGGAAGGCTACGTTGAATTAGCTAACATCAATGTTTACGTTAGCTTGCGTCGGCGACACTTGGTGAGCTGGTGCTTACTGGATGCTTTCGGTTCAGATGTTGAATCATTGTTGACGTGCTGTTGTGGTACGCCAGTTCTGCTTTGCAGTAGACAAGTTGCACTTTGTTATCTTCTTTTTTAAGTGTGAAATGATCCCAAACTTTGGACATTCGCTTAGGGCTGGGCGATTAATTGAATTTCAAAAATTTTCGCTTTTAACCACGCCAGTGCATATTGCCAGTGCGTATTTGGAAAAAACGCGCAGAAGAAGATGGTAGAAGATGCAGAAAGGCAGCTTTTGGTCGGGAAGAATGGTAAAGCGAATTCTGTGGTGTGGAAACACTTCGATTTCGAGGAGTCTGACTCGGAACAAACGAAGATATTGTGCAAGATATGTCACACAACCGTGTCTGCACCACTTTTACATATTTAATTCATTTCATTGATATATTTTACTCTTATTTATTTGCATTTTTCTTGTTTTTCAGTTCAAACTTAAAGTGTTAAAAGAAATACCAGAGTTCAAAGTTCGACAAGTGCTTGTTCTCAAATCAATGAATAATCGCTTTATTGATCATGATTACAATATCAATCAAAATAATCGTGATTATGATTTTTGCCATAATCGAGCAGCCCTACATTCTCTGACTGCGGTGTGTGTCCGCAATAACAGTCCGTGTGGGAAAATGATCCCTGAGCTAAGCAGGCCACATAACGGGGGTGATAGGAATTAAACGAAACCTTGAGGCAGAGATTTTGCTTCGACCATTTTTTGTAATCAAATTACTCGAGTAATCGTTGCAGCTCTAATAGGCTGTTAGCTCGATGTTAAGACATGAAGGGAATTCCCATTACCGAAGTAAGACTATCTTTACAAATGGACCGTTTTACATGTCTGGTCATTTTTGCTACAGTTTTTCATATGCTCTGGAAACAAACTTATAACTGCTGACCTGACTGTTAACTCAGTCTGCTGTTCTGCAGCTTTAACACCACACTCAGCAACAACAGAAAACTGAGAGTCAAAAGTCAAACGCAAAATTCTTTATTCACTTTACATTTACATGCACTATTTCCTCTTTTTTATTTCAGTTTTTGTATGTTGGGGTATGCTTTCAAATAGACTAGAATACACCCATAGGGGTGGCAGTGTAAGGTATTTGCCAATAATCACTTAGAAGGTAAAATCTGCAAACAGAGTTAATAAATGACATAAAAATGATGATCAGAATTGGAATGATTCTGGTGTGAGGAAAATGTACACTTGTAATATTCAAGTCTTTAAAGCTGGTTTCATTATTTGCTTTTGGCATCCAGGAGAATCACACCTTAAATCAAGAGTTCCATCTATTCTTCTCTGTGGACAGAACCGTTTGATTAAGGTTGCACGCTATCTGACACAAGGTACCCATCAACAAGTATTAGGTTTGCCAATATTATATTGTTGGGAAGTTGTGATAGGACTGCAGGAATATCAATCACGTATTAATTAAATCTACAGGGGGCAATGTGAGCCTTTGACTCTATGTAAACAGAGTAAAAAATAGTTCCAGATTGCATACATTCAATGGCCAATCTATTAGATATAGCTGTTCAATTTTATAATGTCAAGTTTTTGTTAACATTGTTGGAGATGTGCACATTGAATTATATATTAAAAGTGTTGCTGTATTGAACTCCATTATAATGGAAGATGTTTCTCCATATTTACAGACACATGGATTAAATTATTAGAAACACTTCAGAGCAAAGGACAATATGCATTATAATATACAGGTGTAATTTTGAGTTGGTCACTGAGTATACATTGTCACTCCAATGACTAAACCTTTTAACAACACAAGTGACAAACAAGTATACAGTGTATCTATATTCTACACATCTTTGTTCTCTTATAGCTCCTCTCTTAATTGTTGTATTTTGGTCATTTTAGACTTGATAAACATATGTAAGACATGTTAGACGCAAACATGTTTAACCCTCGAGGCACCTTAGGGTACCAAACGTGTACACTCTGCTTTTTTGACGTCTTTGATTCTCAATATATCAGTCAGTTTAAAGGCTAATTATATGAAACTTGGCCAGGATTTGTTTTTTATCAATACTTTTAAAATTCCATGATCCCCTCTATTGTAAGGTGTATAGAAGAGGAGATTCGCATGTATACCTACACTCTTTCACCTTGGGCCTGATTTGGACACATTGACTCCCATTATAACCACATATTTTTGATATACTGTATTCCTGACATATTATAATGCTTTTCCCATGAATACCTAATAAATCTAAGCCACTGCCTTCAAAATATAGGGAAAACAGGTTTTAGGTCTGATGACCCCCCCAAGCCCCCAGGGGCAGCAGAGCTTTATCACATACAGTTTCAATGGAGGCCTGGTTCTCTTACTTCGCAAAATGCATGGCAATGAAAACACTGAACACGATAAAAATTTTGTTTTTGCTGTTTGTTGATCAGCAGAGAGCCACCTCTCCTATTGGATGCCTGGTACAGCATGTTTACGCAGGTGCATGTTTGAAGTCTGTGAGAATAGTTTGCAGCCATTTCTCCAGCAGGTAGCCATGAAGAGAAACTAGAGGAGGCTCTTGTTGCAGCCTTGCAGTGAGAGTGAGCAGTATGTTACTGAGGTAGATGTTACCAGCAGTGAGGATTCATCTGAAAGCCAGGAGGGATCAGGGGAGGAATTCCTGCCAGGCACAGAGGGGTCCTTCAGCTTGGAGGAGGAAGAGGATGAAGAGGTGGAGGAGGAGGATGAAGAGGATGAAGAGGAGGAGGAGGAGGAAGAGGCAATGGAGGATGACACTTCTTCATGGAGAACCAAACATGGGAAACTTCTGTGGTCTCCCACACATAAAGAGTCCCTGCTGTTCTTTCCCCCTCCTATCTTGACTGCAGGGCCGACGTACTACGCACTTGCCAGAATCAGCAGCACTGAGACTGCATTTGATCTTCTTTTCCCTGAGGACATCCTGCAGCTAATTCTGCACTTCACAAACCTGCAGGGGAGGAGGTCAGTACATGAATGGATAGATTTTAATGGGGAGGAGGAGCTGCAGGCCTACCTGGGGCTGCTGATATTGGCAGGCATGTTCAGGTCACAGCACGATTCAACCAATGAGACAATGAGACGGGATGTGCAATTTTTGTTGCAACAATGTCCCTGAAGAGATTTTTGCAGATCAGCCGTGTGGTTCGATGACAGACTGTCTTGGGAGGGACATATAGATTGATGAACAGCTGGTCCCTTTTAGGGGCCGCTGTTCATTGAGACAGTGTATGGCCTCCAAACCTGCAAAGTATGGGTTGAAGATTTGGGCTCTCTGTGACGTGCAGACCACGTCTGCCTGGAGGCTCCAAGTGTATACAGGGAAGCCTGCTTCCTAGAGAGCACAACCAAGGGATGCGGGTGGTACTTCAGCTCACTGATGAGATTGAGGGCCACACAGTCACCACCGACAATTTTTTTTTCACATCTTTTCCCCTGGCTAATGAGTTACAGTAGAGGAGGATGGCCCTGGTGGGGACACTTAGGTCCAATAAACCTGAGCTCCCCCCGCAGCTGCTCAACATCAGACACAGAGAGGTGCTTTCCTCTGTGTTTGCATTCACCCACAACAGGACTGCTGTTTCTTATGTCCTGAAGAAAGGAAAAAATGTTCTTGTCCTGAGCTCAAGACATCAGGAGCCAGAGGTCCAGGAATCTGGAAAACGAAAACCTCAGATCATCCTGGATTACAACAGATGCAAAGGGGCTGTGGACCACCTAGATCAAAAATAATAATGTATCAAGATCAATGTTATTATCAATTATTGACCTAGTCAAGGCTCTAATAACCTCATCCTAAATATTCCACTTTGCACTTTATTTTTGGACAATATTCATATTTTGTGTTTTTCTCATTGAGAAAATCAAGTGTTTTATGACAAAAAAACATAAAAAAAAAACACAAAAAAATATAAAAAACTTTATATCTATGGTTAGGTCTGAAGTTGTTGAAAAGATTTGATGCGGTGAAAGTGAAAAAAAATATTTATATTTATTACAATTTAATGAGGGACCATTTTGGGTCCCAAGGTTAAAACTTGTAAGTTTGTTGAATAAACGTCATTGCTCCAAAAATAATAATGCATCAAAATCAGTGTTATTATCAATTATTGACCTAGTCAAGGCTCTAATAACCTCATCCTAAATATTCCACTTTGCAATTTATTTTTGGAAAATATTCATATTTTGTGTTTTTCTCATTGATAAAATCTGGTGTTTTATGACAAAAAGGGCATAAAAACAAAAAAAAAAACCATTAAAAATATAAAAAAAACTTTACATCTATGGTTAGGTGTGAAGTTGTTGAAAAGATTTGATGCAGTGAAAGTGAAAAAAATATTTAATAACAATAATAATAATAATAATATAATAACCTTTATTTATAGAGCACCTTTCATGCACAACTGCAGCCCAAAGTGCTTGATCAAAGCAATATCAGAAACAATAAAAACAACAACAGTTGAAAACACAACACATCATCAACAAAACAAAGAAAAGCAGTAACAGTGATAAAATCAACCCCTATTAAAAGCCAAATTAAAAAGATATGTTTTCAATTTCTTTTTAAAAATGGCTAACGAGTCCGCTATACTTAGGTCTAAAGGGAGAGTGTTCCAGAGTTTAGGGCCATTAAAACAAAAAGCAGCTTCACCAGTTTTCTTGTGGATCACCTTAGGAACAACTAAAAGACAGGCACTGGAGGACCTGAGCATTCTTGTTAGGGTATAAAAAGAAAGCAAATCGCCAGTATAAGATGGTGCTAGATTATTTAAGACTTTATAAATGAGTAAATGAGTAATGTGATCTCTTTTTTTTGTATTAGTTAAAATCCTGGCTGCCGCGTTCTGAATAACTTGTAGTTTCTCTAGTGACTTTCTAGGGAGACCAGTAAAAAGAGAATTGCAGTAGTCCAAACGACTAGTTATAAAAGCATGTACAAGTGTTTCAGCATCATCCTGACTTAAAAAAGGTCAAATTTTGGCAATGTTTCTGAGGTGAAAAAATGAAGTTTTTGCAACACTGTTAAAATGGCGAATAAAATTAAGGTCAGAGTCTAAAATCACTCCTAGGGTTGTAACGTGATTTCATCTGTTGGGACAGACGGCCAAACTTTGACTGAAGTTTCTGCCTATCTTCTAGTGGGCCAACAAGTAAAATCTCAGTTTTCTGCTCGTTCAGTTTTAAAAAAAATTTGTTCATCCAGATGTTAATATCTGTGAGACAGGAAAAAAGATTGTTTAAGGCACTAGGGTCCTCTAATGAAACGGAGATATATAATTGCATATCATCTGCATAACAATGATGATGTACATTATAAAAACTGATTAATTTACCTAGAGGGAGCATATATAAAGAAAAGAGGATCGGACCAAGGATGCTCCCCTGAGGTACACCATACTCAACATCAAAAGTCCGTGAAACAGAATCACCTAGGCTAACAAAGAATTTCCTGTCAGACAAGTAAGAACGAAACCAGTCGAGCACAACACCAGAAAGACCCGTCCATTTCTCAAGTCGATGAATTAAAATGGAATGATCAACAGTATCAAACGCAGCACTCAAGTCAAGTAAAAAGAGGACTGCAACGTTATTCGAGTCAGCTGCAACTCTGAGGTCGTTAACTACTTTTAATAAGGCAGTTTCTGTAACTGTGGTTAGTGCGGTAGCCAGATTTAAATTTATCCAATAAATTATTAGTGTTAAGATGATTAAATAGTTGATTAAAAACGATTGTCTCTGACAGTTTACCAATAAAAGGAAGATTAGAAATAGGTCTGTAGTTGGCCACTAGTGTCACTAGTGTCAAGATCAGGTTTCTTGAGCAAAGGTTTCACCATGGCTGTTTTAAAGCAGCAGGGAAAATCCAGACTGCAGAGAAGTGTTGACGATTCTGGTAGTGTCATTAGAGAGGCACAAGAGACTAGATTTAAAAAGTTTCGTTGGAATAGGGTCTAGTGAGCATGTGGATGACTTCATTTTGGTTATAGTGGCACTGATTTCACTATCTGTAACTAAATTAAAAGATGTCATAGATGGAGGCTCGCTAAACTGGTAGATCGCAGATGGTCGTTGAATCTGTGACTAAAATAAAATTTATTTTCAATAATGATTCTTGAGAAATGGGCCTGTCTTGCTTGCTTAACAGCATTATTATAAATGGCAATATGGTGTTTAAGGATGTCAAAGTGAACACTTAGTTTATTTTTCCTCCATTGTCTCTCAGCTCTACGACAGTTTCTTTTAAACTGACAGATAAGATCAGTTTTCCATGGTACTTTTTGGGTTATTTGTCTTTTTATATATCTTGGAGGAGCAGCAATGTCTAGAGAGGATCTTAATTTCTTGTTAAAATCAAACACTAAATCATCAACAGAACAGGCATTGGATGGAGGAAAAATATTCATGTTATCAAAAAATCTTGTCCTGGCCCTGACATCAAGTCGTCTTTTCACAACAGTCTCATTGAACTGAGTTGATACAGACGTGATGACATTGAAAAACACACAGAAATGGTCAGAAACAGGAACACGAGTGATATCAGAAATGTCTATTTCGATACCTTTTGTGAAAACCAAGTCTAGTGTATTTCCATGATTGTGGGTAGCTCCTTTGACATGTTGCACAAGACCAAAACTAGCTAAAAGATCTAAAAATTCCATGGCATATAAATCAGCGGTATTATTAATATGACAGTTAAAATCCCCAAGTAAAATAATCCTGTTGTAACTGGTAAGAGCAATGGACATAAAATCTGAAAACTCAGATAGGAAGTTAGAGTTGTATTTAGGAGGTCGATAAATAGTTATAGTTAGTATAGACTGCTGAGTCCTAATAACTGAGACTAAGTATTCAAAACATGAAAATTCACCAAAGTTACTTCTTGAGCAAGTGAAACTGTCAGAGAAGATACTGGCCACTCCTCCTCCTCTTTTATCTTGTCGACTGGAGTATAGAAAGCCATAATTTGGGGGAGATGATTCCAATAATATGGCAGAAGCAGTTGAAGAAAGCCAACATGCAGTGACTGCAATGGAGTCCTGTCCGGGCTCCCTTCCAAAACCCTGGACAGGCTCCAGTATGTGCAGAATTCTGCTGCCAGGGTTCTCACGCGCACCAAGCCCTGGCAACACATCACCCCCACTCTCATCTGCCTTCACTGGCTCCCAGTTAAATCACGCATCACCTACAAAATTCTCCTTCTGACCTATAAATCTCTCCATTCCCTCACCCCCCAATATCTAGCTGACCTCCTCCACCCCTACACCCAGTCCCGGACGCTGCGCTCATCAGGCACACACAAGCTCTCTATCCCTCACACCAAATTACAAACAGACAGAGCCTTCTGTGTGACAGCCCCCACTCTCTGGAACACTCTCCCAGCTGAAATTCGCAAACAGACTTCTTTGGAGACTTTCAAAAGAGACTTAAAAACCCATCTTTTTAATAAGGCCTATCAGCTCTAGATCCAACCAAATCAATCAACTTTTCTATTTCTTTTTTGTTTTCATTTGTTTGTTCTTTTTGTTAAGTGTCCTTGGGTACCCTGAAAGGCGCTATAAAAATTAAATGTATTATTATTATTTATTATTAACATTCAGTTAAGAATAAAAAACTGAGACTATGTTGAGAAATAACATCGTTAATATAAAAGCTCTTACTAGAGAGGGATCTGATATTCAGAAGTGCTAACTTTATTCGTTCAGGATTTGGGCAGACAGGGATTGATTGAGATTTAATTTTCACTAGATAGCGAGGGTCAGACCTCCTGCGTATTTGGCAGGATCTAAAAGACTTGTAGGAAAGTGACCGTGCATTCAAAATGCCAATTTGTTTTGGTGTGCTGAGGGGGTTAGAATGAGGGGTGCCGTTGGTTGAAATAGGAGATAACAAATTGGCATTTGGGGCCCATGAGGGGGCAGTGGTGAGTAAAAGAGGAGTTTGAGCCGCCACAGGGGGCGGGGAGGAAGAAGTCTGGAAGGGGGTGTGTGGTGTAAACAACCGTCAGTCACGTGCAGCGCATGTAGTGGCAGTTTGTACAGTATGCTGTACAGCATGCTGCAGATTAGCGGCTAACATCCTACTGCCCAGCTGATTTGGGTTTATCCGTTGGGCTTGTAGAAAGAATGGCAATTCCAGAAAAGGTTAAAATTGTCAATATAGTCCAAGTCAAAGTCTCTGCAGGTAGAATACAGCCAGTTGTGGAGACTGAGGACTCGGCTGAACCAAATCGGGCTGGATATGATCACCGATTTACCTGTTGTGCGCAGGAAGCTGAAGAGGTCTCTAAAATCGGCTTTGGTCAGCTTGGACTGCTTACGAGCAGTGTCATTACATCCGACGTGGACAATAATTTTAGTGACCGTGGAGTGCAGGGAGCGCAAAAGTTCCTGGAGTTCATTTAAGAGGCACAGTAGATCTGGGGAGGCAGTGAGTGACTGTATTGAAGAAGAACTTTTTTGTTGAAAAGATTTGATGCGGTGAAAGTGAAAAAAAATATGTATTTATGACATTTTTATTACAATTTTAATGAGGGACCATTTTGGGTCCCAAGGTTAAAACTTGTACGTTCATTTTAAAGGTGCCTCAAGGGTTAAACAAGGTTGTACAAATAAATGTTTATCTGCCTATCTTCATGCACATAGTGATTTGTCCACACAATTTAATTAAACTTTGGCACCAAAAAGGTAAGGTATTGAGTGAAATAGAAACAGTAAAATTATGGCAACAAAGTGGCATTCAGTATTTTTTAATAGATTTTGAGTTCTGTGATACTAATCATGCAATCTATACACAACTAACTTCTAATTTTTGTTTTGCACTATCTGGACAATTTTTTGATACCCATATTTATTATTTGTAAATAACAATACACTGCTGCACATGTTTATTATGTATATAGAAGTCTATTCTATTCTTTTGATTATATTGTTTTTTTTTTACTATTATCAGAATCAGAATCAGTATTCCTTTAATGTCCTAAAAACTAAAAAACTAAAAAATGTGTGTACCACAGCAGCCAAGGGACAGAACTTTACAAAAAAACAATAACAATTGTAAAAAAAATCCACTTCATCCGGAACCAGGTTGCGGGGGCACCTGCCTGAGCAGGGACACCCAGACTTTCCTCTCCACGGACACTTCCTCCAGCTCTTCAGGGAGGATCCATATGGCGTTCCCAGGCCAGCCAAGCGACATAGTCACTCCAGCGTGTCAGCGTCTTCCTCGGGGTCTCCTCCTGGCTGGACATGCCAGTAACACCTCCCAAGGGAGGCGTCCCGGGGGCATCCGATACAGATGCCCGAGCCACCTCAGCTGGCTCCTCTCAATGTGGAGGAGCAGCGGCTCTACTCCGAGCTCCTCCCGGGTGACAGACCTCCTCACCCTATCTCTAAGGGAGCGCACTGCCACCCTGCGGAGGAAACTCATTTCGGCCATTTGTATCCGGGGTCTTATTCTTTCAAGCATGACCCAAAGTTCATGGCCATAGTTGAGGGTAGGATCGTAGATTGACCGGTAAATCGAGAGCTTTGCCTTTCAGCTCAGCTATCTCTCCTCCACTTTAGGCAGAAGCTCTCCCCCAACCCGGAGGGAGCAGGCCACCCTTTTCCAGTCAAGAACCATGGCTTGGACTTGGAGGTGCTCATTCTCATCCCGGCTGCTTCACACTCGGCTGCAAACCGCCCCAGGACATGCTGGAGGTCCTGGCTCAAAGGAGCCAACAAGACCACATCATCCGCGAAAAGCAGAGATGAAATCCAGTGGCTCCCAAGCCAGACCCACTCCGGCCCTAGGCTGCACCTAGAAATTCTGTCCATAAAAATAATGAACAGAACCGGTGAGAAAGGGCAGCCCTGCCGGAGTCCAACATGCACTGGGAACAGGTCTGACTTACTGCCGGCAATGCGAACCAAGCTCCTGCTCTGTTCGTACAGGGACCGTACAGCCCTTAACAGAGGGCCGCCGACCCTGCACTCCTAGAGCACCTCTCACAGAATGCCACGAGGGACACAATCGAATGCTTTCTCCAAGTCCACAAAGCACATGTGGACTGGTTGGGCAAACTCCCATGAACCCTCGAGCACCCTGTGGAGGCTATAGAGCTGGTCCAGTGTTCCGCGGCCAGGACGAAAACCGCATTGTTCCTCCTGAATCCAAGGTTCGACTATCGGCCGAATTCTCCTCTCCAGTACCCTGGAATAGGCTTTCCCAGGTAGGCTGAGGAGTGTGATCCCCCAATAGTTGGAACACACCCTCCGGTCCCCCTTTTTGAATAGGGGGACCACCACCCCGGTCTGCCAGTCCAGAGGCACTGTCCCCAATTGCCACGTGATGCTGCAGAGACGTGTCAACCAAGACAGCCCCACAACATCCAGAGACTTGAGGTACTCAGGGCGGATCTCATCCAACCCTGGTGCCTTGCCACTGAGGAGCTTCTGGATTACCTCAGTGACTTCGGCTTGGGTGATGAATGGGTCAACCTCTGAGTCCCCAGCCTCTGCTTCCTCTATGGAAGGCGTGTCAGTGGGATTGAGGAGATCCTCGAAGTATGCCTTCCACCGCCCGACGATGTCCCCAGTCGAGGTCAACAGCTCCCCACCTCCACTGTAAACAGAGTTGGTGGAGGACTGCTTCCCCCTCCTGAGGTGCCGGATGGTTTGCCAGAATTTCTTTGAGGCTGACCAGTAGTCCTTCTCCATGGCTTCCCCGAACTTTTCCCAGACCCAAGTTTTTGCTTCCGCGACCACCCGTTTGGCCTGCCGGTACCCGTCAGCTGCCTCAGGAGTCCCCCGGGCCAACCAGGCTCGATAGGACTCCTTCTTCAGCTAGGCAGCATCCCTTACTTCCGGAGTCCACCACCGGGTTCGGGGAGTGCCACCACGACAGGCACCGAAGACCTTACGGCCACAGCTCCGGACAGCCGCGTCAACATTGGAAGTGGAGAACATGGTCCACTTGGACTCAATGTCCCAAGCCTGCCTCAGGGTCTGGTCAAAGCTCTCCTGGAGGTTGGAATTAAAGACCTCCCTGGCAGAGGGTTCCACCAGACATTCCCAGCAGACCCTCACAATGCATTTGGGTCTGCCAGACCTGTCCGGCTTCCTCCCCTGCCAGCGGATCCAACTCACCACAAGGTGCTGATCAGTTGACAGGTCAGCCCCTCTCTTCAAGACATACGAGTGTCCAAGACATACGGCCGGAGGTCAGACGACATGACCACAAAGTCGATCATTGACTTCCGGCCGAGGATGTCCTGTTGCCACGCACACATATGGACACCCTTATGCTTGAACATGGTGTTCGTTATGGATGAACTGTGACTATCACAGAAGTCCAGTAACAAAACACCACTTGGGTTCAGATCGGGGAAGCCGCTTCTTCCAGTCACACCCCTGCAGGTAACACTGTCGCTGCCCACATGAGCGTTGAAGTCCCCCAGTAGAACGACGTAGGCCCCGTTTGGAGCACTCTCTAGTACCCCTCCCAGGGCCTCAAAGAAGGCCGGGTACTCTGCACTGCTGTTCGGCCCATGAGCCGAAACAACAGTGAGAGACCTATCCCCGACCTGAAGGCAAGGGGAAGCGACCCTCTCGTTCCCCCGGGTGAACTCCAACACATGGCGGCTGAGCTGGGGAGCTATAAGCAATCCCACACCAGCTTGCTGCCTCTCACCGCGGGCAACTCCAGAGTAGAAGAGAGTCCATCCTCTCTCAAAGAGTTGGATTCCAGAGCCCAGACTGTGCCTGGAGGCTCGCCTGCGAGCCCTAGGCCTGGCTCCAGGTTGGGGCCCCGGTGACGCCATTCCGGGCGACATACACTTCCTCGATCTTAACTTAGGTAGGGGCTTTGGAACCGCCCTAGTCTGACCCGTCACCCGGACCTGTTTGCCTTGGGAGACCCTACCAGGGGCATCTAGCCCCGGACAACATAGCTCCTAGGATCATTCGGGTACTCAAACCCCTCCACCATGATAAGGTGCCGGTTCAAGGAGGAGAAGTAGTAAAGATAAAAAATACAATAGAATAGAATACAACTTCTTTATATGTTTACCTATAGACATCATATTCTACAAAATTACATTTTGAAAATTATTAAAAGTTAACAGTGTGGCAGTGAATGTAAAATAATAAATATAGATACTGAAATTTTTTTTACCAGTGAGGACTACTGGGAGCCGTGCTGATTGTACAGTCTGACAGCAGCAGGAAGGAAGGACCTGCGATACCTCTCCTTCACACACTTGGGGTGTATCAGTCTGTTACTGAAGGAGCTGCCCAGTGCTGTGATAGTGACCTGCAGAGAGTGTGACTCCTGCACCAGCAGCGATGACAGCTTGTCCATTGTCCTGCTCTCTCCCACCACCTGCACTGTAGTCCATGGGCCAAAGGCCAAAATTTGACTTTTCGGTACCACTCAAGGTGGCAAACCATTCTTTGAAATGGTACATGTCCATAGATGATATTTTGGTATGATAACCCATCCTGAGTGGTAGCTTTGTGACAGTTATCAGCACATGAAATTAATGAAGTTCCCATATTATACTACTATGAGGGGTGATTGTGGGCCTTAAAGTGGAACATGAGCCCAGGCGAGAATTATCAATAATTGCTTGCTATTTTTAAAGAGTCTTTATTTAGCAGGTAGATCAGATCAGTAGATCAGAGAGATTCTCTCTCTCTCTCAGTAACGTGAAGGGCTGGATATTGTTAAGAACCTCACGATTCGATTCGATTTCAATTCTTTAGGTTGTAATTCAATTCAATATCAATTCGATTCAATATTGATTTAAATGCTTCGATATCGTTTCTGTAATAAGCAGTAATAAATAAATAATTCCTTAGAGTACCTGTACCTATTTTTAAATTCAAAAAAGTCATCTTAAATTATAAATCTTTCCTCTAGGAAGTTCTAGTTCGAATTGAAATGTAAACAAAGGCACATGATGTGTTTAGTTATAAAATAGTGCAACCATAGTTAAGATGAGAAAGTGCCATTGTTTCTGGGACTGCATGGTACATTTTTGTCTGACATAAACATAGACATAACCGCAGTCCCTCCGGCTGGACGCGAGGGGGTAACACGATGACACTGAACCCCCCTCTCTCCCTGGAGGAGAGTGCAACCCGCGGGTGCATGTTTCAGCAGCCAGGGTGAGACCGGCTGCGCTGGGAGTTTACAGTCTCCGAAAGAGCAGTGCGTCAGAAATCGGCTACGCGCCTCCGCAGCTCCTACGGTGTTTCCGTGGCGCATCACCCCCCGACCCTCGAGTGAGGTCGCGGGCGAGGCGCTTCCAGCTGCTGGAGGAGGGGACCGAGAGGCGTCCGGCGAGGGACAGCAGCTGGTCGGGGGCCGCTGCTTGCCTGAATCGATTCAGAGGATTTTCTGAATAGATATTGAATTGGGAAAAAATATTTTGCAATGGATTGATGAATCCATATTTTTACCCACGTCTAGTAACGTGTTCCATTGTCATCTGAACAGTGTATGAAACAGTCCGTCATGGGACACTTTGGCTGTTTTCACCATTATCTAAATTGTATGTATAAGCACACAGCCAAAGAGAAAACAACACTGGAGCAGAAAATATATCGCCTTCAACAATTCAAGGAAAAAAGGAGATAGGCTAACAACTTAAAGCCTGAAACACACTGGGCCAACTGTTGACCATCTGAAGCGTTTGGGGATACTAAGACGAATTCGGGAACAAATCTGTTTGGTGTGTTCAGCTGCACTAGAAGCTTTTGGGACTGCATGGACAGTGTCTGCTCCAATTCAACTTGCAAAGTCTGAGAAGGTTGGCTGTCGGCCGCCTGAGCCATTGGATACTGTATGACCATTCTGATTGGCGGTGTGCTAGCAAATCAGCGCAGTGTGTGGGAGGGGCATACTTCAGTGTGTACTCCATTCTGTCATTTCCTTTTTTCATGTTTTGAATTACTGGCACAAGACTAGTGCCACCCGACCTCGCACAAGCGCAGAACATACACGCTACTGTGTAATTGGCAGCTGTCGAGGCAGTATGTTTCAATGCAACTTTTCTCGGATAAAGGCAGTTGGCTGTTGGTTTGAGTCTGGGTGGTGTGTGGGGGCCTTAAAGTGTCTGACTGCATTACTGGCTCCGTTTACCATGTCTGTGGTCCAGTGTCTTCAATGCTTTTGTCCCTCAAAGGTAGGGCTTTAACGATACACCAAACTCACGATTCGGTTTGTATCACGATTTTTGACCCACGGTTCGATACAAACCTCGATTTTTTTTTCTAAATCAAACATTTTATTTATGTATCATTTCAATAACTTATGTATATGATATTTGTCTGATAGTATCAGAGGTGCAGTATTGTGGAGGGTGTGTCTATCTGATGGTCTGTTAACTGCACAGATCCCTCACTCAACTTAATACAGAGAAATGTCCCACAAAGCAACGTTACAGAACCAAACCAAGGTAGCGTAGTAACTGTAACTGTCTTTGGCAACAAGGAAAAATAGCGCAGCTGTACATGGAGAAGCGTCCTTCCTCCCGCCCGTCCTACCAACTCCTCGTCCCATTTCTGCTCAATAAACGGCATCTGTCACCGGCAAAAAAAACTTTACCTCACTGAGTGTTCATGATGAAAGAAAATCTCCGTGACAGTCAGCCCTCCGGACCGAGACTTCAGTGAACTTTACCCCGGAAGACAGCCTCCGTCGGGTTTTGATTGACAAGGGAGACACCGGGGTAACCCCTTGCAAACACACACACGTCATCATCATGACGCGTACCGTCACGTTTCTTTAGGAGCCGCAGCGCCGGCTTTCTGTGTGAATTACACAGCGGTTCGTCTTTACAGCGGTGTTCTGCTCTGTGTGAATGAACACCGGCGGAGAATTGGCGAATGACCGCTGTGGTGTTTATGTGGTTACAGCTCATAGGGCTGATCTGGACTGGAAGTTGTGTCGCGATTCTGCCTTCTCACAGCGCGAGACAGGTTCGTGGATCTGAGTGTCGCGATTTCGGCTTCGATAAGTGTATCGTTACAGCCCTACTCAAAGGTCATGAAAAGTCATCCACTGGGCCACCAATTAGCTGCCAGGTAGCCCCGAACTATCTGGGAGCCAACCTGCTGAACATTGTTTCAGTTGTGTGCGGGCCCAGGATCCGTAATGCCTGGTAAAGCGAAGTGGGTCCAGCCCTGGAAAGGCTAGACAACGCAGTTAGTGCAGCCTGCCGTCGGTCGAGCTGGAGTTTATTAGTCAGCTTTAATGTCCGGTCTCTGCTGATAATTGGCAGCTCCAACCTCTTTTTGGCTCTGTTTGCCAGCGTAATCTGTAGTCGGGCCGGGAACAGGAGAGACAGTCTGAGGCCCAGATTGTACAGTGTTGACATGGTGTCACAGTAGTTGCTCCAGGACCTCCGGAGTGTAGTCTTTGTAGATATGCACCGGCGTTCCTCGGTATTGGAGGCTGCCTCGTCTCTTGCGGGCTTCCCGTACAATTATCTCCTTTGTCTGGAACCAGTGGAGACGAATTATTACTGGCCACGGCTGCAACCCCGGTTGTGGCTTGGCAGTGAGTACACGGTGTGCTCGGTCTAGTTCAGGGGGTGACGAGAGAGTCTTTTGACCTCCAGCTAGTCCATCCGTTGGCCATGCTCTGTCACCACGGCCTGTGTACAGTCCAGTTTTGCTTCTAAAGCTGCAACAGAGTTTTGAATGCGGCGGATATGCTAGCTTTGTGGTCCTCCAGTAAGCTAGCAATGCTAGCTACTCAGGTGTTGTTGCATGTGGTTGAGGTCTCTCCCTCGATGGTCTTTTTAGTGTTTTTCCCCGATTTTGACATCATGCCAGTTTATATTAAGTTAGTGGAGTACACTGTCTTACTGTAGGCTAGTTGGGTTGATTTTTAGAGTAAAGATGCGGGAGCGTGAGATTGCCCTGCCGTTCACATGCTCACCTAACCGGAAGCCCAGTTATTTTATAGTTTTATTGTCACATTGTCACGTCTTTTTAAAGTTACAAAAACACCGCCTGTACGCCTCAGGCACAAGCTCATACACACAAAGGATAGCACTCTTTACCTTATCATAAACCAGACTGTACTCAGCTGAACAGGCCTCCTGAGTCTTACCAGTTAATTTAAATTGTAACAAAATGGCATAACACATCCCTCGGCCACTGCAAAGCAACTGCAATATGCTCAAATGTACTGAAATATAAGTCTATCGAGGAAGTCAACGTAATTCACTGTCCACCAATTGTAGCCAAGAAGTCTACCCAATCGCAGTCAGGACATCAAACCAGATAAGATTTCACTAGAGACAAATTGCTCGAGGCTCCTATCTGACATTCTCCCCCAGTACTGAACTTGAATCTCTCCTACCAATCTCTCCTATCTGACATTCTCCCCCAGTACTGAACTTGAAGTACTAGGGGGGCTATGGAACTGCCAATCTGCAGTCAAGAAGGCAGACACCATTTCAGCCTATGCCTCCCTGCAGACTCTCCACCTCCTGGCCCTTCCTGAGACCTGGATCAATCCTCACTCACTTCAGGCATTATTCCCGCTCCTTTAAAGACAGCCACAGTTAAGCCACTCCTAAAGAAACCCACCCTAGTCTCAGCTGACATCCGAAACTACAGACCTGTATCTCTTCTTTCGGCCCTCCTCATGGTGACTGAGTCACTCGGTGCCGCCAGAGCCTCATCCAACTCGTCAGTCCTGATTCTCCTTGACTTATCCTCTGCGTTTGACACGGTCAACCACCAAATCCTTCTCTCCACTCCACACTCGGCTGAACTTGGCATTGCTGACTCTGCTCTAACCTGGTTCACATCATTGCACCTTTCAGGTCACATGAAACAGCTCCTTGTCCAAACACTGCTTTCTGGAAACTGGTGTCCCTCAAGGCTCAGTATTAGGACCGCTTCTGTTTTCACTATACACTAGATCACTAGGTTTTGCAATCACATTGCATGCATTCTCCTACCACTGTTATGCTGACGACACCCTATTGTTCCTCTCTTTTCCCCATTCTCCTCCAACACCCATGTTGCAACGTGCATCTCGTAATGTTTGGCAGACATCTCTGCTTGGACAGCTGCACATCACCTTAAACTCAACCTTAGAAAAACTGAACTCGGAGAAAGATTGCCCTTGCATAGACCTGTCAGTCACTGTCGAGGATTTCATGGTATGGCCTTCGTTAACGACGAGGAGCCTCGGCACTACAACATCACTACTGTGGCCAGATCCTGCAGATTTGCCCTCTACAACATCCGAAGGACTTTCTTCACAAAAGACATGACGCAACTCCTGGTCCAAGCTCTGGTCCTCTCCCGTCTGGACTACTGCAACTCCCTCTTGACTGGACTCCCAACCTCTGCGACTATAACGTTGCAGCGTATCCAGAACGCTGCAGCGGGCCTTGTTTACAATCTTCTCAAATTCTCCCATGTGACCCCCTCCTCTGTGACCTCCAGTGACTTCCTGTTGCGGCCCGCATCTGATTCAAGATGATAGTGCTGGCCTTCAAGGATGTCAACAGAACTGCACCCGTCTACCCCCAAACACTGGTCAGACCACACGTCCCAGCGAGAGCACTTCGCTCTTCTACATCAGCTGGCCGGTTGTTAACCCCATCACTTACAGCAAACAAAGCCCACTCAGCGAAGTTGCAACTCTTCTCTGTTTTGGCACCTAAGTGGTGGAACAAACTCCCGACCAATGTCAGGACAGTGGAATCACTATCCATCTTCCGCAAAAGACTCAAGACTCATTTGTTCAGACTTCACCTCAACCCTACGACTCCCTCTCCCAACCCCCTTTCCAAAGATTAAAAAAATTTAAAAAATGTATGTACTTGTATGTTCGTATCATAGTACTTGGGTACTCATGCACTTAAAGAATCTTTGACAAATAGCAGTTACGATCCTCAGATGAGGGCTTGAAAATTGTTTCATACATTTCTTTTTACTCCATCGACGGTGACATGTCGTGGTTTCTCTCTTGTGACAAATGTACTCATTTTATTTCATTTTGGACAAAAGCATCTGCTAAATTCCCTAAAGGTAAATGTAAATGTCAACTTCACACTCACGAACACAGGGACCAAAGAAATACTTAGGAATCAGGAAAAAGACAGGGCACCGACAAGAGAACAGACTGTGGCCTTCTGAAGTTCCGGCTGGCTCATCTTAAAGGCAGTCTTTGCCTCCCTCCTTTAAGCTCCAACTTCCTACACTTGACTGGTAAGGGAAACAAATCACGATCACCACCTCTATCAACAGCAAACTTAATAATACTGACGCCCAATGCCACACACAATTGTTAACTTCCCAGCCTTACGAGAACAAACTCATCAGATCCTTCCTATCATAAACCATACCTGTTTATCTTCTGGAGCATACCAGGCTCGAGGCAACTTGAGAGGCAAACTAGCAGCAGCCAAGGCCCTGAACTGCCTTCCTCCACCAGGGAACTTTATCCCTTTAGCCAAGGATTACCCCGAAAAAAGAAAAAAAGAATGCCTGAAAGGCTGAAAAACAACCCAACTGGACACCCACCTATCTTAACTGATGAGCAGTCTTTAAATATTAAATATTAGGGTACAAATCTACTGATCTGGTCTGCCTGCTAAATAAAGACTCTTTGAAAATACCAAACAAAATATATATTGTTCCAGAACGAAAAGAATAAAAAACATACAATACTATTGCTCCATGTAATATAGGGTTACAGAGATCCATAAGTGAGAGAAGGGAACTGCTCTATTCTGTTTTCTCGTTTACATACAAGTAGTGCTGGGCGGTATACCGGTTCACTACGAATACCGGTGTATATTTTCGTTATGATATGAATTTTTAATTTACCGCCATACCGTTGTATTTGAATACACAACGTTCGGAACGCTATGCTGCGCCGCGCGACACAGTTTCAGACCGGACCCTTTTCAATGTTGCGCTGCTAAACAGGTATGGTGCGACTGCGAGGGTAAACAGTAGTGCTCTGGTGTCGTGCTACGGTGAAGATGGATAGGATAGACATTGCAGATCATGACTTCACCCGTGGACGTCAAGATGAGCAACTGGAAAGCCGCTGAGATCCGGGAGATGCTAGCGTCTCCTCGTCTCTGTAACTGTTTGGTTGTGTCCGCTACTTGCAAATTAAAAGCCCCGCACTAAGAACCCAGTTCTAAACTCCAATGGGGTGCAATGTAAAGCTCTTATTTTGAAGACAAATTCCACCTGCTTCCTGTTAGCTTGAGGCAGCTAACGGAGGGGGTGGTGCGCCAGGCCGCACGCTTCCATTGCTAGCGGGGGTTTAACATCGGCATGTGTTTGACTGAGGAGGCGAGAATATGGGCCACGGATCTATAATTAAATAAATATATCAAGTGTCGCCACATTTCTACCGATATATGTTGTACGTCACTGTTCACACCGAACTTCGTGCTTCACGTCACGTCACATGTTTACGCCGACCCCAGTGGCAGCTTTTTGGAAAAGAAGGAATGAGAAACTGGTTGAGAGAGGAAAATTACACCTCCCTTAAAAATAGAGTGCTGCCTTTACCTTGCAGCAAATGTGCTGCCTTTTCTATCTAAAAGGGGCTAGTAATTCCTCTCTCAACCAGTAGAAAATGCTGTGAACACCTGATTATGCATGAAAAAAAAATACCGTCATATACCATGAAACCGTAGGAATTTTGAAAAATACCGTGATATACATTTTTCGTCATACCGCCCAGCACTATATACAAGAGCCATTTCAACCAATACTTCTGGGCTTTATTACGGTTCAATCTTAGAGAAAAAGTCAGCATCTCCATTTCTTATATTTCTTTTACAGTGGCTGACCACTCTCCCACCGTCAGCGGCTCCCTGCCCAGCCATCTCCTTGTTATCGATTTCTTGCTGGCTGTCAGTAATATCTAAAGGAGATACTTATCCTGGGGGTTGAGATCAACTGGTAAATTACACAAATATACAGTCTGAAAATTATACTCAATGTCAAAACCAAGAATTGAATTAATTTCTTTAACTACAACTAGCCAGTATGGCTGAATGACTGGACAACACCAAAAGATGTGACAGCGGTCAGCCATCACATTATTACATTGTCTCCAGCAATGCCCAGATTCTGTTCTGCTACTCTGTAGATATTTTCTTCTTGGGGTGATAAAAGACCTGATAATATTCTTCCATGCAAATTCCCTCCATTGCCCTGAACTGGTGCTGAAGGAGTTTATTTAACCAATCGTCCTCTGTCAAAGTTATATTTGCTTCCCTTTCCCAGTTACACTTGACATATGATGTTGAAATTTTTTTATAAATTTGCAGGCATAAGTATATTCTAGAGACCACTTTCCTATGGATTTTACCTTTATATGCATCAATGAGAATATCAATGAGGTCCAAGTCACCTTCCTTTAGGATTCTAATATTTCTATCGAAGTGATGCCTAAGTTGCAAATACCTGTAAAAATCTTTTTTGTCTAAATCATGGTTTTCCTTTAATTGTTGAAAACTGTCCAGGCCAGTATCAGATGAAATTAAACAATATGAAGTAATGCCTTTTCGTGTCAGTTCCTTAAATCTCATGTCAACCCACCTTAATAATCGTGTTTTTCTCTCTAAGTGTGAATTACAAATCTCTTTGAACCAGATATTAAGGGGGATTTTTGTAAGGTCACTTAGTTTACTTGAGTATATAGTCTTGAGGGTTTTGTCACCCAGCAGAGGTTGGAGAGGGATATCATGCTGGCTCAACTCTAGTTCTTTCCATTTTGGATCATAATCCTCTTTACACCAGTAGACTACATACTGCAGTTGTGCTGCTTTGTAGTAGTCCTCCAAACAAGGGAGTGACATCCCTCCTTTATCTTTTGGCAGGTATAATGTTTTATAGCGTATCCTTGGTTTCTTGTTCTGCCGTATTAACCTAGAGATAGTCCGATTCCATTTGTTGAACTGTTTAATTGGTATTTCCACAGGCAGCGATTGAAAAAGGAATAAGGTAGGTAGAATGAGGTAGAATAATCATCTTTATAGTTTCTATTCGGCTGTACAAATCAATTGTCAGAGGAGTCCATCTGTCCAAGTCGTTTTTAATTTTGTTTGTGATAATACCCTAATTTACATCATATATGTCTTCAAAAGTCTTGGGGATATTAACACCTAGATATTTCATAGTTCTAGTTTTCCATTTAAACTTAAAGGTTTTACGTATATTTTTCTGAGGTAGATAATTAAAGGAGAGGGTTTGAGTTTTCTCTATGTTCAGTTTGTATCCTGAATAGAAACCATATTGGTCAAGGCAGGACATTAGCTTAGGGAGACTGGTATCGGGTCAGACAAAGTCACCAAAATATCGTCCGCGTATAAACATGTCTTATATTCTGTTCCCTTAAATGAAATTCCCATAATTTCCGGGTCTTCCCTGATTTTCTGGGCAAGTGGCTCTATAAATAGAGCAGACAGGATGGGGCTCAATGGACAGCCCTGCCGGCATCCCCGCTCCAAAGAAATTGTACCTGAAAGACCACCACTTGTTTTAATCCGGGCCACTGGTGAATTATATATGGATTTAAGACATCTTATAACTGTATCATTAAAGCCAAAGCGTTGTAGAACTAAATATAAAAATTCCCACCGCACGGAGTCGAAAGCTTTTTCTGCATCAAAGCCAATTGCTAAGGACTTTGTGTTATTTCTGCTCATGGTATCCATCAAGTGTATTGCTCGCCTGACGTTGTCTTGTGTGTGTCTATTTTTAATAAATCCTGTCTGGTCCGTGTCAATCAAGTCAGGGATAATATTTTCTAGCCTGCTAACTATAATTGAGGTGAATATTTTATAGTCGGTGTTCAAAACAGAAATGGGTCTGTATGAGCTGCACTCTGTCTTAGCTTTTCCTGGTTTCGGTATTACAGATTATAGCTTCTTTCCAAGATGGTGGAATCTCGCCCCCCTTAAGCACAGCAAAGTTTTATACCATTCTGCGGGCAGTCCGTCTCCCCCAGTTGCTATGTTCGTTTTCAGTTTAGAAATGGCCTTATCCACCTCTGCTATTGTAATATCTGCAGTTACCCGCTTGTTTTGCTCTGTGCCAATAGATGGCAAGTCTGGAGAGTCTAGAAAATGCTTTACTGTTGCTGGTTCTGCTCATTTGGTTTGAGTGTATACATTCCTGTAATATATTTCAAATGATTGATGTCTTTCTTCTGGCTTAAAACACATCTGGTTGGTGACAGGGTCTTTTAATTTATAAATGGATCTTTCAGACTGCTGTTTTCTTAGTCTCCAGGCCAATATTTTTTTCGTTCGAGGCCCATTTTCATAGTAAGTTTGTTTGATATATTTCAGTTTGAGTTCCACCTGGTCACTGAGTTTCTTATTTAGTTCTGATATTACAACAGATATTTGTTCCAGTAGGGCCGGATCATTAGTCTCTATATGCTTCTGCTCCAGTGAGTCTAGTTTATTAGTCAAGTCATTGAGTCGTTTAAGTTTTTCTTTTTTCTTTTGTGATGTCCACATTATAATTTTCCTGCGTAATACTGCTTTTGCAGCATCCCATAAAATACTTGGTGACACCTCTGTGTTACTGTTAAATTCTGTGTAGTCCCCAATTTCTTTTTTAATGAAGTCCTCAAATTGATTATCATTTAGCAAAGAGGTATTAAGTCTCCAGATGGTATTTTTATGTGGGATGTCCAAATGTATTTTCATATAAACTCCTGAGTGATCTGATACATCTCCAACACCAATGTTACAATCTAGGACCCTGTGTCTGTTTGATCTAAACATAAAAAAATAGTAAATTCTAGAATAGACTGCATGGGGGTGGGAGTAGAAGGTAAATTGTTTAACAAATGGGTGAAAGTCCCTCCACACATCAATCATGCCAATCCCTTTCATCATTTTCTTAATGTACAGAGACTGAGAGTTCATTCTCTTTGTCGGGTTTGTAGAGTCTAGGGTGGGGTGCAACTGTTCATTCCAGTCCCCCCCACAGATCAAGACACCGGAAACCTCTGTAGCTATCAAATCAAATATTCTATTAATTAATATCCTATCTTGTCCTGGTGGCCTGTAAACGTCAAGTAATGTTACTTCTTTTGAGTCTAACGTTCCCCTCACCAAAACGAAGCGTCCCTCCTTGTCCATGATCTGTTTGGAGAGCTGAAAGTCTATTCTGTTTGCAATAAGTATCGCGACTCCTCTTGCATATCCACTTGCATAGGAAGAAAAGAATGTATTTTTAAAACCCATTTTTTATAATTTCTCCTGTTCTGTTTTTACCAGATGAGTTTCCTGCCAAAAGATTACATGCTGTTGTTCCCTTTTCATCATAGCTACCAGCTTTCCTCTCTTAATTGGGTTCTGTAGCCCATTAACATTAAGTGTTATGATTCTATATTCTCGCTGAGACATTTAACATTAAACATACCTGTCCCCTCCACTATGTGCACCCACAGTGACCTTAACATTTGGACAAAAAAATATAGTAACAAAGAACTTGTAACTTGAAAATACAAAGAAAATGAAAGAAAATACGGCTTCCATAACAACATTTCCTCTTAGAAAGGAGTCCTAATTGGAGAGGGAAACCTCCAGTATATGAAGGGGCTCTCCAGTGCCAACTGGGATAGCTCAGAAATGAGTATCAGTTCAGTGCACGCCCGGAATAGCTTAAACAGGCTCCCAGTCCAACGGTCTGATATTTTGGTCTACTAACAGTAAACAAAGGCATTCCTCCCAGATAAACATTAGAGATTACAAAAGACGGGGTTATGAAAAGAAAGCTGGGCACAGTGCTTCATTTTGAGCAGGATCAGTTTTTAGTCTTATGCTAGTTTAAGTCACTGTGCTGGCAGATCTTACCACGGGGGTGACAAATAGTTGTCAGGGTGGCGTTCACTCTGGTGCGGAGACTGTGTCCGCGGTGTCGCGGCGAAATCCGCTAAGTTTCTTCCGTGCCCTCTCGCCGTGTGTGTCTAGGTTCCGTCGTTTGGCCTCCACCATCACCCAGGATAATTTCTTCAGCATCTCCATCAGTGTAGCCGCAGATGGTCTCTCTCTGATGTTATCGTCCGGCTAATAATAATAATAATAATAATAGATTTAATTTATATAGCACCTTTCAGGGTACCCAAGGACACTTGACAAAGTGGAATAAACATATATGAAAACAAACAAAGCAAAGATATAAGAATAAATGGAGCGCCCGTCAGTCAGCACGGAGGGAACAGCCGCACCACCGTCAACACCAGCACCGCAGGGAACAGCACCCTCCGTCCAGAAGCGAACTTGCGTCTGGAGGTCCCATGCACACTGCGGGGGCGACACAGGAGACCCAGAGATCCAGTCCCAGTGACAGAGCCCGGGGCGAAGCGACAGCAGAAGTCCAGGAGCTCCCGATCTGAACACCTGAAGACCCCACCAGCAACGGCGGAGCATCGACCATCCAACATCACCGAGAGCCGGGGGAGACCACAGCAGCAGAGGACAGCGAGAACGGAGCCAGGTGGTGAACAACCCAGAGGCCGTGGCGGATGGAGGACCAGCAGAGCAATGATGGACATCCCGCAGAGCATCGAGTACGTCTGCTTAAAAGTTAGCGTTGCTATGCTAACTGCTGATTGGTGAGGCTAACAGCGGACCAACGGGACTAACAGCTGATGAGCGGAGAAAGATGAAAGATGAGTCCATGGAGCCAGTTCTTCAGGTGTGCAGGCTTCAAAGGTAGTAGCACAGCCTCAGAACTTGCAAAAACAACTTGGCTACAGAAAAAAGCTGTATTGTCACGGATCGAGAAGCGGCGATACTCACGCCAGCGTCCTCTCGCATCTGGGTTGCCATGGAAACTGATGTTATCGTCCGGCTAAGTAGGATATGCACCCGTGCCTGGAGGCCTATTTATCGTAGGGGGTGTTTAACTTGTGCTGATAACTGTCACGAAGCTACCACTTAGGATGGTTATCATACCAAAATATCATCGATGGACATGTACCATTTCAAAAATTTTTACTAGGTTTTGCCACCTTGAGTGGTACCACAATCTGGTCTGGCCCATGGACTACTGGGTCAAGAGGGCATCCCAGGATGGAGCTGGCCTTCTTGATAAGTTTATCAAGTCTCCTTCTGCCTGCTGCCGAGATGCTGCTGCTCAAGCAGACTACTCCATAGAAAATGGCTGATGTCATCACAGAGTCATAGCACTCCAAGGGACCTGAGCTTCCTCAGCAGATACAGTCTGCTCTGACCTTTCTTATATGTTGCTGCAGTGTGATCTGTCCAGTCCAGTTTATTGTTCATGTGAACTCCCAGGTACTTGTAAGATGTCACCATCTCAATGTCCGTTCCTTGGATGTTCACCTGTGTGCAGGGTTGTTTGTGCCTGCGGAAATCCACCACCAGCTCTTTGGTCTTCCTGGCGTTGAGCTGGACGTGGTTCTGCTAGCAACAGTCTATAA
>OZ023159.1:2283878-2383878 GCA_963678695.2 Diplodus puntazzo
CCTATATTTGGGATTAAAGCTCTGAGGCATTTTCTGTTATGTCTGTAGAAAATCTCACATAGCGAGAGCATTCAATACATAAAATGAGGGATGTCCCGATCTGATCTGCAGGATCGGGATTGGGGCCGATATGGGCATTTTTCCACTGATCAGGAATCAGCAATTTTGAACGTGGACCCAAGGCCGTTTTTTTTTAAACTTTTTTTTTTTTTTTTTACGTCAGAGCACAATTTGTGGCAGATGATGATGGAGGTACCAAGCGTGGGCTGCGTCTCACACACACTTCAGCTGGCTGTACATGAGGGTCTGTTGTCACAGTGCAGCGTCACAGACTAACCTGCTAACACAAGGAAGGTGGGAGGCCAATGTTGCAATAGCATATGCAGAATAAGACAGAGCCATATGAAAGTATATACTTTGTTTCAACAAAATAAATAAAAAAAACTATAAAGGAACAGCTTGAATGCAGGTACTTTTTTCTTAATGCAGCTGTATTATCGAGGAAAATATTAGTTAAGGCAAAGTATCGGATCGGGACTCGGTATCGGCAGATACTAAATATTAAATGACTTGAATTGGTATCGGGGTAAAAAAAACCTGATCGGGACATCCCTACATAAAATGCTCTGACAAGGAGTGCCTGTGGCTGTCACAGGCCTCTAAAAAGCCCATCCAAATTGATTGTTGCTGAAGATTCTGGGTCATCCCGGTTCATGTAATTCTAAGCGCTATATTGTAGACAACTAAACAGCTCTTTCACCTAGAGCAGGGATTCCCAAAGTGTGGTGCGCGCCATGAACCGGATGACTCAGAATCTTCGGGTGCGCGAGCTGACACCAGGGGGTGCGCGAGATGAAAAATGTAATGGTGGTCTGGTGTAAAAATATTACACAGTGTCTGTGCGTTCAGACCGAAAGCGCACAAAGAGGAAAATCCGCCTTGTCCGCTCCACCTAAGTCGCTTAGTCACCCTGTTCGTTCTTGCTTCTAAATTTAAAGGGCCCGCACGCCACTCGTGACTGGCCATCGGGAGTACCGGGATTTTTCCCGTCGGACCGATCAATAATGGGCCGATGGACGGACGTTTTTTATTTTATTTTTATTAATTCATGAATTTAGTTATTATTAGTTATATATCTGTCCAAGGAGGACAGCAACAGGGCTAGGCTGCCTGCTGGAGGCAAGAAGCAGGCTAGCGAGGAGCCTGAGATAAACATTCGGGGATGGGTGATAAGCAAACGGGCACGCCACGAGAGAGTGTCCAGCAAGATGATCAGGGCGAAACAAATGTACACCACCGTGAGTGACAGCAGAGATGAGGAGTTTGCCGCGAGTGCTGGTCGGCTGAATCGTTTCCTCCACCACGACAACTTCACTTGCAGAAGGATGCCAGGAAATTTGCCGAGAAGCTGGCGAAGTTTGTGATATTTTCATCCCGGGGTTTGAGGCGCGTCGTTAGACCTGGGCATTCGGGGCTATAGCCACTGCAGCGTTTATAACGGGAATGGAAATTCAACCCGCCACCCGCCAAATGTTTGTGTGCTGGCAGGTGAACTGAATCAGTTTGCCACTGTGGCGGGTTCATTCAGTCAGATCTGATCCAATTAATCTTAATGATCGATATCTTGATTAGGGCATAACAATGCACTTTCCACAACCCTAGAGTTAGATCCGGTCAAAGTATATGTTTCTGATTGGACCAAAGTGTCAGTTGGACTTCAGAGGAGCCGGAATTCAACATGCGGCCGTAAGCGGTCATTTAGACCGCTAGATTTAAACCCTATAATCTCTCAAGCAAATACCCAACTGAGTGATGAATGCATTCATTGTGTCATGATATTTAAAAAACAAAAAACGAAATAACGAATAAACACCAAAGTGTACATTTTAACAAGTTTAATTATAATTAAACGTATTAAAATGTAGAGGACACAAGGAAAGTCCTACAGCAGCTTGTGTCAAGTTTAATTATAATTAAACTTATTAAAATGTACACTTTGGTGTTTATTCGTTATTTCGTGTCCGACGTAATTATAATTAAACTTATTAAAATGTACACTTTGGTGTTATTTCGTTTTTTAAATGTATATATTTATCAATATTCATGTCATCGCACATAGTAAACCGTAATTATTGTATATTTAATAGAGAAAACTCAGAACAAGATAATTAACTATTAAAAGTAACTTATTCCATTATGAAACATTTTATTGTAACACTTAGTAATATATAGGAATTAAATAATAATAATAATCGAAAAAGCTGGAAACGAGCTGATCTAAAACAAAAAAGAGCCAAAAAAAAAAAAAAAAAAATGCCACGGGCTTGTGGCATTTCAAGTGTTCGACGTTTGGTTCCGTTTGCAGCTCTTTTGGACCGGCACTGCCTCCGTCTCCGTGTCTGCTGCTGCTGCTGCGGTGGTTGCCTCCGCTGCTGCCCACCTTACGCCGACTGCCACGGCCGCTTTCCCCTCCATGTATTCTGCCCTCAGCTCCTCTGCCAGCTGCTGCAGGACTTTCCTCCGGGCTCTCCTGCTGCTGGTGCTCCCCGGTTATTTAATATTGCTGCAATTTTTCTTTTACGCGGCTGAACATTTATGTCAAAATCGTGCTTTCTGTTACTGAGCCTATGTCTGTCACCCATCCTCTTAAAAGTCGAAGCTTGTGCATAACTTTGTTGTATTATACTGAAACTGTGTTGATGTTGGTATCGTCATGCGTGTTCTGGTTATTTGCGCATGATTCAACATTAGTCTTTATATGGCGATAAAACAAAGCTTTGTTGCGTTTTTTTGTTGCATCTTTTTGGGGGGTGCGTCAGCCCGGTTGGGATGTAGAAGGGGGTGCTCCGCAAAAAAAGTTTGGGAACCGCTGACCTAGAGTAATGTCCCGAACTTCGACCTACAAAACAACTTACATGACCAAACAACAGTAATGTGGTAGCAGGTGGCATCTTTTACAGCTTCTATGAGGAAAAAATACAGAATTTATGCGTGGAAAAAAAGCTGTCATCCTGTCTCTCCTACTGACTCATCACACTGCCACCCAAAAAACACCGTCTCTCCTCAGCAGCAAGAACCAGATGGCTCCTGCAGTTAACTGGTGACTATGTGATGTGATTTAATGCAAAACAACTTGCTCACAATGTCTTAATCGCCTTGTGTCATAGCAGTTACCATCTCTGGCAACTTATATAGAAAAAAATCTCCAAATTTAATGAGGAAAATTCACTGCGACAGTCAACCCTTCCCACTGATTCCTCAGGGAACTTTCCCCCTGGAAAACAGCATCCCTCTCCACTATTTACTGATAGTTATCATGTGATGTAATTTAAAGCAAAAAAATACCTTTAGTCCCTTTCCATGATGCATGGTGAGTCAGGATCTCAATCACAACACATTATAAAAGCATCCATATGGTATAAACAGTCGGCAGATTTTAGATATACAAGTGGAAATATAAACAAACCCACGACTCTCAGTGTTATGATGTGCACTGTCACATCTGGTTCTGCAATGCCAGCATGCTGTATGAAATGAAACGGTGGTGGGACATTATTGTATAATTTCAATAATTTCAACTTTTTTACCTCATATCATGACTTTTTATCTCATCAGAACCACGTTCATGGTGGGTGGCTGTAGCTCAGGTGGAAGAGCGGGTCCTCCAGTAATCGGAAGGTTGCTGGTTTGAATCCTGGCTCCCACTAGCTGCATGTGAAAGTGTCATTGAGCAAGATACTGAACCCCAAATTGCTCCTGATGAGCAGCCTCTGCCATCAGTGTATGAATGGGTGAATCTGACAAGTGCTGTAAAGCGCTTTGAGCGGTCAGTAGACTGGAAATGCGCTGTAGAAATATAAGTGAAAACATTTTGCCAGTGAAAATGTGAGAACAGAAGCTCCTAATTGACTATTTTCATATTTGAAATTGAGCTTGAAGCTAACTTTTCTCCAATGGAACACATGTTCACTTTAACAGCATTTAGAAAGTGCATTTCCAAGCTTTCCCAGAACCTTAGAGCTGTGGCAATTTACATATTATATACAGACAACATGATTATTTGACTTTGATTACATGCAGTCAGATCTTATTGGGCTGTAAACTTCCTGAATCATCTTTTGAGATCATTTTAAGAAAAACTAAGTTCATGTTTCTAAATGTGTATCCTGTGTATACATGGCCTTGGCTTAATAAATAACCTGACTAACCTGCATTAAGTAATTACTCAAATAAAAGATTGATTACACAAGTAATGAAGTTGCTAGCAGCAGTTAAATATGCAGTATAACTTCAATTTTATCCAAAATGTTTTCTGTGTTAACTGCAGTTCACTGTTAAATGCTCCATATTCCTCTAAAAATAAACAGAAAAAGAAGAGTTTAATGTCAGTTCTGCTCAAAGCTATTTTCTCAATGGGCTGGCAACCTGAGTTAACAGCTAATAAGGCTAGCTGGCTCTGCTCCTGCTGTTTTCGATGACTTTTTTTAAGTCCAAGAATGCAAATATTTTCTTTTTTTTTATAATATTTTATTTTCGGTTTTTAATTCAACAAAATATACATGAAAACATGAACACACAGCTCCAGAACCCTAACCCCCAACCCACCCACAAACTCAGAGAAAGAGAGGACAAAAATAATAGTAATAATAAAAAAATATATATACGCATATACGTACATACACACATAGTTACTTAAACATATAAGAGCAGTCAAGAGGCGACATAGACAAACAATAAGCACTGACAGCAGAGAACCTACAACCCATCCATCATGGAAGTGGACAATATGTCCATATATGCCAAATAAGGCTGCCACATCTCAGTAAAAGTATTATAGTCTTTCCTGAGTGTATATGTAATTTTTTCAAGAGGAACACAGCTATTCATTTCTGAAACCCATCTTCCTATAGAAAGTTGGGAGTCAGACTTCCATGTGATGGCTATGCACTTCCTGGCAACACACAAGGCCAATGAAAGAAATTTCTTTTGAGCCTTGCTTAAACGTGTATCAATATTTGTAGTATCTCCTAATAAGCAGGTTTGAGGATCTAATGGGAGATGTACTCCTAGAAGTTTTGTCATGATATCAGAAAAGTCACGCCAGAATGTATTGAGTTTAGTGCATAACCAGGTGCAGTGCAGGAATGAGCCCTCTTCCATATTACATCTAAAACACAGGTTGGGTATCTCAGGATTATATTTATGCAATTTCTGTGGTGTAAGATAGGTTTGATGGAGAAAGTTGTAATAAGCTAGCCTGTATCTGGAGTTAATAGTGGCAGTTAGACTCTTTTGACACAATGTAGACCATAGCTCTGTACCCATTGTCACACCCAAGTCCGACTCCCATTTCTCCCTTGATTTATGTAAACCCGGTTTTGAAGCATCATTCATCAGGAGAGAATACATTTTTGAGATAAGGCCGGGTGCATTACCCTCATGAAGCAGTCCTTCCAGATCACTAAGCATGGGTAAAGTCATTTCAGATCCCAAAACAGATTTAAGAAATGATCTTAACTGTAGGTAACAAAAAAAGTTTCTGCTGGACAGATCATACTTCTTCCTTAGGTCCTCAAAAGACATCAGGGATCCATTCTCATAGCAGTCCTCCAGATGACAAATCCCTTTCTGGTACCATATTTCCAGGGTCTTATTATCCACTGACATAGGTATGAGTTCATTCTGTTTCAATGGTGTTTTAGGTGAAAATATGTTTTTTAATCCAATATTTTTCCGGACTTCATGCCACATTTTGATGATATGAATCAAGACAGGGTTATCAGTTCTTCTGGAAATAATTGTAGGAGTCCATTTATAAATAAAGTCTGCAGGGATATCTTCTTTAAGAGCATACATTCCAATTGAAACCCAGGGAGGGACATTGTCACCCTCAAAAAGAAAGGAAATAAGTCGTATTTGGGCAGCCAAAAAATACTTTTCAAAATTAGGCAGTCGAAGACCCCCCAGTTTATAATCCCATGTAAGTTTTTCTATTGAGACTCTTGGAGTCTTACCATTCCATATAAATTGTCTGATATGCTTATTCAGGTTTCTTAAAAAAACTGAGTGGTACTGGAATCGGTAAGGACTGGAAGAGGTATTGCAGCCTTGGCAGGATATTCATTTTAATGCAACTTATTCGGCCAATCAAAGTAATAGGTAAATGTATCCACTTCTGTAAATCCTCCATTATTCGACTAACCAGCGGTAAGTAATTGAGTTTGTACACATTTTTAAGGTTATTATCCAGAGTAATTCCAAGGTATTTTATCCCACTTGGAGACCACTTGAATGGGCCTCTTTGCTGATGTTCCGCATAGTCAAAGCTTGAGAGTGGGAGAATTTCACTTTTGTCGTAATTTACTTTATATCCAGAAACAGTTCCAAATGTATGCAAGACAGTTTTTAATTTAGCAAGGGAATCAAATGGATTTGTTAAGTACAGAATTATATCATCTGCCATAAGATTGATTTTATGTATGGTCTGGCCCACTTTTACACCCTTTATCTCCGAGTCCTGTCTGATCGTCTCAGCCAGAGGCTCGACGGCCATAACAAAGAGCCCAGGGGACAAGGGGCAACCTTGTCTGCTTGATCTACTCAGGGGGAAAGCAGTGGACATTTGTCCATTAGTAATTACTTTGGCCTGTGGTTTCTTATAAAGCGTTCTGACCCAATTAATAAAATAAGAGCCAAATCCGAACTTAGATAGAACCTTGAGTAAATAGGGCCACTCAAGCCTATCAAAGGCCTTTTCTGCGTCCAAGGTAACAGCTATACTAGGTTCAGGATTGGAGGTTGCCATATGGATAACATTAAGTAACCTACACATGTTACTGGCGGAGGATCTCTTCTGGATAAAACCCACTTGGTCTAGGTTTATCAGTTTTGGTAGGAATTTACTCAATCTGTTTGCTAAAGCTTTAGAAATCAATTTATAATCAGCATTCAAAAGTGAAATTGGTCGAAACGAGGAGCATTTTAAGGGGTCTTTGTTTTTTTTATGGATCACTGTAATTATAGCCATTGAGAATGAATCAGGGAGGCTTTGTGTCTTGGATGCTAGATTAATCACATCCATAAGCAGAGGTATGAGCAAGTCCTTAAACTCTTTGTAGAATTCGGGGGGAAACCCATCCTCCCCTGGTGATTTATTAGATTGCAGTGAAGAAAGAGCGTTTTCGATTTCTTTTGAGGTAAACGGTAAATCTAGATCCCTTTGGTCGTCCTGGTTCAGTTTAGGCAATTCAATATTATTTAAGAATGTATCTATCATGGACAGATCCTCTGGTGATTCTGACTTGTATAAATCATTATAGAACTTTTTAAAAGTTTCATTTATTTCTTTTGGGTTCTGTGTAATACAACCTTGTTCATCTTCAATTTGGTTAATTGTTTTTGAACTCTCCTCTTTCTTCAATTGCCAGGATAGGACTTTATGAGCTCTCTCCCCCAGTTCATAGTACTTTTGTTTTGTTCTCAAAATATTCCTCTCAGCCCTATAGGTGCATAATGTGTTATACTTAAGTTTTTTACTGACCAATGAGCTGTATATCTTCCTATCCCTATGTTGTTGAAAGTCCTTCTCCAGCCCAAGGATTTCTTTCTCTAGTTCTTCCAATTCTGCTGCATATGATTTTTTAAGTCCTTTTGTATATGAAATTATTTGACCTCTTAGATAAGCTTTTAATGTGTCCCATAGTATGAAGCTATTAGGGGAGGAAGGACAGTTTGTTTCACAGAATAATTTGATTTGATCCCGAACAAATTTACAAAAGTCCGTTTTTTTAAGGAGGGTTGAATTCAAACGCCACCTATACATGTTGGGCATTTTCTCGGGCATTACTATTGATAAAGTGAGTGGGGAATGATCAGAAAGTATCCTCGGCAAATAATCAGACTCCAATGCTCTGTAAGTTACATGTGTTGACAGTAAGAAAAGGTCTATTCTGGTGAATGAATTATGACGGTTTGAATAATAAGAATAGTCTATTGTTTGGGGATGTATTTGTCTCCAAACATCTGTTAGGTTAAGATCTTTCATGAATGATAGAGTAGTTGAGGCTGATTTAGGTCTTAAAGTGGAAGTTGCTGATTTGTCCAGAACTGGGTCTAAACAAAAGTTAAAATCTCCTCCCATGAGAATATGTTCATGGCCTCCTGATACTTTAAGAAAAATATCCTGGATAAAGGAAGTGTCATCATAGTTAGGGGCATAGAGGTTTAATAAAGTCCACTGTTCAGAATAGATTAGACAGTTTATCAAGATGTATCGACCTAACGGGTCACTAACTGTTTCCTGAACAGTGATAGGAATGTTCTTATTTATTAAAATAGCGACTCCTCTCGCCTTAGAGTTGAAAGAAGAAGAGAAAACCTGGCCTATCCATCCTCTTTTTAATTTGTTATGTTCTTGCGCGGTAAGATGGGTCTCCTGTATAAAGGCTATATCCGTTTCTATCTTTTTTAAATATGTTAACACCCTTTTCCTCTTAATTGGCCCATTTAGACCATTGACATTAAAACTGACAAATTTCACCACCTTATTCATGTGAAAAGTCTAATGAATTGGCAGTAGCTTGTCTTGCCGCCTCTCAACAATAAACTTAAAGAAAATGCCTCTCTTCCAATGCAAGAAAAAAAAAAAAAAAAAAAAAAAAGGGAGTAACGTCAAAATCTCCCCATCCCCTTAAGCACCGACCCCCTGAACACTCGGCACCATCCAAAATCACCAACTGGGACCTCCGTTGAATGCTCCTTAGAACTATCATACCTAGTTAAGACCTTTTTTTTTTTTGGCCCGGAGCTCTTTTGTAAATAAATTTTTTATCTTTCAGTATACAGACAGTCTCAAATATAAACATTGTAACACCCGCTTTAACCAGAAGTAAATGAGAGTTCAAGTGCAGCCTCACAACAGTAGGATAAGCTCTCTTATCTTAATGTCCAAAAGTAATTTGCTGTAAATTGTTTTGTTTTTTTTGATAATAATACAAATAAAAAAAATAATAATAAAAAATAATAATAAATAATTATAAATAAATAAATAACTAAATAAAAAAAACGGAATTAAAAAATAAAATAAAATAAAAATGAAGAGGGAAGTAGAGAGACAAAAGAGACCGCGGGGATAACGATTCCCTTATATAGGAATCATTAGATAGTTCGTGAAAAGTTTGTGAAAAGGATATGCAGGAATCGCCCTCCCCTCAGCCTTAGAGGAGCTGAAGCGCTGCACCTGTAGCCACCGGTGAGGAGCAGGACTATTCGCCTCCCGGGAGGTCTCGGAGAAAAGACGCAGCTGCTTCTGGCGATTTGAAGACCTTTTTCTCTCCGTTAGGTAGGAAGACTCTGAGAATAGCTGGGTGGAGGAGGCTGAATCGGAGCTTCTTTGCATGTAGCTCCTTCTTAACGTGGTTGTATTCCTTTCTGCGCTTCACCAGTTGTGCACTCAGGTCTGGGAAAAACATCACGGCATTTCCATTGAAAGTGATTGGCCCACCGTTTTCTCTTGATGTCTTAGCGGCTATTCGTAGAATGTTGTCCCGGTCCTGGTACCTCAGTAGACGGATGATAATGGGCCTGGGTCGGTTTTCTCCTGGCGGGCGGTATGTCGGGGACCGATGCGCTCTTTCGATGACCAGTTGCTCTGGGAAGTGCTGTTGTCCCAGCACGGAGGGTATCCAGTCTGTAAAAAATCGCACCGGATCCGTTCCCTCTGCGCCCTCCTGTAGGTTGATAACGCGTACATTGTTGCGCCGACTTTGGTTCTCTAGTTGGTCTACTTTGTCCACGAGGAGCTCCTTCTCCTTCAACAGGCGGATGACATGGTTGTCCAGGTCAGCTAGCTTGTCTTCAGCCGAGCTAATTCGCTCCTCCGCCTCCGTAATACGTGAACTCATTCCGTCTATCGCCGTTTTCAACCCCGAGATAGAGTGATTAATTTCGGCAGTTTTGGCGTCGAGCTTCTGGGAGAGTGCTTCATTACCACGTTTTATTTCTTGTAGTATGGCGAGGCTTCCTTCTGCCCCACACTGCTCTTCCGAGGCCATGTTGTGTTCCGCGCTCGTTTCACGTGTTGCAGCTTCCCGAGAAGAAAAGTGGTCGATAATTGAGCTTTGCGTCTTATTTCGAGATCTCAAGTCCATACCTCACCAGTTGGATGAAGTTTAGGGTGCAGCGGTCGTTATTTATCACTCAAATCTGAGTTTTCATTAAGAGCTCCGGAGTACACGTCTCCCTAGCTCAGCTGCATCACCGGAAGTCAATGCAAATATTTTCATGGGATATCCTAATGTGTAGTTTAAGAGTGGGGGTACTCAAATACAAATGTTAAAGGGCCACAAACATTTTTTTTCAATGACTCAAAGGTCCATGTATCGAGGTCGATCAGGCCACATGCAATAATACTGTATAATATAATATAATATAATATAATATAATATAATATAATATAATATAAATAAATACATGAATACAAGATTTACAGTGCACCGTCAAATTTAAAAGCAAAAGTCTGGGAGAGATTTGGATTTTATAAGAAGAAAAGAAAAGTTGGACAAAAGGCAGGCTGTTGGCAAGCTCTGTAGACGAGGATGTGTAGTAAAGTTAGCACTAGCAAGAACCAAGGGCAAAGACACAGACATTAACACTTTTTCCAGCCACAATTTAGCCCAACTTGATGGCGCTAAGGCAATCACGACATCCATAGCCTCTTTTAATGCTAAGGACTTTTGTCCTGTCTGCTTTTGAACGTATTGCTATTATTAGCTTTATTCTGTGATTGCTGGTAGTACTGCACATTGTTAACTATCATTTTCTACTGAAATGATGTACTGAATTGAACTATACTGCACGCTGTTTACTGTATATTGACAGTTGCTCCACAGTGTTAAATTAATCCAACTTTTTTGAGTAGTCCGCAGTATTTTTAAAATGTCTTAAAACACTGATGAACTGAAATAATTTCACCAAGATTTAAATTTAAATAGATTTATTTTATATTAAAATAGTCCAAATCCATAACCTTAACAAAACACTGCAAAATCAACATTAAACAAGTATAAAAGAATGTATCAAAACAGTGCAAAATAGGTCATTGGCTTTTTGTGATGAGGCAGCCTGTTCTTGAAACGTGTCCTTTAATGTCTTCGTTTCAGAGGTAGAGTGAGATGTACTGGCAGTTGCACTCAATTGGCCAGCAGACCCTCTCTGTGAAAAAAAATGAATAGAAAATGTCATTATTAATTATTACTGTCATTGGGCCTCATTCATGAACCGTTCTTGTGAACAAATTTGTTCTTAAGTCCCACTTACGAAGATTTTACGAAGATTGTGGCGTTCATGAATGTTTTCTTATCCAAGATTTATTCTTAGGTAAGAACAAATCCTACGAACACTCAGGAGTACTCTTACGCACATTTCAGTGCCGACATGTTGGCATGGTTGTGTTTTCTTCTCTTGTGCAGTTCAATAAAGTACAGTATTGCAGTGATATCTCTAGATAATAGAAACGTTGGCTGCCGAAATGACTCCACAAGTGATTCCTGCCGGCTAGTCTCTTAAGGCAGGAACACACCGAACCAACCGTTGGACGTCTGAAGCATTTGGAGAGACTCGGACGAGGTCGGGAACATTTCTGTTCGGTGTGTTCAGCTGCCTTGGAAGCTTTGGGAGCCGTTCGGACGTTGTCTGCTCTGACTCAGCATGCGAAGTCTGAGGAGGAGGGCTGTCGGATGTCTGAGCCATTGGATTCTCTAATTGGAGGTGTGCTAGCGAATCAGCGTGGTGTCTGGAAGGGTCGGAATACTGTGTGCGCATTGGTTTTCTGTGCACTCCGTTCCGTCATTTCTTGTTTTCATGTTTTAGAATACTGACATAGGACTAGCTGTTATTATGTCCGGTCAGGACTAACTAATCTGTGTTTGTTTGGTAATGCCTCGCTGCATGTCTAGTATGCAGCTGTTTTTGTCTGAAATAGTTAAGCTTCGTTTTGATCTGAAGTAAAACGAGTTACGTGCATAAACCTCTAGTCCAGTGTCTTTAACACTAGAGCCACCAGCTTATTGCATCTCGCGCAAGCACAGAACGTATACGCTACTGTGGAGCTGGCAGCACATCGAAGCGGTGTGTTTCAATGCAACTTTTGTGCCGAACGGGTCAGACGAGAGGCAACAGAGTGGTCGGAGAGTGGTCGGATAAGGCAGTTGGACGTCTGGGCGGTGTGTGGGGGGCTTTAGCTGGCTGCAAACTGTGGAATGGATTTCCTGAACAGAGGCGTGACTCAATGAGACACAGAGTTATGAGACACGCCCCCGTTCAGGAAATCCATTCTACAGTTTGCAGCCAGCTAGCAGGCTAGCATTGAGCAGCACTGTGGCTAGCCAACATGTCCGCTGTGTGGAAATATTTTACACTGGAAACACAGCAAAGCAAGACAGAAAAATGTAATGTTTGCAAAGCCGTTATTTAGAGAGGCGGGAGCTCCCTCGCGACGTACCAACGTACCACTAACACAATTAAACATTTAAGAAAGCACCACGTGAAAGAGCACGAGGAATTTTTAGCCAGGGGGCAGAAAGACGAAAGGAGCCATCAGGAATCACTTCTGGAGTCATTCCAAAAGCAAGGTAAACTCCCAGCAGACAATGTGAAAGCTAAAAGGATTACCGAGAAGTTGCTGAACTTCATCGTACTTGATGACCAACCATTATCAGTGGTGGAAAACGCAGGATTTTGCAGCCTGATTGAACACTTGCAGCCACGGTATAGTTCACCATCAAGGAGATACTTATTGGAGAATGCACTACCTGAACTATACAACTGACTGTCAACCAAGTTAGCTGAGAAGTTAAAAGGAGTTCCAGCCCTGAGCTTTACTACAGATATTTGGACTTCAGATGTCTGCCCAATGTCATACTTGCCTGTAGAGAGGAGTTTATTTCAGCCTCATATAATCAACAATAATGATAATAATTAATATTAAAGCAAACAGAGCTCTGGTTTCGGAATAGTATCGGTATCGGCAGATATCCAAATTCAGGTGTCGGGATCAGATCGGAGGTGAAAAAATGTGAATCGGTGCATCCCTAATTGATATAGCAACATATTGTAGGGATGACTATTGGTACTTTCACAATATTTTAACTGGGACGTGACCGATAAATATGCTGGACAATTTGATTGGCTGATTATAGCCAATCTGAGAATAATTGTTATTGGTCAAAGTAGCTGATAGATGCTGATTTTAACGCTTTTATTTTTCTTAATAAAGTGCAGGGAATTTGACTTGGTTTTACTTAGAATGATGCCCTTGTGCTGTTTACCCAGAAGGATGTGCTCAGAGTGGAGGACAATGTTGCTTGGTGAAATCTGTTGCTAGACTGGAAGTAAATCCTCAGCATCCCCAAGTCCCCATCCTTTCCTCTTCTGCAACAACCGTCATGTCAGTCTTATTGATCATAATTTCACTTTGCCAATTAATGTTAACCTAACAACTGAGCACATGAAGGCTATATTCACAGCAGCACACTAAGTTTTTTTTTTTTTTTTTTTTTTACATTGGATAAATTTACATTTGTGAGAGTCCACCCTGGAATCAAATGGGTACCAATTAGGGCTGTCACAATTCTCCAAATCCTCGATTCGATTACGTTTTTCGATTCTAAGGTCACGGTTCAATTCGATTCTTGATTTTTACATTTGTTTTTTTTAAAGCACAGGTTACTATGCCATTTTTAGATTAGACTTTTATGCAAAATAATATCTGACCTTTGTTCGCAATGTACTAGGGCTGCAACTAACGATTATTTTGGTTGACGACTAATCTTGATTATTTTTTTGATTAGTCGATTAGTCACGATTATTTTGGCAGCATCTGTTTCGACTTTGGTTTTACCTCATATTCTCAGAGCAAATTAAAAACCCATGAAACATGCATTTAAAAACATACTATTTTGAAACATAACTGGATTTTTAATACACTCCTGATCAAAATTTGAAGACCAGAAAATTGCAAGAATTTACATTTTGCACTGTTTGGATTTGCAAAAAGAAGAAATGGGAGTGACACCAAAAAAATTTGAGTAAGCAATTTATTGAAAACAACAATTAAACTGATCAAAGGTTTAAGACCATAGCTCAAAAAAACCCTGAAACCCCCCTAAAATAGAAACAAAAGTTTCAAAAAAAGGACTCAGTAATGAGTAGCTCCACCGTTCTTGTTGATCACTTCAAAAATTCGTTTCGGCATGCTTGATGTGAGTGTTTCCAGGAGGCTAGTGGGAACGTTGCTCCAAGTGGTGAAGATGGCTTCACGGAGGGCATCCACTGTCTGGAACTGATGTCTATTTTTGTAAACTTCCCTTGCCATCCATCCCCAAATGTAACCAATTGGATTTAGATCAGGGGAACACAGCAGGATGGTCCAAAATAGTGACGTTATTCCTTTGGAAGAAGTCCTTTGTCAGGTGGGCATTGTGAACTGCAGCGTTGTCCTGTTGAAAAACCCAGTCATTACCACACAGACGAGGGCCCTCAGTCATGAAGGATGCCCTCTGCAACATCTCCAAATACTCAGCCGCCATTTGACGCCCCTGCACAACCTGAAGCTCCATTGTTCCATTGAAGGAAAAAGCACCCCAGATCATGATGGCGCCCCCTCCACTGTGCCACATAGAAAACATCTCAAGTGGGATCTCCTTGTCATGCCAGTAACGTTGGAAGTCATCAGGACCATCAAGGTTAAATTTTTTCTCATCAGAGAATAAAACTTTCTTCCACCTTTCAATGTCCCATGTTTGGTGCTCTCTTGCAAAGTCCAAACGGGCAATTGTGTGGCGTTGAAGGAGATGAGGCATTTGAAGACGTTTTTTTGTTCTTAAAGCCCTTCTCTCGCAGATGCCGTCTGATGGTTATTGGGCTGCAGTCGGCGGCAGTAACGGCCTTAATTTGGGACGAGGATCGTCCTGTGTCTTGAAGGACAGCCAATTGGATCCTCCGGCCAGGGCTGGGCGATATGGCCTAAAAATTGAATCTCCAATTTTTTCACACTAAACTTGATTTACGATTTTAATCGATTTTTTTTTCTTCTCAAGAACAAACTTCAAAATTACAGGGAAATAATTAAAAGCATTGCTTTTATTTTAATGCTTTGATTTACAACAAATTTACCCTGCCATTGTAAACACTGCAGCTTCAAACTCACTTGAAAAAATATATAAAAGTGCATTATTTTGCAAAATCTGCCTTTGTTTCCAAAAAGTATTTTATATCCCTGAAGATATGTAAACAAAATTAAACATCTGCATGCTGCATAGTAAACATGACATGTTGGTAGATGTACAGGACATGAGGTGTGTGTTTGCTGTCTATTTTACACATTTTTGGCCAGGAAAACAAGCCTGTCTGCTTCCTCTGGCTTGAGACATCATGCCCCGTTGTGGCTCCGTAACACAAACCTGGGGTCGAACATTTTCAGCATGTGGATGAACCTCCGGCTCCACTGTATATACGAGCAGCATGTCTGAAGCGATATTCAACGTGGCTGCGTCCGAAAAGCTGTCCATAGGGCCGCTTTCTTCTCCTATGGGGCACAAGGATTAAATGATTCCGCTAATGTCAGCTGCTTTACAGCGGGTGTTTGTGGGCTGCTGCGGTCTTCTCGTTGTCAACAACAACACTGTGATACATGCGTCTGTTTGAGATGCTGAAATTAATGTGTTGGTCCGCTGCCTTTAGTTGCAACAGCTTTTAAACAAACTTTGCAGTGGACCGTGGTTTGTTCGAGGTCCGACGCCACAAAACCAAGCTACTAACGACACTGTGCCTTTTTTTAGGAACGAGCTCTTTGCTCACTGCATGTTGTTTGTTTCTCTGTGGAAAGTAAATGCGGGGGGCGGAGCTCACTATGAACTACGGGAGCCCATGAGGAGCGGCAGCGGAGCGAGTTAAATAAAAACACCGACCAAATTTTGTAAAAATCGGTGTAGCCGTTTAAGAGATATAAACTTCCCATATTTTTAGCGCCCCCTAGTGGCCAAAATTTGCCAAATTCGGCTCATCCCTTCCCAGTCTCATGGTAACCAAAAATCTCAAATTTGGTGTTAATAGCATTTAGTTTGACCAAGATATCAAACAGTTTACATTTTTATAGCCAACTACAGACATTTTTTCGCAATAATCTGCGCATTTTTTGACTGAGCAAAATTCTTTTGATAACTTTAGATGAGGTCCAGCTGAAGAGTGTACGTGCCAAGTTTCACACAGATCGGACAAATTCCCAAAGAGGAGTTCGAAAAAGTAGGTTTTGCATATGTGGCCATCAGAGCATGTGAGCGGAGCTGAGGGGCGAAAATTTCCGCTCCCCACTTACGTGAGCGTTCGCTCCTTTGCTCCATCCCTCAAAGTTCTACCACTCTCCGCTCACCTAAAATTTCATTCAGCTCCGGTGAAATTGAGTCTGGACTTGTGCATGCCCAAGACTCGTGGAGAGCGGTGTCTGAACGGAACTGGAGCGAAACGGAACCATCGCTCTGGCCTTTGGATTAAAACCTGCTCTGTGCTCCGACTATATTGCGCATGCTTCACTCCGCGCTCAGCTCCGCTCACATGCTCTGGTGGCCATTTAGTGAACGAATTGTGCAGCAGAAGTGGGCGTGGCCTATGTCAGAAAACCCAGCCCTATTCAGGGAACATATGGTTCGTGAATGTGTTATTTAAAATGTGGAAGTTACAGGCAAAAATGCGATTGCATCCATTATAGCGCCACCTAGTGGAGTACATGTGCAATTTTTGGTATGGAAAGTTACTAGTATGCTGAGAGCTTTGACATTTATATGGTAGATATAGAATAGGTGACAGTTCTTCCATACCAAAAGGAATAGGGCGGTGCGTGAGGTGTGTGTGTGTAAGGTGCGTAAGGTGTGATTTGGCAAGCGAGAGTGAGGGAGCGTGCGTACGTGCGGACAGTGAATGAATGGGAGAGGAAGGAGAAGCGAAAGGAGTAGCAGTTGTAGCGACAGCAATAAAATGTACAATATAGTTTGCAGTTTGGCTGTGAATAGAGTGGCAAAGTCCTGCCCCATCCGGTGGACCCCATGGGACCTCTGGGATCGTAAAATATACATGAGATTGAATGGACAGAAAGTAATTATTTTCTGGTCCCAGTCGTTATATGCCTTGGATTACACACATGTTGTTTGTGGGTTTAAACAATATTTTTTCACGTCAAGAGTTTGACAGTTTATTGTGCAATTGTTCAGTTAAAGACTGTAGAGAAAAAACGATGAGAAAGACTACATGTCGCGTATGTGACGTCACGTCATCAACTTTTCCCTCCGCTGTCAAGTGGCAAAGTCAAGGTCCCTGTATTTCAAGATGCTGGTGTGTTTTGTACCAGTCCTTATTCGACCAGGAACGGCTGTTGTTTCTTTCGGATCCTTTCAGATGTGAAGAATCGCTGGCTCAAATTGATCAGGTAAGAGATTTGTATATACGAATTTAGCAAAGATAACTTAGCTGCTACTCAGCTAGCAGCTAACAATTGACCTAAGCTAACGTTAACACTAACTTTAACATTAAGTTTAGCCTTGATTTTCATAGTTTCAGTACATCCTTATCCTTATCATTGTTTTACACAGTTGGAAGAAAAAGAGTGAACCTTCTGGAATAGTCTGGATTTCTGCATGGTTACGATGGTGCAGATGTTTTATGCATGACTGCTCATACAGTGTGACATGTTATTAGCGCAAGAAAAAATTGTCCCGCTTAAATTGTCTTCATTGAAAACCCTGAAGCCAGTGCTTATGGACACAGGAATTTTTAGGTCAAGTGTTTTATTAATTCTACTGCATCACAGCAGTGTCAGCATACATAGCAGTATCTACAACTTATCAGTGACCAAATTAAGCACTTAACAACCACAAACATGTCCACAAGTCTCCCAGTCACTCAAATTGTGCACAATGCACCACCCCATGTCAGTCATATTACATGCAATATGTGGGATGGTGCCTTGTGCATATGTTGTGACTTTTCATTAAGGCATTATGAATGCAATTAATTATTTAAGCACCAATCAGACCTCACATAAACGTTTACACACCAAAAATGTAATAGTGTAGCTGTTTAAGTGAGCATTAATTCCATTTTTATCACAAGTTTATGTTTTCTATATTCTTCTCTCCTCAGCACCATCATATCCTGTTCCTGTGTGTCCTGCTTGCAAGTCAGCACCTGGGATTTGTATACCATTTCAAATAAATTCAGTTCACTGTAGTTATGACCTTGATCTGTGTTTCTTTGAGTCAAAAACAATGTTTGTGTTTAAAAACAATCAGACACAGCCTTTAACAGAATACAAGCTTACTTTATTCCCAATGTGAAAGATGACAGTCATTTACCTGCATTAGCGTTTATAATTTAGATTTTATTCAAATCCTCAAGTTCAGTATTCATGTCAGATAAATTGTATGGGCTGTGAGTGGGATTTAATATTTTATCACCACACACACTCAATTGTAAAAATCTTACCTGATGTTTCAATGGCTAAATTAAGCCTAATTGCATAGATATAATTACAGTGTAGGACAGAAGACTGGCAAAACAAAGTGTCTTGTACATGTCGCACATGATATGTCCATCTTACGAGATATTTGCTCTGGACGTCTCCAGAAGAGTGAGAAAACAATACTCCTCAGAGCCATCTTCGGGCACACCGCTTGAAGGGACCATGCTGAAGCTCACGATGAGGGTCATGTTTTCACTGTCCTGGCACGAGTCTAAAGGGAAAAGGAAAACAAAACACATATGGAAGAACTAACACCACTCACTACTAGCAAGTGATGAACACACTGACCATGACGAGGGCGTTTGATGCATACTCGTATCTGGAGCTTCATTTAGCTACTAGAGCCACAGCAGTTAGCTGGCTAGCAAAATATGTAAGATGATTTACACTGGGTTTGGATATATTATTACTTGCATGTTCTGCTGGGTATAACAGACGCTAAAGGAATGGATAACTTTGCTAACGTTAACTCTTTTATCGAGAGCTTAAGTTATCTACAACACTACAGCACTTGCAATTAGCTAGCTAGTTAGCAAGTCAAATCGTAACACTCACCGAAACCTTGTAATGCTGCTCCCTGCGACTCGCGTGGACAAGACCGACCATCTCCCCATCGGCATGGCTGCAGCTCTCTACATGCCCCGACTTATAACGATGTTCGCCTCTTTCTAGGCTGTTATCCGCCCCTTGGAAAAAAGCGGTGAAGTAGTGCAGAGAGCGGGTGGTGACGTACATCATTCGCGTCGAGAACAGCGAAGGGCTGTAGTTCACAAAGCGGCCTCACACAAAACCTAACTTATCAAGCTTCTTCGTGCTAAATTGTAGTAATCTTTGCATGGAAAATTATCTTCAAAAAACCACAAACAACATATGTGAAATTCATGGCACAATTCAAACGGGACCAGAAAATATTTGTTAACTCTCCATTGACTGCCATTCATAATTATTCGCATCTGAGGTCCCATGTACCGGAAACTGAAGGGCGTGACTTCGCCACTCTATAAAGGTGATAGCTAGATACAGCAAAGCTCCCTGGTATTATTTCCAGACCAGCTTAACACATGAAAGGGGTTCACCCCGAAGGTAAACATAGACTTCGGCCCTGGAGGAAATCATCTCCCCTGTGCTTCCCGACCATGGTCCGGGAGCCAAACAGGAATTGTGTAACACCATGCCGTCGTTTGACTGGCTGTAGCTAATAGCTGCTAGTTAAACCAGTGGCTAAGTTAGAGGAGGTTAACTTGCAGTACTTAAACACGTGTGTGTTTTTTTCCGCTTGGCAAGCCGACCGGATGTGACATGGGGGCGTCGCAGCATCGACGATTCCATTTTTTAATTCAAAGTTCGAGATTGTGACTTAATTTAGGTTAATTTCGATTTAAACCCTAACCCTTAGTAGCAATTGAAATCATGTAGTCGTGTCAGATGTACTGTATGCTCATCTACCAAGGCGGATGTGGATGTTGTAGTATTCCCTATACTAACTTGGATTTACTTGGTATCAGACTAGAAAGGAAATCAGTGGTATCGCACATAGCTAGCGTAATTCCCTGCCTGCTGTCCTGTCTGATTGGCACATATAGTGAAAATGAAAAGTGATAGAGTGCTGCAGGAACAAATCTGACAGCCCCTGAAATAAGTCAGCATTTTTTCACACACCGGATCCATCCCTCTCATCTGATAATCACAAAACCATAATTATCTTGCTGAAAAAAAAATGGGAGTATCAAACTATTTTCTGTAATTGTCTGAAATCCAATCAAAAATTTCCACAGGCCTTTTGTCTAGGGAACAACGCCGGTGCTAATTTCCAGTGTCACAACCCGGCTCTAGGCAGGACAAACACGGTGAAACGTGTGGGTAGAATAAGAAATAAATATATTTATTCACCAAAAGACGCGCAGTATTTTAACCGGCACCTTCAAACTGCCCCCTACCAGAGAACCATAACCATCAGAAATAAACGGCAGAAAAGCAGCAGGCACGGACTCACTCTGATCCGTCACACTCACTGTTGGCCTGCGAGGCAGAGAGACGGCGCAACAGGCACCCTTCGGTTGCCCCGCTGGACTCCCCTGGGGAGCCCTTGCTTTAAGCACGTAACAGTCAGCTCTGAAATGCCCCTTCTTATGACAATAACTGCACATTTTTTCAAAACCTCTCCCATTACGTTCTTTAGGGTCAGTTTTACCAAAACGACCAACATAACTCCCCAGAGCCCCCTCGGGGCACTCTCCAAAATTTCCATGAGTGCCACCATGGGTGCGCCACTCACCAACGGAGCGTTTATGCGTCAACATATAATCAGCCGCCTCAGTCACACTTTTTACTTTTGGGTCATTGATGTGATGTGCAATACTGTCAGGTATTGAATTTTTAAATTGCTCCAACACGATCAACTCGGACAAATCCTCAAACGTCTCCACCTTCAATGCGGAACACCAACACGCAAAGTGACCGGTCAGGTCACGAGCAAACTCGATGTGTTTGCTTCTCCATTGTCTTCCACGTAAGAAAATGTTGGCGATAAGCCTCCGGAACAAGCTCATACGCTTTCAACACCGCTGACTTCACACATTCATAATCTTTTCTGTCCGACACGGACAGAGCGGAATATGCTTCCTGCGCCCTGCCCGTCAGTGCGCACTGGAGCATCACCGTGCGGGCCTATTTAGGCCACCCCCTCGCCTCGGCGACTTGCTCGAACAAAGAGAAAAAAGCCTCCGGCTCTTTCTCATTAAATTTAGGTAACAGACGAAGATTTCCCAACAACACCAAAACATTTAGGTGACTCCAGCGGTGGTGACATACCCACATCAACAGACCCATCCACCATTTTACCACTCTTAATCAAATCCAGCCTACACTTCTGCAGTGAAAGCTTCGCCTGCTCCATCTCACAGCGCATTTTCTCAATGGCTATTTGTTCTTCAATTTCCGTCCTCTGCTTCATCTTATCATGCTCCAATTGCAGCAATAACATTTCTTTTTGCTGCTCGAACGTCAAATTCTACGCCGCCAGAGGTGGCAGAGGTCCACCAGACTCCTCAGCCAACACCCCCATATCAGTAAAATTAGCCTTCAAAATACTCCTTACCGCGTCTTTCAGCCGCTTATCCCCCACCTCAATTCGATAGTGGTCTGCGATCTTCAAAAGCTGTTCCCTTGTGCATTTATTTAACAGTGCCTCCAAAGGAGCCTTAACAAAGTCAGCCACCTCAGCCATATCCACTATGACACAAACACCAGCACACTCACACTTGCTGCTACTAACCTGGTAAACTCCAAAAGAGGAGCCCCCCACCAAAGCAAAACAACAACAAAAAAAAAAACGAGCCAGGATACCCCAACCCCTCACTACTTAACCACCATAGTACTTCCAAAAGCCTCACCTAGTCTTCGTCGGCTTGCCAAGCTCGAAGCATCACCAACCCCAGAATATTACATCTGAACTCAGATGGCCAGCTGCAATAAAACAAGTTTAGCGCACCCCCTCCTCAGGATTACCAACAAAAACATAAAAGGAAAAATAACAAAGTGGCAAGATCTGCTCGCCTGCCAAAACACGAAAATATGGTTTTAACATACAGCAGCAAGCATAAGCAAAGTGCCCCAAAGCAAACAAAAACTATATCCCATGATCTTACCCATACGATTCAACACAAAACGTGGCGAACGACACACACACACTCGCGGCTTCTCAATTCCCACGCCAACTATAGTAACCCCGGCAGCGCAATTCCATTCACAAACTTTCCCGAGTTCATTCACAAACCTGTGCATCCAACCAGTGCGTAAAGATGACGAGCCCCCACATTTGTCACACCCCGGCTCTAGGCAGGACAAACACGATGAAACGTACGGGTAGAATAATAAATGTAGAAATGTAGAAATATATTTATTCACCAAAAGAAGATCTTAACAAAACATAATAAACCCAAAAAACATAAAGATAACACGAGGAGCTGCGCCCAGCTCTGCTGCTGGAACAGAGTGAGGCACGAAGAGAGAGACCGGAAGAGGGAGGACCCCCACTCTTGTAGCCTACACCAGGCGACTGGCCAGGCCAACACAGGTGACAAAGCACCAACCACCAGTGAACTGCAGACAGACGCACAGAGACAAAGAAAGACAGGACAACCACACAAATAGACATCCAACAGGCGCCACCGGCAGGAGGCCGTCACACAGAAAAGAAAAGTCATCCCTGCAACAGGTAGACAGTGACAGGTCGAACACGAGTGAGGTTAGTTTGATAATCAGCAGCAGGACAATCTCTAACCAACAGAATGTTCTCCAACCCGCACCATATCCCTTGTCTTTTCTTTGGGCCTCTATGTCTTTATTGATAGTACAGCTCAAGAGGGTGACAGGAAACAGGGTGGGAGAGAGGGGGAGTGACACGCAGCAAAGAGACCCAGCTGGGAGTTGAACCCGGCTCCGCTGCAGAGCCTCAGCACTTGTGACGCCCGCTCTACCAACCAAGCTAAACGGCGCCCCCATCCCTTGTTTTATGATGTTACTGCACTACCAACAACAACAGATACATCTATATGTCTAAGACAGCTTGTCTGGTAGAGGTAGAGATGTTTGGCCATAACCATGTTGAATGGTTAATATTGAGCTGTTTGTTACGGTGGCCCTAAAGCGCAAATCAGAACAGCAAATCAAAAAACACAACAGCAAATCAGAAAACACAACAGCAAATCAAAAAACACAACATTTGCCGTTGTGTTTTCTGATTCGCCGTTGTGTTTTCTGATTTGCCGTTGTGTTTTCTGATTCGCCGTTGTGTTTTCTGATTTGCCGTTGTGTTTTCTGATTCGCCGTTGTGTTTTCTGTTTTGTTGTTGTGTTTTCTGATTTCCTGTTGTGTTTTTTGATTTGCCTTTGTGTTTTCTGATTTGTTGTGTTTTTTGATTTGTTGTTGTGTTTTTTGATTTGCCGTTGTGTTTTCTGATTTGTTGTTGTGTTTTCTGATATACCGCTTTGATTTGCACTTCAGGGCCACCGTAGTTGTGAGAGAGACACTGTAGACCCCACAGCAGGAAGTCAAAGTAACAGTAAGCGGCAGTGATGCTAGAACTGTAACTATTAATATTTAATTTCAGTTATTCTGCTGATCAATGAATTGTTTAGTCTGCAAAATATACAAAAAAAGTAAAAAAAAAAAAAAATGGTCATTACAATTTAACAAAGGCCAAAGCAATGTCTTCAAATGGCCTCTTTTGTCTAATCAAGACTTCTCATTTACTGTCATAAATGACAAAGAAAGCAGGGAATCCTCACATTTAATGACTGGTCTTGCAAAAGTTTGACATTTCTGTTTGAAAAAAAATTCTTCAGGTTGACTAATTGATTACAGTTTTTTCTGATTGCTAAAACACAATTTTGCAAACTGGGCTGGTTTTATCAAAATACTAACACAATTCACCAAACCACACACCCAAACTGCAAAATACCTCATATATACTGCAAAATGAAGCACTGCAACCAAAATCAAACTTTTGCACCAGATGGCACACACTTCATTCGTATTACAGATTTTTGCCTAACCAACTACACGCTGTTGGGCAGAATGAAAAGCACTCTCATCTTTAGTCTGCTTTGCCATAAAACTAACATAGTTCAAACTGTAGAGATTTCTTCAGATTGTTCACATGCACAGAAATATTTGCAAATACATTTTTTTATTTTTCACCAAACAAGTCAGTGCAACATATGCACAGCAGATATATTTATATTAGAATGAACAAAAATATGCTCACAAAAACAGTAAACTGAAAAAGAAAATTGCAGAAAGAAAATCCGACAATGCGAGAGGCTTCTCTCTTTGTCCAACCTCGCAGAGTCAGCCCATGGTTGATGACATGATCAACTAAGGTTGCTCTACCTCTCACTCCTCCTCCCCCTCTCTCTGCAACGTCTTCCATTGTTGTTGGAAAAAAAAGATGCTCACCTGTGGTCATTTCATGCTTACTTCCTGATTGAAGTGCTAACAAATACGGCAACAATTGTTTGGCCAGGTGGCACATGTGGTGGCCAATTAGCTCATGTAGTGTCATTTTAAATGGCAGTGTTTCGAAATCGCAAACATGTGACTTTATATCAGATTGTTGTGTCTTATGCAGAGAACTGTGTTCAGTGCACTTAAAAAGAGCCATTTCGAATTGCAAAATGTGTGTAAAGCGGAAAATGTGTTTAAAGTTTTGGAGACTTGAGATGAGGTTTTGCTCTTCGTGTGTCAATTTAAATATTTGTGCTATGCATGTCATTTTAGTGTGTTAGCAACTGGAAAAAACTGTAATTATCCAGTCGCAGCAACTTTAAGTGACACTTTTTTTTGTAAGGCAAACACATAGCAACATGGTAGCATTGCCATTGTGAGCATTTTGGCTTAGTGATGATATCATCAAGGTCAAAGGACATGTTTGTACAGCCTTGGGTCTGTGTGAGAGCCTGTAGACTCTCGTCTTATAACTGAACTTTAGATCCACCCTCTGTATTTTGAAGAGATCTGTGTCTGTTTACATGTATCTGTGTTAACTGAAGTCTAACTCAAGGACAGATATGTGAGATAGTGGTCTGTGTGAAGCTGCTTGATGTTGGCCACACACTGAAGCAATCAAAGGTTTCTGTAAGTGGTCATATCACCTTTGGCAGATACTGTTTGAACTACTCAGTTGGTACAGAAGGTATGAATGCAGTGTGTTTTCTCTGTACTAGTTTATTTGGAAATTTGAATGTGAATTTGTTGTTGAATTTGCCTGTGTCCAAGAGTACAGGTCAGCGTTGTGTGTGTGTGTGCATGTTCAACCACAGATTGTTGTTTCCTGTGAGTGAACTAGACTAAGAAGACGCTATCTGTGGAATGACTGGAACAGGGAGTGATGGTTTACAAGCTGCTTCCTGCTGCAGAATCCCCTTTTCCCTTAGCTTCCACCTCACCACTCCCTGTGTCCTGCAGCAAACACAAGACCACAGCCACTGTTTGGGCTAAAACAACGATACACAGTGCTCACTTCATCCCACTGAACCACTGTTGCCTGGGGCCCTCAATTTGTCAAATGTTCATAACATAAAGTCTGATCCTTGTGAAAGAGCAAGTCATCATTATCAGCAGTGGGATCTGAGGCTGACAGCGGGTTGTGAACAGAACTGTCCGTATTCACTGTGTATAAATTAGCTTAGTGAATCCTGTTGACACACATATGTTGCTGTGTTCCAAGCTGTACTGCCTGTGTAACCCTCCTGTAATAGGAGTCACCACACCTGCACTTGCCATTTGTGTGTCATATGATAATAAAGGGCTGGTAAATCATGTTGCTCTCACAGCTCATTCAGTTTAGAAACTAGCAATTAAATCATCAAAAAATCCTAACCCTAACCCTTACATGCTGAAGTTGATTAAGAGACCGCTGCAAAATTATCAGTTCCTCTGATGTTACTATGTATAGTATGTCTTTGAGTAAAATCAACACTTTTGTTTTATTCCAGGGGTCGACAATATAAATGGCCCGGTGGCCCAGATGTACTTTTAAAACTGTCAGGGCCACCAGAACGCTCCAAGCACTGGCCTGGTGGGGCCAGTGAAAAATAATGCCTTGAAAAAAGATAACAAGTAAAAAATGTAATAAATCTAATTTCACGTTAATTCCCTGTGGTTTGAAATGATTTCTGTGAAATCGTCTCAGTAGCTTATTACCGCTAATAATGTTACGAGATCTCGACCCGATCAAAGACAGAGACATCTACTTTCTGTGTGCAGCGAGCGTTGTGCCCTGGGACATCAGCACACCACCTGCAAGCAACTGCAGTGTGCACAGCTCACTCGCTCCTGCGGAACGCGTGCCGCTCGCTCACTGCTGCTGATTGAAGGTTGTCACTAGAACCGATAAGAACCTTTTTTTTGGTACCGTGAAACTTTGTCCTCAGCACGCGTTTATGTGAACACGGTCCGTTTATATGAACACGACTGATCCTCGAGCCGCTCCAGCTGCTCGGTGTGCGCCACAGTAGTGGTGCGTGTTTAGACCATAATACATCCATGGTTTGGAGCAGAGCAAAAACAAACGTGTGTAAACACAAAATAGAGCTGAAAAATGAAACAATGAGTTAGTTTTGCATCAGCCTATGGAAGCAGCCTAAAAGTGAATGAATGAAAACAACAGTTCTATCATTGAACTACTGGAAGATAAAAGTAATGACTACATGACTTTCCATTTGTGTTGAGGCATATTTACCATTTTAACTCTGTTTTTACTTCATTGTTAAAGCACAGTGGAGCTTAAATACAAGTTTGATGTGAAACAGTTATTTATTAATTAATTAAATAAAGTAGCCTAATGAATTTTTTTTTTTTTTCTTAAAGGGGCACTATGCAACAATATTAGCAAAAATTACCCTAACTATGCAGGCTGAAAGTCATTCTGAATGTTCTTTGACACTTTCTGGGTCGTTTGGTCATTGCTACGACTCCCCCTAGCGCTTCTGGGCGGAGAAACGGAACATGCAACTTGCTGCCACCGGTCCGAAGTCAATCCGGAAGTGAGCCGGCGGAAGTATCCCGCCGCCCCTCGAAAATGTAGTCAGATTGTAGTTTCGAAACTGCTTTACGGCAAACACACCCCCAAACATGGAACCGGGTAGATATAAACTGCCAGTTGCAAGGCAATTGTTGTATTCCTCATGTATCAGTCGACTATAAAGAGACCCAAGAAGCCACAGTCGGAGGAACAGAAGAAGAAGAAAAAGGAGCTTGACAAAAAAAAAGAGACCAGACACGAGTAAACATAGGACGAGCTTTTGAGGAGTCCAAAACAGGCGCCGACTTGGCCGTGTTGCTGTTGAAATTGTGAGTGGATGAACTTTGTCTTTGCAACGTGACTTGATAGTCTTTTGAACAACGTTATTGCTTGACTGTTTTACTGTGAGCCCTGCATGTGTTTAGCTTGGTTTCTTGATGGCTCGCTCGATAGTTAGCGGGTGTTTAGCGTAGCAGTCACTTGCTACCAAACACGTTTGTTTGCGTTCTTGTTCTTGTTCTTGTTGGTTCTTGTTGGTTTTTAGATATCTAGTTCGGTCTTTGAATGTCGCATGGTTTGTCGCCTGTATCTTGCGATATGTCCGGCTGAACACAGAGCACGAAGTGCATTAAGTGCCAGACGTTACTCGCTGTTTAGCCGGCCGGCTTCTTAGAAAACAGATGCACATGGTAACGTAGTAGCAGCTAGGTGGGCGGGGGAGGCTCGTCAACAAGTCTTTTCGACAGTGTATCTGCGCCGAAGCTGTAGGGGGAGCCCTGCAGCGAAAAGCGTATGCACAAAACTGGTGCAAAGCTAGAAAACGGGGAAGGAATCTGGTCTGGAAACCGCTGCTGCATAGTCCGGCTTTAAATCGTGGTATCGAATAAGTATCGAGAATCATGGAAATTTACTAATATTGGTATCGTAGAAAGTTCCAGCCTTGATGGCTAGACCGCAGGAATTAGCTGGGATATGTTTTTTTTCATTTTTATGGGGATCGATACCTGACATTGTCCTGGGCCAGTGGTTAGAGTGGTGGGGCCAGTGATCTTCAAAAGCCACTGGCAAATTTCCCTTGTCTACCCCTGTATTCTATCAACTACTGACAACATTTCTCCGAAATTCCAAATAAAAATATTGCAATTTAGAGCATTTATTGCAGAAATATATACAATTGGTCAAAATAACAAAAAAGCAGTATTTTTGGACCTGGAATAAAGAAACAAAGAAAACAAGTTCGTATTCATTTATAAACAAAAAAATACTAATGTTTTAACGTAGGAAGAGTTCAGAAATCTGTATTCGGTGGAATAACTCTGATTGTCAATCGCAGCTTTCATGCGTCTTGGCATGCTCTCCACCAGTCGTTCACATTGCTGTTGGGTGACTTTATGCCACTCCTAGTGTAAAAATTCCGCTCAGCTTTGTTTGATGGCTTGCGACCACCTGTCTTCCTTTTAAGCACATTCCAGAGGTTTTCAATGAGGTTTAGGTCTTGAGATTGGGCCGGCCATGATAGGGTCTTGATCTGGTGGCCCTTGTCCACACTTTGACTGACTTAGCTATGTGAACTAACAGTTGTCATGAGTCTGTGGTGTCAAATTAATTTTAGTCTCACTCAGTTTCACGGTGTAAATGAATACTTAACATACTGTGACGCCATTCAGTTTGAAGGATATATATTTAGTCGCACTTGTTCTAAATTTGCTTCAGTTTTTTTCCATTTAAATTAGACATTATATGAAGCTGGATCATATTCATCAACTACACTGAGCAGCTATCCTGCATCACACAACTTCATTTTCAGGCGTGGAGCTTAAAAGTTTGCAACACACTGTGTAAAGGTGGGCACATTTTCATTTTCAAAACTAGCAGCTATCCTGCTCCTATCCTGCCAGTCTGCACTGACATTAGAGAAATGGTTACACAGAGTTTGTGTTGTCGCTAAGCTAAGAGCTACATCCATGACTGCCTCCACTGCGGTTCTACTTACCCCTCCACACGGGTGTGATGGCTGTCTCCCAAAATCTCAGTCCATTGCTGAACTGGAACACCATATCTCCGACCTTTACTGGATACGGGATAAAGAGAAACTCCTTGACTCAGTAATCACACTGGGCGTAGGTCCGCCTGTCAACTTAGCTGAGTTGGGCTCCACCATCCCGGCTATGGATGCTGCTCTGCCGGTCCCGGCGAGTGTCACCTCTGCCTCCGCCTCTCAGCTTGCCCTCGGCCCAGGGGGCGCTTCTGCTTCAACCGGACTGGCTGCCTCGGCCCCGCCGCCAGGGGTCTCTCAGCCTGCCCCCAGGCCCGGGGGTGCTCCTGCTTCAACTGGACTGGCTGCCTCTGCCCTGCCGTCGCATCTCCAACCTGATGACCACTGGTCCTTGCTGGGCGCAAAACTTAAGCGTGTGTCTGCTGCTGCACTGGATTTTACACCGAACCCGAGGCACAGGGCACATAGTTCCACCCCACAGCATGAACTGAGCATGGATGATTTTCCACCACTGACCTCCGAGTTGGAGAATGCGCCCTCGGAACCTGGGCGGAGTGCATCCCGTTCTACTGGCTCGTCGGCACGGCGCAACCTGCTCAGGGATGCGGTGCAATGGCACTAGCAGGGGTCTCCTCCTTGCCGTGCGGCTTCCAAGCCGTATCATCCTAAGAGAAACCGGCCCCCATCTGACCGAAGCAGGGCTAAACCGGCACCCCCTCGTCCCCTTTTCCCACCAACCACCTTAATTGTGGGGGACTCCATCATCAGGCAAGTTTGCTTCTTCAATACAGTCACTCACTCCCGGAACTTTTGCGCTCCCTGCCCTCCACGGTCACTAAAATTATTGTCCATGTCGGATGTAATGACACTGCTCGTAAGCAGTCCGAGCTGACCAAAGCCGATTTTAGAGACCTCTTCAGCTTCCTGCGCACCACATGTAAATCGGTTTTCATATCCGGCCCGATTCCAAAATTGGCTCGTGGAGCTGAGCGGTTCAGCCGAGTCCTCAGTCTCCACACCTGGCTGTATTCTACCTGCAGAGACTTTGAATTGGACTATATTGACAATTTTAACCTTTTCTGGAATCACCATTCTTTCTACAAGCCTGACGGAGTACACCCAAACCAGCTGGGCAGTAGGATGTTAGCCGCTAATCTGTAACATGCTGTACAGCATACTGTACAAACTGCCACTACATGCGCTGAACGTGACTGACGGTTGTTTACACCACACACCCCCTTCCAGACTTCTTCCCCCCCCCCCCCCGTGGCGGCTCAAACTCCTCTTTTACTCACCACTGCCTCCTCATGGGCCCCAAATGGCAATTTGTTATGTCCTATTTCAACCAACTGCACCCCTCATTCTAGCCCCCTCAGCACACCAAAACAAATTGACCTTTTGAATGCACGGTCACTTTCCTACAAGTCTTTTAGATCCTGCCAAATACGCAGGAGGTCTGACCCTCGCTATCTAGTGAAAATTAAAACTCAACCAATCCCTGTCTGCCCAAATCCTGAACGAATAAAGTTAGCACTTCTGAATATCAGATCCCTCTCTAGTAAGAGCTTTTATATTAACGATTTTATTTCCCAACGTAGTCTCAGTTTTTTATTCTTAACTGAATGTTGGCTCTCTTCAACTGCTTCTGCCATATTATTGGAATCATCTCCCCCAAATTATGGCTTTCTATACTCCAGTCGACAAGATAAAAGAGGAGGAGGAGTGGCCAGTATCTTCTCTGACAGTTTCTCTTGCTCAAGAATTAACTGTGGTGAATTTTCATGTTTTGAATACTTAGCCTCAGTTATTAAGACCCAGCAGTCTATACTAACTATAACTATTTATCGACCTCATAAATACAACTCTAACTTCTTATCTGAGTTTTCAGATTTTATGTCCATTGCTCTTACCAGTTACGACAGGATTATTTTACTCTGGGATTTTAACTGTCATATTAATAATACAGCTGATTTATATGCCATGGAATTTTTACATCTTTTAGCTAGTTTTGGTCTTGTGCAACATGTCAAAGGAGCTACCCATAATCATGGAAATACACTAGACTTGGTTTTCACAAAAGGTATCGAAATAGACATTTCTGATATCACTCATGTTCCTGTTTCCGACCATTTCTGTGTGTTTTTCAATGTCATCAAGTCTGTATCAACTCAGTTCAATGAGACTGTTGTGAAAAGACGACTTGATGACAGGGCCAGGACAAGATTTTTTGATAGCATGAATATTTTTCCTCCATCCAATGCCTGTTCTGTTGATGATTTAGTGTTTGATTTTAACAAGAAATTAAGATCCTCTCTAGACATTGCTGCTCCTCCAAGATATATAAAAAGACAAATAACCCAAAAAGTACCATGGAAAACTGATCTTATCTGTCAGTTTAAAAGAAACTGTCGTAGAGCTGAGAGACACTGGAGGAAAAGTAAACTAAGTGTTCACTTTGACATCCTTAAACACCATATTTCCATTTATAATAATGCTGTTAAGCAAGCAAGACAGGCCCATTTCTTGAGAATCATTATTGAAAATAAACACAACTCTAAGGTTCTTTTTTCCACGATCAACTCTCTTTTAAATGCAACACGGATGCCTAGCTTAAATGATCAAAACTTGGAAAGTAAATGTGAGGAATTTGCACTATTTTTCAAAGGAAAAGTTGATACCATTAGGTCCAGTATTTTAGTCACAGATTCAACGACCATCTGCGATCTACCAGTTTAGCGAGCCTCCATCTATGACATCTTTTAATTTAGTTACAGATAGTGAAATCAGTGCCACTATAACCAAAATGAAGTCATCCACATGCTCACTAGACCCTATTCCAACGAAACTTTTTAAATCTAGTCTCTTGTGCCTCTCTAATGACACTACCAGAATCGTCAACACTTCTCTGCAGTCTGGCATTTTCCCTGCTGCTTTAAAACAGCCATGGTGAAACCTTTGCTCAAAAAACCTGGTCTTGACACTGGTGACTTAGCCAACTACAGGCCTATTTCTAATCTTCCTCCTCTATCAATTATTTAATCATCCTAACACTAATAATTTATTGGATAAATTTCAATCTGGCTATTGCACTAACCACAGTACAGAAACTGCCTTATTAAAAGTATTTAATGCCCTCAGAGTTGCAGCTGACTTGAATAACGTTGCTGTCCTCTTTTTACTTGACTTGAGTGCTGCGTTTGATACTGTTGATCATACCATTTTAATTTATCGACTTGAGAAATGGACGGGTCTTTCTGGTGTTGTGTCCGACTGGTTTCGTTCTTACTTGTCTGACAGGAAATTCTTTGTTAGCCTAGGTGATTCTGTTTCAGGGACTTTTGATGTTGAGTATGGTGTACCTCAGGGGAGCATCCTTGGTCCGATCCTCTTTTCTTTATATATGCTCCCTTTGGGTAAATTAATCAGTTTTCATAATGTACATCATCATTGTTATGCAGATGATATGCAATTATATATCTCCATTTCATCAGAGGACCCTAGTGCCTTAAACAATCTTTTTTCCTGTCTCACAGATATTAACATCTGGATGAACAACATTTTTTTAAAACTGAACTAGCAGAAAACTGAGATTTTACTTGTTGGCCCACTAGAAGATAGGCAGAAACTTCAGTCAAAGTTTGGCCGTCTGTCCCAACAGATGAAATCACGTTACAACCCTAGGAGTGATTTTAGACTCTGACCTTAATTTTATTCGCCATTTTAACAGTGTTGCAAAAAGTTCATTTTTTCACCTTGGAAACATTGCCAAAATTAGACCTTTTTTAAGTCAGGATGATGCTGAAACAGTTGTACATGCTTTTATAACTAGTTGTTTAGACTACTGTAATTCCCTTTTTACTGGTCTCCCTAGAAAGTCACTAAAGAAACTAAAAGTTATTCAGAACGCGGCAGCCAGGATTTTAACTAATACAAAAAAAAGAGATCACATTACTCCTCAGCTTGCAACATTGCACTGGTTGCCTATTTCTTTTTAGGATTGATTTTAAAGTTCTTTTACTCATTTATAAAGTCTTAAATAACCTAGAACCATCTTATATTGGCGATTTGCTTTCTTTTTAGAATGCTCAGGTCCTCCACTGCCTGTCTTTTAGTTGTTCCTAAGGTGACCCACAAGAAAACTGGTGAAGCTGCTTTTTGTTTTAATGGACCTAAGAATAGCGGACTCGTTAGCCATTTTTAAAAAGAAATTGAAAACATATCTTTTTAATTTGGCTTTAATAGGGGTTGATTTTATCTTTTATCACTGTTACTGCTTTTTCTTTGTTTGGTTGATGATGTGTTGTGTTTTCAACTGTTGTTGTTTTTGTTGTTTCTGATGTTGCTTTGTTCAAGCACTTTGGGCTGCAGTTGCAATCAATGGTTTATGAAAATAAATCGGATTCGGACCAATGGGGCGTCACACAGTACACCCTTATATCCAAGTGTAAATTTTTTTTTTCAAAATTATGATTGAATTGATTGAGAAATGCTGTTATCTTTTCCATATTGTAATTGTCCATCGTGATGTCCATCCATGTATTTAAAGTTGGGCTCTCCTGTTATAACCGATTCCTGGTAAAAGCCTTTTTAGCAGCAACCAGCAAAATGTTCACCAGCAGCCGTATTTCACAGATTTCTAGCTCCTCTGTTCATGGACGCTACAGTTTTGTAGAAAACAAAGTGTCTTGACTGGAATGTCAACCTGAGAAATGAAACAGTGTAATAACTGAGAAATAACAGAAACAACACTTACCCACCTAAACTAGCTGGTTTACATAGTTATTTTAAAATGCGGGTCAACCCACTAAAAAATGCCTTTCGACACCATTCCCACTACCTGCTGGAAGGCAGCCTTGTCTAAGATTTTTATCTGAAGCATCACGTTATATGCCACTGACTTGTAACTATGTGACTTTCAACATCACAAACGGCCAGAAACCATTGTGACAGAAGAGAAATCAAGACCTATTGTGAATGAAGCGTATGTAAAACAGTGGATAAATTATTTTGAGCATCACAAACCTTGCGAAATGACTCGTTTCACTATCAAAATTTGAGCCATTCGGTCCAATAACATTTGGAAAGTCTAGAAGATGATTAGATTGCTTTATCCCCCATAAAGAAAGCAGGGCGCTAAACTGGAAGTTTGCCAGCTCAATTGGTGATCCAGGTATTTTCATAGATGGGAAATCAAGCTTTTTTGGCTTCAAAACACCACCAACACTGTCCGGTAATTATAAGTTCTTTCATAGATGCATCCCAAATTCCTACTTTAATTACGTGCAACCACCAGAGGATAGCGCGTTATCACTTTGGGTGGAGGAATTTAGCGTGTTCACCTGGGTCTTAGGTTCAGATAAAAGGCGAGCCGAACTGAGGTGAAAAAAACCCAGGTCTACTGCAGAGTCAATTGACCTGGGTGTAAATGCAGAGTTTACACATTCCCAATGCACACAAAAGCCTGATTGTAGCAGGTTCGAGTGGCATTTTTGATTAATGGAAAAGGGGTATTAGAGAGCTGTTGTTGAACACAGTGACAAAATTGTGTGCGTGTGTATGTGTGTGATATCACCAGTGAAGTCTTGCCTCCATACTCTCACAGACTTTAAACATAACAAACATGAAGATGATAGAAGAAACTGAGCCCTCTGGCATAAAATGATGTCATACACATATTTTAGGGAGACAGTTTTTCTTATTAGGTGTGAGGAAAAGAGAGCAGAGGAAGCCGCTCTGAGGTTAGAAATTAAACAACAGCTAGGCCCCTGGAAACCAGGGAGGGAAAGAAACAATTGCACAGTACTGCACATATTACTCTATAGTAACAGGTATTTTGTATGACGTTGTCCAGCCCCCTTTTTTAATCCATGAGGGTAAGATAAATAACTGTTTAACCACAAACAGAACTTTTTTACTTTCACAACAAAGGATTTATTGCTGGAATGTTAGATAAGACTGCAATAGTTTTATGTATGTGTACAATAAACTGACAATCCAGGTACAGGTACTCTCATCCGTGTTACGTGACTGACAGGACGGCGGCTAATGGTGAGTTGTTCAAAAACATTGTTTTTAGTAAACTCTGTGTACACAAACAATGTTCTCAACGCTTGTGTTCATGTGTAGAGACCCTGGTGATACTACGAGCAAAGTTTCATGTTGTGTCGAACCTTCTTAGTGATTTAAAAATAGAGATTCTGATGCTATCGTAAAAGTGCCCCTAGCACTCCCATTGAAAATGAGTTAGACCCGAAAACGAAAGTACGGTAAATCTTAAATGTGCCTCTTTCGTCGTAATTATACTTTTATACGAAGGTTTGACTAGGGTAAATTCACAAAAAAAGTCTAGGTTGCATTTTGGCAAGAGTTTCGCTTTAACAAAACCACTGGAATACAGAATCATTTTCCTGATATATACAATAAGACTGTTTAATTTACTGATGACAATGTCTAACTATATCCTACAGAGCCCGAGAGGTGACATGGATGGGTTATTTTTAATCTCACCAGTGCGACTGACTCTCTTGCACGTGCCAGTTACTATCTCGCGTGCGCGACTTACAGTATCTCGCACGCGTGAGATAGTAAGCCGCACTCGCGATATAGTAAGTAAGATGCAGTTACTCAACAATGATGGGACGTTGGAATCATGAACAAGTTTACTTCAACAACTTATATTGTAACATAGTTCTCAGTAGCAGCAGCGTATCATACATAGTCGCCAGCGTGTTTCGTGTCACTGTGGAAGCTGAGAGAATGTGGTCTGTGTGACAATGTTGTGGAAAACTGAAGGTATTTTAGTAAAGTTGTATTGTGTGTAAAGAATGTGATACTATATGCACCTGCATCCATTGTTAATCGTTTGTCCTGATTGCCAATTGTCACTGCTGCAACGCTGTTTCATAAATTAATTATAACCAAAGAACTATTGACAACTGACAACTCCTCCATCATCATGGCTAGCATAATAGCTAAGAAAACCTACACCTGGACACTCATCGTGGATCATCAAAGAGCTGTTACATGTACCTCTTACCATTACACTTTAACTTTTATTAATTAATTAATCAATTGAAATTACGAGATGCACACGTGAGATATAGTAAGTCGTGCGTGCGATTAAAAAAAAAACTCATCCATGTCACCTCCAGGGCTCTGTAATATCCAACTAAAAAATGCAAAAAATGAAGGTCAATTAAATAAAAGACAGCAAATAACAGTGGTCTGTGTTTTGAGGTACAAATACAACTGCATCATGATGGTCCCTTAACAATAAAAATAGATCTTAGTTTAATTGGCGGTAATAGCTTTGTGACACAGAAATGAACATAGTACAGTTAAAATGATATACAGGTACATGAAATAGAGTCTTCATACTGTAGCTTTAGTATATTCATTTAACGTTATCAGTTTGTTGATGTGGTCTTAATTTCCATGTGTGTTTCAAAAATGTTTCAATGAGTGCTCACAGAATAATTATCTTTTTCCTACAATATAATAACTCGTGCACACAATATTAATAAGTCTCCATACAGGACTTCAGCTAATAAGATTTTTTTATTTGCAGAGTGTTCGTTACCATCGTAGTTGAAGCTTAAGTTTAGATAGCTAGCTAACTCAACGTGACTCTATGGAGGCTCCGCAGTCTGTGGACAAGCAAACGGTTCTTAAAGATTCTCAGGTAGCACCAACTCCAAACTAGCACTAGCCCCAGCTAAGAACTAGCAATGAAACACTATTGCAGTAAATAACTTGAGTTGTTACAAAAAAATAGAACACATTATGTAACTGCGTTTGCATGGCTCTTGGGGCTCTATTTAATCTGATGCATCACTTTATTCAAATTGAGGATGTTGTTCCAGGTTGTTTCTTATTATTCTATTCTATTTTGTTCTGTTTTTTGTTCTGTTCTGTTCATCCAATAAGAAGGACGTCCAATTACACTGAACAGCAATTAAGCTGTGTTTCAACGTACTGAAATGAATAGAATAGAATGGAATAGAATAGACTTACTTTAGTGATCCCAGACTGGGAAATTATTTTGTCACAGCAGCAGTGGGTCTGCAAAAATATATACAGTGCAAATATACTATAAACAACAAACAAAAATAATATATACAACAAAACAGAGAGTTTTCTCTGTCAGGCAGAGGTGGGAGAGTTATTATATAAAGTGATGGCTTGTGGCAGGAAAGATTCCCTATATCTGTTGTTATGACAGCGAAGCTGAAGCAGCCTTGGACAGCTCCGCTGTCTGACCAGTGTGAGTTGGAGAGGGTGGAGAGGATTATCCAAGATGGACAACAGTTTTTTTTAGTGTCCTCCTCTCCACCACAGCCTCCAGAGTGTCCTGTTTACAGCCAATCACAGAGCCAGCCTTCCTAATGAGTTTATTGAGTCTATTTATTGAGTCTGAAATGAAGCAGGATAGGACAGTCTGTAAATCATTTCCAGCATAACTTTACAGAGAGCTGTCTGAAGCCTTACTCTGCCTGCAAAAAAAAAATCAAAAGTGTTGAGTATAGCCTTATGGTCCAATCCAAATAGCATTTTAAAAAGTATCCAAAAATACAGTGGAGGAGCACATCCGATTGAACTGCTTACACAGACAACAGTAGCTCCAGTCCCACTGTCCTCTTGTATAACACGTTTCACTAAAGCAGTCAGATGTGGTCTTCTCTCCTAATGGTTGTTAAGTTGTCTGAGTTTGGCTAGCTGAAATACATGAATGAATATGTGAGTTGAATAGATTTGGCTGCTGCTGTACTGATGAGTCTCTATCCCCGGGCATCTCACACATACACACGCATGCTCTCGTGTGTGCATGCGCAGACACACACACACACACACAGAGGGAGAGAGTCAGAAGTGCAGATGTAGTGAGAGGAGAGTATATAAATAGCAGCAGCATCATTTATCATTGTGTAGAAGCTGTAGTTTCCTTGGTGAGTCAGGTAGCTGCAGCCTCCAGCTCTTCACTCAGTTCTGTCATTGCGTTTCTGACTGCTGCAATTATTTACAACCCTCCACACTGTTACTCTGTCATCAGGAAGCCCCTGAGCTGCTACAAGAGCCTTCAACTGGAACATATTTGCATTACAGAAAAAAATACTGGTCAGTCATTAAGATTTGCTTTGCTCACATGCAAGCCTTGTTTGATTTGTCAAACTTAAGGATGCACACTCTATGAAGATGGAATATTGGAAATAGTTTGGAGAGATAGCACGTGTAGGAAAAGGGTTTTAAACTTGTTATCAGTCTCAGTGACATGCTTATGCCTCCATATTGTGTCCATAAGCAAATTTGTATGTCTGTGTAATTATTTGAGTTTTTCTTAATGCCTGTCACTGGGTCGACTTATTATGAATTTTAACTATTTTATATGTCAGAGTTGTGCTGAGGATGAATTGAAGACTCTCACAATTGAAGAACGACGCTGCTCTGTAGTCTGGAGGTACGGGACTCCAAGTTTACTTTGTTTTAAAAAATGTCATATTACAGTTACATGTCATTCATCAACAAACACATACATTACTTCATCACTATGCATTAGGGGCGGAGCGGTTCACAAAATCCACGGTTCGGTTCATATCAAGGTTTTGTGGTCATGGCTTTTGGTTCGGTTCGGTATACGCTTATTGTTAGGAAAATCAAGTATGTCTTGTATAGTCAGGTTAAAACTGAAAGAATGAGGCAGTCTGACATTTGATACATCATTGTGACAGTCTTAGGTTAAAAGTAGGTAGATACTTTGCCAAATAAATGAAAAGCATGTTGTAACTAGCAATGTCTCCTCTCTTGCAGCGCCAGAAAGTTATCTTTAACAAATGCTAGGAACAAATAGTTATTAACTGTCACTAATGTAATGTAATCGGCAGTCACAGTCAGGAAACTTTCAGTAGCCCTGGAGTAGAGCTGGTAAATACGGTCCTTTTAAGGACTGGAGTCATTATGAGTCACTCACTAAACTGAACCGGGTTGTGCAAGTCACTTGAGTCAGTATTGCCTAATCACCATGGAAACTCAGTTCTAGCCCATTGTCTCTTAACCACTAACGTAGTAAAAAACACAATGCAATAAAACATTATATACATGATTGGAAAAATAAAAGAGATACTAAAATAAAATAAAATAAAACAAATAAAAAATAGAGTGCTAAGGTAGGAACGGTGTAAATGGATAAAGTTCCCAAATAGAGATAAAATTAGCCTACTTACAATATACTACTTAATATTTATGTATTATATGTATGTATTAATTATTTTATTTTGCAAAAATTGATCGACCTAGTTTCATTTTATTATGCTACATCTATACACCAAACCTACAGTAGCCTCTGGCTACCTGCAGAACATTGTGTCACATTATATTATTTCAGAAGTGGAAGAATGGCTTCTGTTGTACAATGACAGGTATGTGCTTTTAACACTGACTGGAGGAAGTCCAACCCAGAGACTTCACTCGCTCGTCTGCTACTCATTCAGAACGTAGGCAGCTGTTTGCGCTATCCTGCTCTGACTTGAGTCGCGAGTGTTTCTGGCATTGCAGCGCGATGCCGGAAACACAACCGACTCGTAGCTCTTCTTCTTGTTTACTGGTGGTTGGCATCCAGCTCAGTACCGCCACCTGCTGCTCTGGAGTGTACACGCTTCGCCTCGTTAGTAAATGAGAAAAAGAAGTTGCGCGTGCCTATGAACCGAACGGAACACACGCGCCCCGAACCGTGACAAGCGTCCAGAATGGGACAGATTTTTTTGATGAACCATTCCACCCCTACTATGCATCCATCATTGTCTAAAAGAAAAATGTTATTGTAAAAACACTGAACATTTCTTTCATTCACTTTCAAATTAAATGCACGTCAGCCAGATGAGGATCTCTACCACAGGAGATGGTGGGGCTCATACAACTGGTAGCAAACTGACATTTTGTAGATCCATTGGTTTAGTATTTAGTCTTATAGTATTTACACATATTGGACAACATGTATGCAGATACTGATACATGCAGATATACTGTATATGGGTAATAATATCAGCCAACAGATAAATCATTCGGCCTCTAGCCTCAGGCATAAATTAAAGCATAATGACAAATATCACATACCATTTTTTGCAAATGAGATGCTCATTAATCACACTGGACATTTAAGGTGTGGTCCCTTTTAAAAGAAACAATTGTAACACATCTGATAATGTATTTTGGGGAGCAGATACTAATATTTAGGTTCTTAAACACTTGGGTAACAATTTGGCCGATATACATTTTTTTTAACAAAGACCAATTTAGTTTTGAGCTGTTGAACAAAAGACTGTAATAACATAATGTCTACAACAAGTGCATTCACAAAAAAGGATGAAGGTAGTAGTAGTTTTAAAAAAAAAAATGTTTTTGTGTAGCAGAGATGTAGACCAGAGAGCCAAGGTTTACATTCCAACTGGTCACATGAGCAGCTGATTTCACTGTAACCTTTATCCCTCAACCTGAAAGAGTGCTGGTCAGTAGGTGGAATGACAGCCTGCAGACCTTTGCTGTTGAGATCTACTGGTCCGCATCAGTTCAAATAATGTTTTGTTTCTTGTTTTTAATAATCTCAAGAGAATGAATCCTACCTATTCACACTGCCGTTTGCATGTGGGGATCTTGTGCCAATTCTCCGCACCCTCCTCTATGTGAAAGTTTCAGATGCGGAGAGGGGGGAAATTTCGCTCCGGCGCTGATCCGCATCTGGAAGTAGTGTCAGGGCCGCATTATTGGTGAACCGCCCCTGTGTGAACGGATAAGCCGGAGGTGTGGAGCGAGGGCATGTTGATCATATAGTCTGATAACTGCTCGGATCCTTTACTCAACTAAATACAGAGAAATGTCCCACAAAGCAATGTTACAGGACCAAACAACAGCAACGTAGTAACAGTAACTGTCGTTGACAACTTATATGAGGAAACCAAATACCACAGCTGTACGTGGAGAAGCGTCTGTCCTCCTGTCTGTCCTCCCGCATGTCCTACCAACTCTTCGTCACATTTCTGCCCGAAAAACAGCGTCTGTCACCGGCAAAAAACTTTAACTCACCGAGTGTTTGTGATGAAAATGTATCACCACGACTGTCAGCCCTCCGGAACGAGACTTCAAGGAACTTTCCCCCAGAAAACGGCCTCCGTCCCCGCGAGTGACAGTCAGACAGCATCCTGTTTACTGATGGCGATTATGTAATTTAGCGCGAAAAATGTAACTTTGTCACTCTCCAGGATATTTGGTGGGTGAGGATCTCAATCACAACACATTCTAACAGCATCCATATGAATATAAACTGTCCACGGGTTTAGATTGACAGGGGGGACACCTGGAAACACCGACGTCATCAACATGACTTGTACCGTCACGCCTCTTTAGGAGCCACAGCGCTGGCTTTCTGTGTGAACTACACGGCGGAACAGCGGAGATGCTTCGCTTTGTGTGAATCACCATCGGCTGAGAATTGGCGAACCACCACTCCGGGGATAATGCGGAGACGCTGTGTAAAAAGGGCTCTTGTAATGCTAGTGAGCTCATGTTCTTTCCCATAGCAGCACATTCAGAACAACCCTAAGTGAGGAAAGACTCTAGAGGGACTCAGATGATAGCTTTGTTTCTCACTTTGAACTCTCTTCATCCCCAGAAGATTCAATAATGTTTTGTTCAGCCTATATTTGCCACTGCCATTACATGGTGGTTCCCATGCCTACTATTATGTAAATCAGATATGGTTACCATGTGCATTATCATAATGATCATGAATGTATTCCTTAATAGTAAGCAGGTCAGATGACAGCATAATGAAGACTGAATTAATGAGAAAACAGACAAACCCGAGAAAGGATAGATGGCAGACCAAATAAAGGAGTATGTGACAGTAGTTCTTCAAAGAAGCTCATTGTTTAAACACAACTCCACCATGAACACACAAGCCCCATTCACACTGCCCTTTCAGTGTGGGAATAATGCACCGGTTCTCTGCATCACCATCTGTGTGAAACTTACAGTTTCACTGCAGCTCCAATCTGCCTCTGGAGGTAGTATCAGAGCCGTAGCAGAGGTGAGCCGGTGTCTATGTGAATTGAAAAGCCAGAGGAGTGGATCAGGGGTATGTTGGTCTGATGGTGTTCACAGTCTAACAGCTAAACAGATCCTTCACTCATCAAAGAAAAAGAAATGACCCACATTTCAACCCACAATGCGAAGTTACAGGACCAGACAACAGTAATGGGGCATCTGGTAGTGTCTTTGGAAACAAATACCCCAGTAATATGTGGAAAAGCCTCTGTCATCCTGTCTGTCCTATTGACTCTTCGTCATATTTCTGCTTGAAAAACAGCATCAGTGATTATGTGACATGATTTAGAGCAAAAAACATAAACTCACATGTCTTTGTTCCACTATTGTGTTGTCGTAATTACTGTGAACAGTGAACTTTCCCCCAGAAAACAGCATCCCTGCCCCTGAGTGAAAGCCAGACAGTGTCCGCTGTTTACTGATGGCGGTCTGTTAAAACGTAGCTCTCTCACTTTCCATGATGCATGGTGGGTCAGGATCTCAACCCCAACACTTATAACAGCATCCATATGAATATGAATAGTCAGTGGATAATGTTTAGATTAACAGCAGGACACCATGGGAAACGCGTTACAAAAACCACATGGATGTCAATTAATGACGTGTACCGTGTTACGTCCCGTAAGGCCAGGGGATGAAGGGAGTAACATAGTATAATAAAACCGAGAGTAATGGAGGGAAAAGAAACAGGATGTGTTTGTTAAAGCTGGAACTAGTTTATTTACAAAAAGGGTAACACTGAACCGAAAGGAAGATTAGCCGCTAAAAGAAAACTGTGCAGTCTTTAGATCAGTCAGTCTGGATCCTGCACATCACAACTGCCTAGCCCACTGGCACAAACAGCACTTTATATCACCTGGCCTACGGGGCCATCCACATGGAAATGCTTTTGTGTGTAAACACACGTTTTGCATCGTTTTGGCCAATCATCCACATGGATCCTGTAATCGCAGTGCCTGTATACGCACTTTTTTGAAACCTGGTCTCAGGATGGAAAAATCCAAAAACGCTGCCCTTGGGTTCTCGTGTGGAATCTGCGTACTTTGCATATCGATGACGCCATCGTCCCACCCCTCGACCTCTAGCCTTCAACCTCTTAACCCCGTGACGTCTCATAACAACAACAACAACAACATGGCAGACTACATGCTTGTGTTCGTGCTGCAGAAGATATTGAGCCTGTCTTGCAACTTACTTGCCTTGTAGTTGAGTGAGTCGCAGCAGTAGTTTGACCTCATTATCGGTCCAGACAAATGATTCTGATTTCCTTGCACTAGCCATTTTCATTCTCTTCTTGTTGTGTTTGGTTTCTCCATCTGCTGTCTGTTTGTTTACAGCGCGAAAGCTTAATGTGCATGCTCCATCTCTTCTCCTCCGTTTTAGGTGAATTTCAAGCGCCACCTGTAGGCCTGGAGTATGAACTACAGCGTTTTTGGTCGTTTTCAGTGGATCCGTGTGGACGCAAATATTCTTGAAACGATACCGAGGAAGACGGAGGAAAAAAAGATCATTTTGTACGTGCGGCCGTACTCTAAGTTGCAAATGGGATCAGTTGTTGTCCTCCACACATTGGCGAGGAGGGGGAGGAAGAGGGTGACACCTGAGTGGAAACACAAGAACACAACACAAATACACCCACAACACCAGGGCTCTAACATACCGTCATGCCTCTTTTGGTTCCACAATGCCGGTATGCTATGTGAAATGACGCATTGGGGCGGCCTTAAGCTAGTGCTGCTTGATTCAGTTTGAACGACCAAAGGCGGCATTAAGGCAATCCTTCTTTGTGGCAACAATGCGTAGTCTCTGTTTGGAAAAGGGCTTCTTTTGAAACTGAACATTTCAATGATGGTTTGTCCATCATAACACATGAAGAAAAACTATATTCGTCAGTCACTGTATTTTGATACAAGTGCAATGCTCAATACTTTTGATAAAATGGTTCACTGTCTTGATTTGCCAGGGAACAACTGGCATGTCACACCATCTCATAGGCACTGATTTATGTTTTTGCCCGTGGGTGCTCAATTTTTTTTTTTTTTTTTTTTTTTTTTTTTTGTGCTCAAATTAAATGAATACCAACAAGGTAATGATTTTCACAAACTGACTTTTATTGCATAGATATTCACCAACCACAACTAAATACAACACCATACAGTCTGAAGGCAGCAGTATTATGCACACTGGCCACAACATAACACTATGTCGCTATGTATAATTGTACAAGTAACCTATAGCAACACATAAGCAAAAAAAAAATACAGAACTTGGTATTCATCACGTAATATTTACATACAAATTGACCACATTAACAAATATTCATTATGCAGAATTAATTTACACATTTACAATATCACAGTGTGTATTTTTCAGTACAACCAAGGAAACAATGAAGCTAAGTTCATTACATCCATTTGCGAAACACACTTTTGACACATGAAATCTCCAGCTTACTGTTAAGGAAAGGAAAGAAAATATTTAAGTCAGTCACTCACCACTGTCTGCTATTTTCTATTTCCCAAGGAGGAACGTGTTCCTCCTGGCAGCTGTGCGCGTGATAAACTCACCGGCTATAGCATCCAGATTGCGGCTCCCTGTAATGTTTTTGTGACAGTTCAACACTGCAAGGTGATTGAGTCTTCCCTGTCCCATCGTGGATAAGTTTTAAGTCTCCGCAGGCCTGAGAAAGACCTCTCTGATGTGCAAGAGGTCACGGGAACAGTGAGTCCAAGTCTGATCATTTTGGTGAGTTCTGGCAGCAGGGTCCGCAGCGGCTCGCCATGCTCTCCTTTCAGGAAATCCATAGCATCTCGAAATGTTTTTATGCAAACACCCATCTGTTTAGCTATGTCAATGAACATGTCACGGTGAAGTGTCAGCCTGCCTTTATCCAGATCATCTCCATGAAACTCTGTGATGACTGAACCTGCAATGCAAAGATGAAGTTGCAGTGTCCATTACCTGGTAAAACTGCTGTCTGTACATGGCCTCTGGTGACTGGAAACTGTGTGATGGTGCGCCTCTGTCATCCAGTCGACGTGGGGTTTTTCTTGGCCTTGGCAGGGCTGGGCTAGGCTTTCAACGTAATGGATATCAGCATCTGCAGTTGTGTTTTGCCAAAAATCTTCATATCCGTTTTCACGAAGATGCTTGATGTCCTGTCGGAGCATTTCAATGAGTTGGAGAGCTTTCTGTGAATGCAGTTGGCTGTGTTGCACTGCGCAATTGGCTGTTTCTGCGCGCAGAAAAAACATCTACATCAGCTTCAGTGAAAAAAATGTACTGAACTTCTGCAGGTGCTGAAGTAAACCATTTGCTTTGCCGCCTGTGTCACCATTATCACCTGAAGACAGGTTGTCAAGAAACTCCAGTAGTGTGCTGTAATTTGAAGAAATTGACTGCAGCAAAGCAGCTTTTACTGTCCAGTGCGTCGGGCGCAGAGACGGCCCGTCTGCGCTTTGGAAATCCTGAAACCAAGCCAGGCGTTTTGGGGAGTTGCGTATTAGCGTTATGAGGTCACGAATGAGTGACATGAAGTTCCGACACTCGGGAATGTTATGGGCAACATCCTGCACCACCAAGTTCATCACATGTCCCATACAGTGGACGTAAAGTGCTCGAGGCTCCAGTTCTTTTACGCGTGCCTGCAGACCATTTCGGATCCCTGACATATTCGTTGCGCCGTCGTAACACTGACCTCTACAGTTTTTGATAGGCAGGGAGAGTCTCAGCAGTACATCCTTAAACAGGTCGAAAAGTGCATCCCCGGTTGTGCTAGCTGTCTGCTAAAATCCTATGAAAAGTTCCTCTATTTCCAGACATTCAGTAACAACACGGAAGCACACAGGCACCTGTTCCTTGACTGTGATGTCTGCAGTCTCATCCATGATTATGGAGAAAAACTCTGCACGCTTTATCTCCTCTATAAGTGTTCGTAGAACATCATGTGCAAATAGTTCAGTCATTTCATTGAGAATGTCATGAGAAAGCCACTTCGACTCATTACGAGCGAGCCAGGACTGTAGTTCTGGGATGTCTTGTGCACACAAGTTGAGCAGCTGTCTCAAGTTTGACTCTGTGTCCACATGACCCCTAAGTGCTAGTCCTTGACATGCCAAATATTGGACGGAAGAAAAAATACTGACAACGCAGTTCGTGCTTCAGCCATTTGCTTTTGCTTTGCGGCAGGGAGAGCATTTGCAACATTAACTCCGGCATTAGCAGCACTTGTGATGCTAGCAGCAGCTCGATGGACATTTGACTTCTTGTGGCAGCGAAATATTTCTATTGCCTTGCCCCAGCTGCAAAAGCCGCCTTTCACAAAAGCCTTGCAAGAATCCATCTCACGTCCTCCTGTACATGGTAACGGGGCATGCATTTTGTGGACAGGAGAGCACACTTCACAGAGCACTTTGTTATTTAATGCATCATATGTAATCCACGGGAATTTTGTTTTCCAGCTGGCCTGTACCCTGCTGACACTTGCTGCTGTCCCTGTCGCTGCTGCTACCTCCGCCGCTGCTGCTGCTGCTGCCGCTGCCGCTGTCGCTGCTGCTGCTGGGAGCATTGGTGGTTGTAGATGCGGTTCCACTTAGTTTTCTAATTTCAAGCTTGTCCATTTTTGCCAACAAGCGACCAACCTTCACATTTTTGCTGTGTGTGTGTATGTGACTGACTTGTTGTTTAGCCGCAGCCAAACCCGAAATCCGATTCATTCATTCATTTATTCACTCCTTGCACCAGTGGGTGCTCGAGCACCGGAGCACCCACGGGATCTGTGCCTATGCACCATCTGATCATCTCTTCCCTGTAGCTTGCAGCATAGCCTCCAAGAGGAGAGACAGCCTGGGCCCTGAGCATGTGTTGTGGCTGACATGCAAGGAGCATGTACAAAGATAAATGCAAACAAACAAGTGATGTTGAGTGTATGTCTGCTGCTGTGCTGCTGGCTATACAACCTGCTGTTAAAGCACATTTGATTTAGCGTAGCCTTTGTGCATTTGTGAATTTTTGTGAAAAAATGTGTAAAAACTTTGAATACATGATGTGTAATCTGAGTCTCCTGAAGCCCAGAGGTCTGAAATTTATTTAAAAATGTTATTTACACCCTTTATAAAACTGAATTTATCACTACAGCTGCATAGCTAAAAGCTTTAGTGTGGATCAGTCGAGCTCTAGTTTGATTATGTAATGCAAAGGCAATGATTCAGAAAATGCATGCATTAAAAAAAAAAAATAACGTACTGATTAATTCATCGAGGTTACAATCCACAAATGAATAAGGTTAATAAGATATTATAAGTTGTAAGTTGAAGTATAACTATTAACCACTTGTCAGGTATGTGGTTATCCTCAGGCCCACTAGCATGGCGATAGACTTAAACACCAGAGCAGCCTGACTCATTTGTTAAAAAGACTCAGTTAGTGGAGTAGTTATCAGAACTACTTCCTCTGTCCTATAATGTGCAGAGGGAGAGAGGGAGGTAGTGAGGGAGAAGGCTTTCATTAAAATGAGAGTTTAATCTTCAAAGAGGAGACGAGAGGCTGAAGCACCAAGGGATCCCCTATCACAGACTGTGACCTTTCCAGCCCACATCAGTACAGAAAAGGACAAGTCAGCTGCAGCAGAGACTGCTGGAAAAGCTAGGAGGAAGCAGATAGAAGAAGTGACTGTGAGAGGACTGCGGACTGTGGACATGAAGGCACTGTGCATAATACTATCTGCATACACAGAAAAAGTATCATATGAACTTTGCTGCTGATACAAAAGATACATAAATAATCCAATATCATTTTTTCACCGCTCATTCTCCCTCCACCATCTGCGAGTGTCCTCCTTTTTGAGTATTGTTGGCTCTGCAAAGTACATCTCAACATTTCTCACCATTTGGATCTTTTGGTGCTCCTGGGATTCATCTTCCTCCTCACAGAGACTGTCTGTGTCAGACCAAATGAGGTTATCCAGTGCTGATTTTTCTTCCCACAAACACCTCATACACATGTATCCCAGTTTCCTCCTTTGCTTCTTTGATAGCAAGGACTTCAGCCGACCCTTGCGCCATCTTCAGCTGCCACATACTTCAGCTTTCAGAATTTTGGGTCAATGGCAGCTGCAACTGGGTTGCATCTCTCTGCTGAGAAGGTGTTCAGACTCCCCAGTCTCTTGGTTATCCTTTTTCCTGCACTTGACAAAAATGCTTTTCCAGGGCTCGCCTCAAAATGAAGGGTTTGCTGTATGGACCATTGTAGCCCTTTGACCAGCAATGGAAGACATAAAATGGTTGCATACTTCTTTCCATTAAGGTAAAGGGTAGCACATTTAAAAGGCTGCAACCCCTACATTTGCTCTTCAAGCAGCACCCACTGATCTGGCTTCAAGTCAAAATAATGTTTGATCCTTGGAGTTACTTCAGGATCAGATGAAGTGGCAGTTACTGGCCAGCATACGAAACTTTCGTGAACTTGTGACTTACGCCAGCCGTCTGGACCAAATATCAAGCTTCCACATTATTTCGACAGATGATGTTGTTTTCATGGAGACACATGGAGTGTGCACGGAGGGTAGGGGCTGTGTGTGTGAGACGTGTGAGTGACAGAGAGGTGGAGGGAGATCAGGGAAAGGAAATGCAGCCGAACAGATACGTTGCGTTTTTAAGTAGCACTAAAAAACCTAAAAAAAGAAAACACTATTTGTGGCGGTTGGTATTGATTCTGTGGCGCACCAGCGCAAATTAGTAAATGTGTGGGAAACACTGATGTTAGTCGTGTTGCCAAATTTTACTCCAATCCAGTAAATGCCTACATATCAGAGCCTACATGAACATCATATCTTATGGTGTCACCAACTAATCCACAATTGAATTCGTTGGCCACTAATTTGGTCATCATTTTGTCGACTACGCCGATTATTCATGGGAAATCGGCGTAGTCGACACAAAATCCACAGCGTGGCAGTGACATCATAATGATAAATATTCAACTAATCGCATATCTCTTCAAGACTTGCTAGTGCCCCGTAGAGCCCGTAAATTATGTGACATTATAAAAAAGTGTTGACCTGAAAAAGCAACATACTGTCTTTCTATTTCCAGTGTGCACTGTTCTTTGAAGGGAGTAGTACAAACCTCTGTATGAGATCTTTAGTTTCTTGGCTAGTTCTCGCTTGGAATAGCCTTTTTCTCAGAGCAAGACTGGTGAGTCTTAACCACATACACTGATGGTCCAGACATTAAACCAGCCTAAGGAAGGCCAATTTATTGCTTCCTTAATTAGCATATCAGTTTTCAGCTGTGTTGAAGTGATAGCACATGGGTTTTGTAATGATCAATTTGCTTTTAACACAGTAAACCTGGATCAGTCAACACAATTAAAGTCAGCCATTTCCAAAGTCACCACACGTATAGACTATAATTCTGATCATTTTATTGTTGCTTTAATTGAATAAAATTGTGCTTTTGTTTTAAACTACACCTCAGATCTGTCCATAGTAAAGTACATCACACAGTATGTGCAGCTGGATGACTGATACTGATAATGTACACAGACCTTTACCTGACTGCAGGCATAGAGTAGCTCTGAGAACAGAAAAAACCCACTACGCACTGCCTATAGTCCAGATTCTGTGTGAAAGTGCACTGACTGAGCTGGCTCTGAACTTGTCAGTAGGGCTGAACAGGTCTGACAGCTGCTGAAGTAAGGCCTGATGTAGAGGGAGCAGGTCATTCTAGCTCAATAAACTGCAGCAAGCTGAAGGTCAAGGTCATCCTGCAGGGTGCTAACTGTGAAATAATGAAAGGTTCAGTGCCCAGGAGACACATTATTATGTAACCTTGTTCAAGGAAAAATCTGACATTTAGAAAGACTGACACTTCTGTACTGTCATGTGAAAATATTGTTTGACAGTTTCATCTCTATGGTTCTAGTGGAAAATGACAGGGTTTCTGCGGGGTCTTAAAAAGTCTAAAATTTGATAATCTCAATTTTAGGCCTTAAAAAGCCTTAAATATGTCCATATTTTTGCATATAGGTTTTAAATTACATTTAGTTTTGTTTGTTCATTTACCGCTTCCGTCTGTGTGTTGTACTTCTTTCTGAAGTATCCAGCAAATTTTGACGCGCGTAAAGAACAGGCACTTTTGATAGCCCCGGTGATAGTAAACGTAAATTCCCAGGCTATTAACAACTACACAACGATACATAAAACACATTAATAAATCATCAGAGCCAGTCGCTCCATAATAAAAACGTGTCTTACCGTCACGCAGTCATCCATATCTATCTATATGCTCTCTGAGATTTCTCTCTTTTTCTCTGCTCTCCCCTTGTGTCGCTTGATGCCTCGATTCATTTTTTTGCTAGCTTAAACTCAGTCAACTTCCAACCTCCAACTTCCAACAACCACACTCAGACGGTCTACTCCATTCAGTCTTGAAATTCCCAGAAGGCATTGCTTCATTTTAACTTTTGCAAACAACTATTTGAATAAAAAAATGCAGGTAGATTTGTTTTATTTCAAACTAGGGCTCGATTAATTCGAGTTTTTGGTTTAGGACGATTTTAAAAAATGAAAATCGATTTTTTATTTAACTCGCTCCGCCGCCGATCCTCATGGGCTCCCGTAGTTCATAGTGAGCTCCGCCCCCCGCATGTACTTTCCACAGAGAAACAAACAACATGCAGAGAGCAAAGAGCTCGTTCCTAAAAAAAAGGCACAGTGTCGTTAGTAGCTTGGTTTTGTGGCGTCGGACCTTGAACAAACCACGGTCCACTGCAAAGTTTGTTTAAAAGTGTTGTGTTTTCACAGTGTTGTTGTTGACTACGAGAAGACCGCGGCAGCCAACAAACACCCGCTGTAAAGCAGCTGACATTAGCGGAATCATTTAATCCTTGTGCCCCATATGAGAAGAAAGCGGCCCGATGGACAGCTTTTCGGACGCAGCCACGTTGAATATCACTTCAGACATGCTGCTCGTATATACAGTGGAGCCGGAGGTTCATCCACATGCTGAAAATGTTCGACCCCAGGTTTGTGTTACAGAGCCACAACGGGGCATGATGTCTCAAGCCAGAGGAAGCAGACAGGCTTGTTTTCCTGGCCAAAAATGTGTAAAACAGTCAGCAAGCACACACCTCATGTCCTGTACATCTACCAACATGTCATGTTTACTATGCAGCATGCAGATGTTTAATTTTGTTTACATATCTTCAGGGATATAAAATACTTTTTGTAAACAAAGGCAGATTTTGCAAAATAAAGTATTTCATGAAAGTAATGTTAACACTTTATCAATACCAATATGGAAACTCATCTATTTTTATAATAGCAAGCAATCTGACATGTTAAATGTATGTTTACAAAAGCATTTTATCAAAAAGGGACACATTCTTTGGATGCACTTTTATACATTTTTTCAAGTGAGTTTGAAGCTGCAATGTTTACAATGGCAGGGTAAATTTGTTGTAAATCATAGCATTAAAATGAAAGCAATGCTTTTAATTATTTCTTTGTAATTTTGAAGTTTGTTCTTGAGAAGAAAAAAAATCAATTAAAATCGTAAATCGAGTTTGGTGTAAAAAAATCGGAGATTCAATTTTTAGGCCATATCGCCCAGCCCTGTTTCAAACCATGCATGTTTTTGAATATCTGAATAAGACATTTTGCTACAAAAGATTGCAGAGTGATATAAAAGTTTGCGACTGTAGAAGGTAACCATGACTGTGATATAGACACACCTGGCTATAAATACAGCTTAGCTTAGAAAGTATTGTAGTGAAAAGCAATAGGAGAAATTTAAATTGCCGTTGACATAGGAATCTTATTGATTCTTGAAACGGCTGGTAGAAATGAACTTGGGGCCGCACTGTGATTGGTCTGTCGACCCGCGAGCGGCCGCATCACCAGGCGGCCGTAGTGGCATTTGCCCACATTGCCCAATGGCCAGTCCGTCCCTGGTTGCCACCTATCAGTCTGGACATGGAACAACAGTCGATCATTAGCAAGAGAAAAAAAAAACTGTGACGGCTGTGCAGAGGCCGGCGGCTGTCCTGCTGCACCGGCCGTTCTGGTATTCTCCAGAACGTCCAGATGGCCAGTACGCCCCTGTCCAGGAACGTAAGTGGCATATTGCCAACAGCCTGGTCCAAATTTATTGCTGTACGCTTCACCAGCTCCGGAAAGACTTCAATAGCGCAATCTGCTACACCCATGTCTTGAACAACCAGAAGCTGGCTTGAAGCCGAAACTTATACTGAGTTTGAAGCGCAGTGTATGCTCTGCAGGACGACCCCTCAACTTGGGCACACTTGGTTTGAAAGTGCAGGTGTCACACACAAAATCGGAAAAACACCAGTTAGCTTCTAATAGTCTCCAGCAAAGTCAGACTATCACACACTTCTGTACGCCTTTGTCACCAGTTCCCGGTCCAAGTTCATCCAGTTCTGCTGGACCCGAACTCTGCGCTGCCTCTACCATCTCACTGTCAAGTGACTTTCAAACCATCTTTGGCTCAACTCCGATGTTGAAAGCGAAGGTGCTTTGGATTTTGAACACCGTTGCTAAACACTTTGGCAACAGATTTGGATGTAAAAAGTTGTACCCCTCTCTTCATCCATCCATCCATTTTCGTCCGCTTATCCGGGGCCGGGTCGCGGGCGCAGCTGCCTGAGCAGGGACACCCAGACTTCCCTCTCCCCGGACACTGCCTCCAGCTCTTCCGGGAGGATCCCAAGGCGTTCCCAGGCCAGCTGAGCGACATAGTCACACCAGCGTGTCCTGGGTCTTCCTTGGGGTCTCCTCCCGGCGGGACATGCCAGGAACACCTCCCGAGGGAGGCGTCCCGGGGGCATCCGAAACAGATGCCCGAGCCACCTCAGCTCGCTCCTCTCGATGTGGAGGAGCAGCGGCTCTACTCCGAGCTCCTCCCGGGTGACAGAGCTCTTCACCCTATCTCTAAGGGAGCGCCCTGCCACCCTGCGGAGGAAACTCATTTCGGCTGCTTGTATCCGGGATCTTATTCTTTCGGTCATGACCCAAAGTTCATGGCCATAGGTGAGGGTCGGAACGTAGATTGACTGGTAAATCGAGAGCTTCGCCTTTCGGCTCAGCTCTCTCTTCCCCACGACAGACCGATACAACGACCACATTACTGCGGCGCTGCACCGATCCACCTGTCAATCTCACGCTCCATCCTTCCCTCACTCATGAACAAGACCCCAAGATACTTAAATTCCTCCACTTGAGGCAGGAACTCTCCTCCCACCTGGAGGGAGCAAGCCAGCTTTTTCCGGTCGAGAACCATGGCCTCGGATTTGGAGGTGCTGATTCTCATCCCAGCCGCTTCACACTCGGCTGCAAACCGCCCCAGGACATGCTGGAGGTCCCGGCTCGAAGGAGCCAACAAGACCACATCATCCGTGAAAAGCAGAGATGAGATCCAGTGGCTCCCGAACCAGATCCCCTCCGGCCCGAGGCTGCGCCTAGAAATTCTGTCCATAAAAGTAATGAACAGAACCGGTGACAAAGGGCAGCCCTGCTGGAGTCCAACATGCACTGGGAACAGGTCTGACTTACTACCAAGTCCACAAAACACATGTGGACTGGTTGGGCAAACTCCCATGAACCCTCGAGCACCCTGCGGAGGGTATAAAGCTGGTCCAGTTTTCCACGGCCAGGGCGAAAACCGCATTGTTCCTCCTGAATCCGAGGTTCGACTATCGGCCGAATTCTCCTCTCCAGTACCCTGGAATAGACTTTCCCAGGGAGGCTGAGGAGTGTGATCCCCCGATAGTTGGAACACACACTCCGGTCCCCCTTTTTGAATAGGGGGACCACCACCCCGGTCTGCCAGTCCAGAGGCACTGTCCTCGACTGCCACGCGATACTGCAGAGACGTGTCAACCAGGACAGCCCCACAACATCCAGAGACTTGAGGTACTCAGGGTGGATCTCATCCACCCCCGGTGCTTTGCCACCGAGGAGCTTCCGGACTACCTCAGTGACTTCGGCTTGGGTGATGGATGGGTCAACCTCTGAGTCCCCAGCCTCTGCTTCCTCTATGGAAGGCTTGTCAGTGGGATTGAGGAGATCCTCGAAGTATTCCTTCCACCGCCCGACGATGTCCCCAGTCGAGGTCAACAGCTCCCCACCTCCACTGTAAACAGTGTTGGTGGAGGACTGCTTCCCCCTTCTGAGGCGCCGGATGGTTTGCCAGAATTTCTTTGACCAACCGGTAGTCCTCCTCCATGGTCTCCCCGAACTCTTCCCAGACCCGAGTTTTTGCTTCCGAGACTGCCCGTGCTGCCGCACGCTTGGCCTGCCGGTACCCACCAGCTGCCTCAGGAGTCCCCCGGGCCAGCCAGGCTCGGTAGGACTCCTTCTTCAGCTTGACAGCAACCCTTACTTCCGGGGTCCACCACCGGGTTCGGGGATTGCCGCTGCGACAGGCACCGGAGACCTTACGGCCACAGCTCCAGACAGCCACGTCAACAATGGAAGTGGAGAACATGGTCCATTCGGACTCAATGTCCCCAGCCTCCCTCGGGATCTGGTGAAAGCTCTCCCGGAGGTGGGAGTTAAAGATCTCCCTGGCAGAGGGTTCCGCCAGACGTTCCCAGCAGACCCTCATGATACGTTTGGGTCTGCCAGGTCTGTCCAGCCTTCTCCCTCGCCAGCGAATCCAACTCACCACCAGGTGGTGATCAGTTGACAGCTCAGCCCCTCTCTTCACCCGAGTGTCCAAGACATACGGCCGGAGGTCAGATGACATGACCACAAAGTCGATCATTGGTCTCCGGCCTAAGGTGTCCTGGTGCCACGTGCACATATGGACACCCTTATGCTTGAACATGGTGTTCGTTATGGACAAACTGTGACTATCACAGAAGTCCAGTAACAAAACACCACTTGGGTTCAGATCGGGGAGGCCGTTCCTCCCAATCACACCCCTCCAGGTAACACTGTCGTCGCCCACGTGGGCGTTGAAGTCCCCCAGGAGAACGACCGAGACCCCGGTTGGAGCACTCTCCAGTACCCCTCCCAGGGACTCCAAGAAGGCCGGGTACTCTGCAACACTGTTCGGCCCATAAGCCGAGACAACGGTGAGAGTCCTATCCCTGACCCGAAGGCGCAGGGAAACGACCCTCTCGTTCACCGGGGAGAACTCCAACACATGGCGGCTGAGCTGGGGGGCTATAAGCAAGCCCACACCAGCTCGCCGCCTCTCACCGCGGGCAACTCCAGAGTAGAAGAGAGTCCAGCTTCTCTCAAGGAGTTGGGTTCCAGAGCCCAGACTGTGCGTGGAGGTTAGCCCAACTATTTCTAGCCGGTACCGCTCAACCTCCCGCACCAGCTCAGGCTCTTTCCCCCCCAGCGTGGTGACATTCCATGTCCCCATGGCTAGAGTCACCATCCGGGGATTGGGCCGCCGGGGCCCCCGCCCACGACTGCCACCCATATCCCACTGCACTGGCCCCTTCTGAACCCTCCCGCGAGTGGTGAGCCCACGGGAGGGCGGGCCCACGTTGCTCGTTCGGGCTGCGCCCGGCCGGGTCCCGTGGGCAAAGACCCGGCCACCAGGCGCTCGCCTGCGAGCCCCAACCCCAGGCCTGGCTCCAGGGTGGGGCCCCGGTGACGCCGATCCGGGCGACGTGCACATCCTTGTTATTCTTTCTGTCATTAGGGGCGAGTGAACCGATCTTAGTCTGACCCGTCACCTAGGACCTGTTTGCCTTGGGAGACCCTACCAGGAGCATTAAGCCCCGGACAACATAGCTCCCAGGGTCATTTGGGTGCTCAAACCCCTCCACCACGATAAGGTGCCAGTTCAAGGAGGAGACCCCTCTCTCTTCCAGTTTGATATGAGGGGAGGTATGTGACAACCCCTCCTGTCCTTTCCTTTCCTGTAGCCTCTTATCTTCCACTCACACACACGCGCGCACACACACACACACACACACACACACGCACATACCAGGGTTATTATAGTTAACTAATTTAAATTCAATTCCCAGATAAAAACTAAACTAAAACTACTTTATGACTAAAAAACGATAATAACCCTGGAATGTGTCTGGAATAGGGTTAAGTACCAACTGAGATCCCAGTATTTAAGAGATTCTCCCCAAAATCTAGTCCCGTCTTCCTGGAAAAAGTAAGAAGCTCAGCAATATGGAGCCAGAACGGTGACATTAAAGTTTGGCATCCAAAAAAAAAAATTGGCATTGAAAACAAAACCAGTACTGAAAAAGAAAACATTGGCATTGAAACATTTGTATTGAAAAAAGTTGTATTGGCATTGAAACAAGTATTGGCACTAAAAAAAGAAAAAATATTTAAAATAATTAAACTCTGAAAATCTTGTTGTTTTACTTTATTGGGATTTTTTTGTATTTTTCAATGACAATCTTTAGATTTTTTCTTCATGTCACTTTTTTTTCAATGACAGATTTTTTTTTACAATGACAGATTTTTTTTACAATGTCAGTTTTTTTTCAGTGTCACTGATTTTCAGTTTCAACTTTCTATCACTGTTTTGGCGTCGAGAGGTAGGGGCCTGAGGGGAGGGGTAAGTAGAGCGTGGTTTGCATATATTTGAGAAGGTTATGGCAGCATCCTGCGGGAAGGCGGAGCTGGACGGTCCAGCCACAATAGCATTTAGGAGCCGTGTGCCGGCTGTCTCTGGGCAACACAGTCCAACTACCTCGCAAACTTTTCTACAAGCTCTCTCCTGATGTGTCCAAGTCTCTGTATATCTGTTTCTGTCGCGGAGCTCCCGAGCTCCGGTCCCTATATGCCTATGGAGTGTGGTAGTAGCACGGAGCTAACGAGCTCCGGGCGCCGAGCATGGAGCATTAGCCCCAGTTAGCACAACAGTAGAACAGCAGGCTTTTCTCGCTTGTTGTGTCGTTCCGAGCCGGGGCTGCAGCGCCGACAGCAGCGCTCCGGTCTGCTCCCCAAGCTCTGTACCACCATACCGCTGTACACGCATACAGAGACCGGACAATAAAGCAGAGTGCTTGGAGAAAATTAGAGAGGAAGTTGGACTACCTGCTAAGTTATGAAAATACGTGACTGTTACTTGATTACAGCCGTCTGTTGTACTTTACTATGAACCACAGCATAATCACAGCTGACTTTCCCCGCATACTAGCTTGTTGAGTTTAGTATGAATAGTGATATTATTCACATGAACTGAGTTTATGGGGGAGACAGTGTCTCTACAGCGGTATGGTGGTACAGAGCTCGGGGAGCAGACCGGAGCGCTGCTGTCAGCGCTGCAGCCCCGGCTCGGAACGACACAACAAGCGAGAAAAGCCTGCTGTTCTACTGTTGTGCTAACTGGGGCTAATGCTCCGTGCTCGGCGCCCGGAGCTCGTTAGCTCCGTGCTCCTACCACACTCCATAGGCATATAGGGACCGGAGCTCGGGAGCTCCGCGACAGAACCAGATACACAGAGACTTGGACACATCAGGAGAGAGCTTGAAGATAAGTTCGCGAGGTATTTGGACTCTGTGTTGCCCAGAGACGGCCGACACACGGATCCTAAATGCTATTGTGGCTGGACCATCCAGCCCCGCCTTCCCGCAGGATACTGCTATAACCTTCTCTAATGATATGCAAACCACACTCTACTTGCCCCTCCCCGCAGGCCCCTTCCTCTCGACGCCAAAGCAGTGACAGAAAGTTGAAACTGAAAATCAGTGACACTGAAAAAAAACTGACATTGTAGAAAAAATCTGTCACCGAAAAAAAAGTGGCATGAAGAAAAAATCTAAAGATTGTCATTGAAAAATACAAAAAAATCCCAATAAAAAAAAAAATAAGATTTTCAGATTTTAATTATTTTAATTAGTTTCTTTTTTCAGGGCCAAAACTTGTTTTAAAGCCAAAACAACTGTTTTCAATACAAATGTTTCAATGCCAATGTTTCCTTTTTCAGTACTGGTTCTGTTTTCAATGCCAATTTTTTTTTTTGGATGCCAAATTTTAATGTCACCGTTCTGGCTCCATACAGCAATGCTTAAAATTATTTTGTACTTAACCTTGTTCCTCATTTTCTCCCTTCATTTAACAAAACATGTTAGCTCCTCAGATGTCAGAGGTCAAAACAAAAACAGCGGTTGAAGAGCCTGTCCCATTAAAATACAGGCTAATTTTGGTGTACTTTTGATTTAGCTCTGAAGCTATCTGTCATGGAAAAGATAAACAACAATGTCAACAGACGTTTGATGCAAGATTTAGTACTTCACAGTTTTTGATAGTCAATGCTGTGAACACATCTCTGTTGGCATCACAGAGTACTGAATAATACTACTGTGCCTCAAAACACAAAAATGACACACTGAAGTAATGAGAAGAGAAGACATGAGAGGAATTTCTTTCTTGCTCCTGCATGCAGAAATAAGCTCAGGGTCACTACAAAGACCCTTGAATATGACTAACTGGATTTATTAAAATGTTAGTAATAATAAGGATATGGTGACAAACTGTGCATCAGATGATAGGGATTCTCCAATATATCAGCTGAACATCGGTGTCAGCCAATATTTACCTTGTTGACTGTTATCTGCCTATGGAACAGAAGGTGACATTCAGTAGGTGTTGTTTATCTGGAACATCCATGTGCTCTTGACTTGTGATGTCTCTGCCATCAGTTTATAAGGCTGAGTTTGTACTGAAAAATGATATTCCTTTCTCTGTTTAGCGTGTTGAAAAGGCCTCTGAGGCAGTTAAAAGTTAAATATATTATATTGCTGTGTTGGGCCTTGCATTACACGAGACCCAGTTAAGGAGTGTTTATGCAACAATAAAAGGGAGATTTAGGTTGAATTTGGCTATCAATAATAATTAATGATTATTTGGAATAATTATTAAGTATGATAGATAATATGATCCAATTTGCATTAGATCACCTCGGGGCACCACCCTTGAAGAAGGGAAAATATAGCAATTTTACTAAATCAGTCTCATAAAAATGTACTCAACTGTTTATAACTCTGGTTAATAATTAACTTAATAACTACAACCAAATTTACCATAACAGCTAGTAACGGTTGAAGGATTTTGGAGTTCTTACCAGTGTAGAGCAGTGGTCCTCAATAGGCGGCCCCGGGCCCCATCCAGCCCGCCGACGTCCTATTTGTGGCCCCCGAACTGTTATTCCTTCACTATGTGTTTTGGTTGGGTCAGCACGTGTATACTGGGAATTGTTTCCATGCCAACGATACACAGACAGCTGGGTCACTCACTGCTGCAATTTTTAACTTTCACTTTCGTTTTTGGAGCAGTTCGCATCAGAGTCCTGCACGGGTCATATTTTGCAAACCTGCACCCGCCCGTACCCACCATAATTAAAACCGCATCCAACCCGCTTTCCGACAGTAGCACAAATTACATTTCGCACCCGAGCCGACCCGCTATAAATTGATACTGACGCCCGACCTGCACCTGAAGGAAAATTAGACAGACGCAATTTTTAAAAAAGGAAAGTAAGCCAGTGTGGGGAGCAGGCACACATGAATGAGCTCATATGAAATATAAATACTTATCATTTTGAAATTCAGAAATATTTTTGTTGACGTGTCGCTAAAAATGATTTTTTATTTTTTTTTGCATGTGACGACTTGAAAATGGCAATGCAAAGCCTGACCCGCGCGCTCCAGGCGTCCGACCCGATCTGCACCCGTGTCGGATACAGTACATTATTTTTCAGCTGTTTCATCCAAATTGTGCGGGTCACCCGTTGGGTACCCGCGGGTACCCGAACCCGTGCAGGACTCTGGTTCGCATATTGACATTTTGCCGGCTGTAGGAGCCTAGATTGCACGAAAATGGCGTGTAATTCAAAGAAGAATGGACTGAAAATAATGCATTCATTCTCCCTCCAACCAGCACAAGACCTATGTGCTTAATATGCCAGGAGACTAAAGCTGTGATGGAGATTTCCAATTTGAAACGGCCTTATGAGACGAAGCATAGGAATTTTGAAGAGACATTTCCTCAAAATTCAGAGGTAGGAACAACAAAAATAAATGCACTGAACTCGTCATATCAAGCTGCAAGCAGGATTCTTGTTACATCTATGACACAACAACAAAAAGCAACAGAGTGCTCACTTAGAGTGGTGTGGATTTTGGGCAAGCACGAGAAGCCATTCTCAGATGCAGAAATAATAAAAGAATGCCTTACTGAAGTGATGGACACAATGTTTGAAGGCAAACAAAAAGAGGAAATATTCAACTATGTATTTTAATTTATGGAAAATGGAAATTACATTTTATACTAGTTCGTATTTTTGTCATTTTTTTTGTAAACATGTTTTATTGATTTTCTGGAATTTTTTACCCCACGAGAATACAGCACATGTACATATTATTTCAATTTACACAGTCATCTTCAAAACACAGGGTGCGTTGTACTTCAGTTACATTGGCCCATTGAGTTCACCCTATCCTTCTTATCCCACCCCTTCCACCCATATACCCAACGTCCCACTGGTCCCCCACCTCCCACCCGTTCACTCACCCATAGGGTTACAGGCTACAGAACACACTTAAGGAATTGGACCTTGGATAAGCAACCAAATGAAAAATAAGAAAATAAGAAAGAAAAAATAAATAAATATATACAAAGATGAAATAATGGGAGAGGGAAGATTCCACCAATGTAAAAGGTCATGTATGTGTTCGAGCCTACTCATTATCAAGGGGTTCTTGTAAGGAGTCATAATAATCAAGAAAGGGCCTCCATACCTTGAGAAATGATTGGGAAGATCCTTTAAGTGTGTACTTGATTTTTTCTAACTTCAAGAAGTACATGACATCTTTGACCCAGTGAGAAAGGGGTGGAGGTGTGTGTTGCTTCCATTTGAAAAGGATCAAGCGTCTCGCAAGGAGTGTAGTGAAAGCTATGACAACATAAGCTTTAGTCGGTAGGACAGCTCGGGATTCCTCCACCAAAGAGGGCACAGATCGGGTTGGGATCTGATCGGGTTCCAAACATCTCACTGAAAGCTTTAAAAATACTCGTCCAAAAGGTAGAAAGGCTTGGACATAGCCAAAACATGTGTATTAAGTCTGCCGGTTGACCTCTACATCGGGGGCATAGTGGGTCAAGGTTCAGATAAATCTTTGCCAACCTAGCCTTAGTAAAGTGAACTCTGTGTACGACTTTCAGTTGGATTAGGCTGTGTTTAGCAGACATAGATGATGTATGTATCAGATCTAAGACGGACTTCCACTGATCATCTCTGAGAACTACTCCAAGGTCAGACTCCCAGGCCTTCCTTAAGTTTTCAGTGGAGTGTGGGTCAATTTTCTGAATGAGGTCATAGATCTGGGCAATCAGTCCTCTACTGTCTGATTTCATTTCTAGAACACAGTCTATATGTGATTTTGTGGGCTTATCTGGAAATGAGTGGAACGTCTTTTGTACGAAGCTTCTAACCTGTAAGTAACGGAGTGTAGGAGACAATACCTTGATAGTAATGTGATAATTAATGACTGGTAATTAATTATCTTATATTTCAAATGTTATACGGGGCACCACCCTTTTTATTGATTTTATCCAGACAATGAAAAGGGTCATTTGTCTAGAACCACCTTACGGTTGGAATATCAATGTTAATCAGTCTGTTAAATTTCAAATTTATATTTGATCTCCTATTCTGAAGCAGTGAATTCTTTCCACGATCCCATCGATTTCCAGCTTCAAATTAAACGTGCGCAGACAACGACATAAGGTTAAATATGTTTATTGACTAAATAAATGCAGAATAAATGATATGCAGTAATAATTCAAATGGTTGTCAACAAGTAACAGAAAATGCAGATAACGTGAATAAAGCCTTAATTAGATGACTTTAAACGATGGTGGATTTTGATGTAAGGAACCGGTAATACACAACTACAGGATTAAAATCCTTCCAAAAGGATAATCTGAGGAATGTATTTAAATTTAGGATATATATATATATATTCGAAGCTTTGCAAAACACCAACTCTGATCTCATTCAGTGTGACTTCTGTTGCGTGTGGAAATTCAGCCTACTTTGTTGTAGAGGAAAGGTCCCGGGTCCGGACTGTCTGGATCAGCTTCGTCTCTCTCTGCGGGACGGCAGCGGCGGCTGCAGAACAGCTGGAGTGCGATGTTGTCTCAGGTCGAATGAGGACACCTTTGCCCAGCGGGGTCTGCGCTTGAGAACGTTGCGGGCGGTCCAGACGCAATTGTGGGATAATCCTTTCTTCGGCTGTGAATTCTTCACGGTTTCTTGAACAGTTAAACTGTACCGACTTGCGAGTTTTATCAGAGTCTCTTTGAGCTGGTAATTACGAAGCTACGAATATATATCGATCGGGCTTCTTGTATAAAAATAACTGGGAAAGGATCGCCGGCCGAACGAGTCCTTCTTTGTTACTAAATACAAAAACAAAAAGAGCTTCTTCTGGCTTTGGCCACGATACTTAAACGATGTAAAAGAATACAAAAAAAAAAGAGGATTAATTTCGTCCTTGCTTGAGTTTCAAAATAAGGTCGTCTCAAAATAACGGCGCTTCACCTGGGAAAAAGGGTCTACAGGTGATTAAAATCTCCGGAGGTAAAAAGGTCTCGGAGTCACAAACTAAGCAAAGTACGAAGTCAAAAGCGAAGATTAAGTTACACGTGTTGAATAAGTAAGTAAGTAGTTCACCCGTAACGACGAGAGTAACGTGAAGTTGAAGAAAAAGAAAGAAGGAGTGAGAGAGAGAGCAACCTGGAGTTCGTTCTTTTAAAGTTTCAGCTGTGAGCGGAATAGAGGGCAGACTAGCACGTCACTTCCTCCGGTGACGTCGCAGCTTATATTACGACTTTATTACTTATTAAACCAGAATAAAGGTTTAGACGTTTTAAAATCGTGATCGGCTTATTTACCAAAATCCACCACGCTCTTTACATCAACACTTGTCACATGAACATAAAAGAACATAACAGAAATTGCCTAATAAGAACAAGGAGGTTATTGGTTATAATAAATCACAGCACAGGTACATACGTCTCAGCAGTACTGATGACTTAAAAATATCTTGTATAGGGTACAAGCTTAATCCTTAATACAAAAGTATATGTCAGAGGTAGATAATCATAATTTTAAGTATAAAAGTAAGGTCCGTTTATTTAGAAGTTTCTCTTCCACCTATACCCAGACTTACCAATAGGGGGCACTGTGGCTCCATCAGATCAGCAGACATTAAACCTGAAATTTCTAACTAGAGCTTATTTTAACTCACAAACGCTAGAAAAAGAGTATGTTTGAGGTCTCATCAAGCTGATTGAGGATATTTTGTTAGGGCCAGGATGATATTATAGCTTAATACCTTTTTAACACTAAGAAAGAAATCAAGGCTCTTCCTTTCTCCTGTTGGGAATGTGGAGACACAGGGCTGGGTTGAGTGTTGTAATTTACAAGTGTGACATTTTGATAACCCATGCCAGATATGGGGTGCTGTCTTCTAGGGACAAGTCTTTACAGTTGAATAACCTATGACATGGCCCAGTGACCATTAAGCACTGAATTATAAACAAACCTGTGGAAAGAAAGACAGTTGTTTAAAAAGTCCAGATGTTAAATGAGACCTTCTGAGTCTCTGGTATCACTGGTCCACTAGAAGTCCACTCCATTAAAGTCAAAGAAGAGGAGAAGAAGGTGACAAATGGTTATCTCTTCCCCAAGAGAGGGGGTTTACAAGGGATGTCTGGCGACTTCAATGGTGAACTCAGCCGGCAATCTCTTCCTGCAAACAACTTTTATTGCCTCTAGCATGTTGTTTCTTCACCAGTGGACTGTCCACAAAAAGGGGGTAGAGAGAGTCAGGCCAGTAGGGGGTCCCAGGAATTAGATGAGGGGGAGATCGAACTCAGACATGTAAATTGCATCTCCTATTAGTCAGGATGAGACAGGGCATGTTCCTACAGGAGTAAATGGTTTTTAGGTAGATTGTAGGCTTGGGATAGTTGTAAGAAAGACGCAAATGTGTCTTCTATGTATAAATTACAGATTGATTTGATCCCTTTCTTAAACCATTCTGTAAATGTAGGGTCTGTACAGGAGGGAGTAAACATGTGATTCAACTTAATAGGGGAGAGGATAGAAGGACCTTGTATTCCAAAATGTTTTCTAAATTGAACCCAAATTCTTATAGAATGGTTAACTATTGTATTTGAAGTCAAATTATTACAGATAAGGGGCCAGGCTGCGCAAATCACTGAGCCTAAGTGATATCGGCATGATGAAAGTTCCAATTGCACCCAGTCTGCCCTTCCTGTGATTGGTTTATCTTCAAGCCAATGGATTAGTTTTTGAAAGTTGCATACCCAATAATAAAGAAGGAAATTTGGCAGGGCTAGCCCTCCTGAGTGTTTTGGTCTTTGTAGGTGGATCTTGCTGATACGACTGGGTTTATTCCCCCATATGAAAGAAATAATGATTTTATCAAGTGTTTTAAAGAAAGACGTTTTAATCAAAATTGGGATGTTTTGGAAGAGATATAGAAATTTAGGTAATACTATCATTTTGATAAGGTTAACATGTCCAGCTACTGATAGTGGTAGAGATGCCCACCTATTCATGTCCTGTTTACAACTGTTAAGGAGAGCAGTGAAATTCTTTGTAAAAGTAGTAGACAAAGTGCGGGTAATCTCAATTCCCAATTATCTAAAGCCAGGGTTAGAAAGAGGTACATCTGCTTCAGCTTTTAATGAAAACATTTCACTCCTTGCAAATTCAACTTGTATTCCGAAATTCTCCCAAATTGTTTCAGAATGTCTAGGATGGAGGGAAGTGATGCGGCTGGTTCAGAGACGTATAGAAGTAAGTCATCTGCATAAGAGACTTTAAACTCCAGGCCGTCTCGCTGTATACCTTTAAAATCCTTGCAGAGTCGCAGTGCTATTGCTAGAGGTTCAATTGAAATTGCAAACAGGAAGGGGGACAGAGGACACCCCTGTCTTGTCCCCCTTCCAAGAGGAAAATAAGCAGACTGGGTATTATTAGAAATTACCGATGCCAGAGGAGAGGAGTAAAGCAATTTGACCCAAGCGATTAACTCTTCTTTAAAGCCAAAGTTGCGAAGAGTGAAAAATAAGTGGTTCCACTTCCACTTCCAAAAGCTTTTTCTGCGTCAGATGAAATTACTACCTCAGGATATTTTGACCGAGCCGAGTGGATTACGTTAAATAGCTTTCTCAAATTCGAATAAGAGTGACGGCCCTGGATAAATCCTGTTTGATCGGGCGAGACAATACTGGGAATTACACTCTCCAGGCGCTTAGCTAAGACCTTAGATAATACTTTAAAGTCATTTAGCAAAGAGATTCGGCGATATGATGATGAACATAAAAGCGGATCTTTATCTTTCTTTGACAGTAGGGAAATTGAGGCTTGTCTCAGCATCATAGGGAGAGTCCCCAGTGAGAGTGCTTCCTTAAACATTGCTTGGAGTGTTGGTACTAATTGCAGGGCAAATTTTTTATAAAATTCACATGTAAACCCGTCAGGGCCAGGTTATTTGTTATTTTGCATAGATTTTATAGCCGTAACAATTTCAGAAATTGAGATGTCTGTGCTCAGTTTGGTATTTTGGTCCTCAGACACAGCAGGGAGAGTCAAATTTTCAAAGAAATTACGAGGGAGATCGGAGTCATTACTGCATTCCGATGTGTAAAGGTCAGAGTAGAATCGCAAGAAAGTGTTATTTATGTCACCATGGTCTGTCAGTATCTCACTCGTATGTGACTGAATCTTTGTAATTGAGCGAGAGGCATCTGCCTGACGAGCTTGCATAGCTAGTAGTCTACTCGCCTTGTCCCCAAACTCGTAGGTGTTGTGCCTAGCTTTCATAATGAGACGTGTTGCCTCATCAGTGGTTAACAGATCAAATTCAGTTTGTAGTCTTAAGCGGTCTCTATACAGATCTAGGGTGGGCCTTTGAGCATATTTTAAGTCAATATCTGATATTTGTTGAGAGATTTTTTGTAATCTTGATTTTTGTTCTTTTATAAGTGTGGAGGTTTAGGCTATGATTTGTCCTCGAATGTATACTTTAAGAGTCTCCCATAATGTGGCATGTGAAATCTCTGGGGAAAAAAAGTCTCCAGAAAAAAGTCAATCTGGGATGAAATGAATTCTACAAATTTCTCGTCCGATAGTAGAAGGGGGTTGAGCCTCCAAATCCTATTTGAGGGAGGGCGGTTTGGGAGGTCCAGGTCAAAAAGGATGGCGCCATGATCTGATATCACAATACTGGTATATGAACACATTCTAACCTCGGGTAACAGTCTGTTGTCAAGTAAAACATAATCTATGCGGGTGTAAGTATGATGCACGTTTGAAAAAAAGGAATAAGCTCTGGCATGGGGAAAATTAAACCTCCAAACATCCGAAAGGCTGCACTGACCCATAAAGTCTCTCACAACTCCCGCTGACCTAGTAATATTCTGGGGGTTGGTTGATGACCTGTCAAGGGTGACGTCCAGTACGAGGTTAAAGTCTCCTCCTATTATGAGGTACCCATTATCAATCTTTGGTATTGTCAGGAATAGTTTTTCGAAAAAATTACTGTCGTCGCAGTTTGGTGCATACAAGTTCACTAGAATTACCGGGTTGGTAAAGAGCTGTCCAACAACAATAATGTACCGCCCGTTAGGGTCACTAATTACCTCTTGGGAGTGAAAAGAGATGTTTTTGTTAATTAATATGGCCGTTCCCCTCGCTTTTGCATTAAATTGGAATGAAACACTTGACCAACCCAGCTTCCTTAAGGCTGGAACCATTAGCATTACAGAGATGTGTTTCTTGTAAAAATGCAACATCTACCTTCAATTGCTGCAGGTGGGATATAATTCTTTGTCTTTTAACCGGGTTGTTGACTCCTTTTACATTCCAGGATATGAACTTAGTGGCGTTGTTTATCCCCTTATTGAGATTGTTATTCATATTTGTTCAGGAGAGTAGTAGGTGGAGACGCAGAATGGATTAGTGACAACAAGGTGATGTATTGTCTTAGGGATACGTAGCAGCAGGAAACATTGGTGGAAGGGGGGAAGGAGAAAGAGGAAAGAAAAAAAAAATAAATAAAAAAGAGAAGAAGAAACAATATTCCAATCATGTGTGTGTGCAAACCTAAAGACCCTATCTCTCGGCTAGTACCTTTATTCATTTGTGCTTTGTTTAACTCTGCGCTTCAAGCTCTGTCTTTGTGAAAAAAACATTTCCATAGAATACATAAAAAAAGTAGGGTTGAGTTTGGTGGACCACTATTTCACAAGTAAAGAAAAATTATAAATAACCGACAAGTATGTCATCAGATATCGTCAAGGCATAAAGGTGTGTTCGAAATAATTCCATAGAATGTGTTTAAATCTTTGGGTAGTCGGCAAAATAGCTGATTTTTCTACATTAATCCCGGTAAACAAACAACAAGTGATATTAACCTTTAAAGCTGTGAACTGTGGTAACTGGTTCTCAGTAAGTTAGGTAGTCTGTCCTTTAAAACGTTCACTGTAGTTGAAAATAACAGGGAGGCAGGGACTATGAGCATATATTAGTTTCCCCTTAAAGAAGAAAAATAGAGTTCAGCAGTTGTCATAAAAGTCAGTTTCCCTCCATTCCTCTGGTGAAAGTGTACATTAGTAATGTGTCCATGTAGAAGAGAGGGGAAAACAATAAAGAAAAGATGCAACCCGAGAAAAAAAAAATAATGATGTAATGACGATGTAGATGAAGATTTCGGGTGTTAAATGTAATAAAATAAAATTACCCTGGTATCCTGGGTTATACCGTCTTAGCCGACAGGCCAGCCGGCGTTATTTAGGGGTAAAAAAAAAAGGAGAAAGGAAAAGCAGCCGGGTCATTCACGGAGTGACCCAGGCCTGTCTGCCGTAGGCATAAACAACCCCCTGACCAAATTCAACACAGAGAACAGCAATAGTAATGGATAAATTAAATATTTCACACCCCGCCATGTGTATAGTGTCCAAAGCGCATGGTATAAGTCTGTATTTGCCAGATACTGTTCATTTAAATGTTGGTAAAATAGGAGGGGAGAAATAAAAAAACAAGAGAGAGAAAAAAAAGAGAAATGGGGCCACGGCTTTTTCAGGAACGAATGACTGTTCAGAGTTCAGGTGCCGGACATTTTAGTTAAATCCGTAGTTGAATTCACTCACCAAACAATCCAACAAGAACGGGGTAGAAGAGAATAACGACCCCGGTGTCTTCCCCCATCACTGTGGTTGTGGAGGGGACTCACCCAGCTGGTTGTCGTCCCTGCAGATACGCGGCGGCTTCAGCTGGGGTGTTGAACTCGTACCGAGACCCTTTGGCGATTACGCGGAGCTTTGCGGGGAAGCGTAGGCTGAACTGGTATCCCGCTCTCCTCAGCTCCGCATTGACTGGGGTGAAGGCGGCTCTCTTCCTGGACACCTCAGTACTGTAATCTGCATAAATGTGAATCTCTGTGCCTCAGTAGGTCAGAGAGCCTTTCTCTTGGGCAAGCTGCATAATTCGTTGCTTCACTTGAAAGCAGAGATGGACAGAGTACTCGACCCCAGTACTTGAGTAAGAGTACAAACACTACTGGTCAAAATTTACTCTGTTATAAGTAAAAAAGTAGCTCAGTCGAAATGTTACTCGAGTAAGAGTAAAAAAGTACTTGCTTTTAAAGGTACTTAAGTATCCAAAAGTACATGCTTTTAAATTTACTTTAAGTAAGAGTAAATTTCTTATTTTTCACATCAATGAATTACTATAATTTTTTCTAAATGAGTTTAAGGACTTTTTAACTCGTTTCTGAGAATTAACTCTTTGAAACCACCTGCACTGATGTGCTTGCTTTTAGAACCACAATGTTATACAATCCTTCCAGAAAGTTTTTTGTGATTGTTGCGCGCAAAAAACCTTAATTATGCTGCACGTTTTCTAAAAAAATGCGATGGAATATGCAGGATATTTGTGCAATTTTATGAGATGAAATTGCGGGAATTTGCGAAATTGCGGGAATTTGCAAAATTGCAGGAATTTGCAAAAATAGCCGGAATTTGCAAAAACTGCGGTTTTGATGAATAAGAAAAAAAAAAGATTCCCCCACTCTTACCACTACTACCTTAATGTAAATAGTCATTTCTAATGACTTCCTATGATATGCAAGCATACTACATCACAGAAAGTGCTGGGAATAATTAAGTTCTCATCTCATCATTTTATTTCAGACCTTCAAAAACACAAGGCTAAAACTTACAAAACGTTGCTGAGACAAACAAGTTCCTACCCTACCATCTGCGAGTGTTTGGCGGTGGCAAAGTGGTTGTCCAGCGTGGACTTCCGCCTGTGGTCCAACACGCAGTTGCACGGAGTGCAAAATAATTTGCCTCCACTGTCATGTAACACACCGGGATAATCCTTTGCTCTCTCTCTTTTGTTCTTATTTTGGTTGGCAAGTGAGACTTGCGGTCTTCATGATGTCTTCTTCGCGGGGTATGGTGCTTTCCGATGATGTTACTTCATAACGTTCCCAAGGCAACAGGAGGAAAATGGCTGCTCTTGTCTGAAGTAAACGCAACATTTTTCAACTTTCAGCAAAAATATATGTGACTTTTTTGCAACGAAAATGCGGGGATTATGAAATTATGCAAGCCCCGCATATTTCGCGCATTTTGCGCGGACATCAGCGATTTATGGGGCGAAAGTGTGGTGTATTTGAAAAAATGCGTCCCCTGCATCAATGTGCGGACTTCAGCTGATTATGCGTTGAATTATGCGATCGCATAATCGCGTTTTTCTGTAGGGACTGGTTATATAAAGCCTGCAGAAACACCTATAAAAACAAATAAAATGACTGGGATCACAGGAGGACAGCAGATGTTGCAGATGCAGATGTTTATTAACAATCATTAAAACTGTAAGCAAATGAACCGGCACCGTCCAACTAACTCTCCATCATTTAGCTAAGTTGGGAACTGGAACCCCCTCAAAGACCAATGTTGTCCCCAGACCACTGGTTGAGAATCACTGCTTTACAAAAAACTACATCTGATGCAGCCATTGTCGCGGTTTTGTGTTGACAAACGCAGTCGAGAGTGCGGCTACTTTAGTGGTATCCTTATGGGGAGGGATGACGTATTTCCGCTTTTACGTAGATCCCAGTGGAGAGCGTGCACTGTGATAAGTTTCCTTCTTTGACAAACACAGCTTGTGTCCAATAGTATTTTAGAAAAAAAAAAAAAAAAGAGCAGGCCTGAAAGTAAAGAGTACTTTTCAGCCTTCCTAGAAATTAACTCGAGTAAAAGTAAAAATATTTGTCTTGGAGATGTATTCAAGTAAGAGTAATAAGTACCAAAGAAATCTAATACTCAAGTAAAGTACAAATCTTCTGGATGTGTACTTAAGTACAGTACTCAAGTAAATTTACTCCGTTACTGTCCACAACTGCTTGAAAGTGGTGGATGCAGGCTATGAAGGGTCGGGGTGCGCCGTCCTGTCTCCTTTGGATGGCCGGCCTGTGTGCTCTATCCATGGTTGGAGGGCGAGGGAAAGCGTCGGGGCCGAGGATTTCTCCCAGGAGGGATTCAATGAAGGAGGTTGGTTTGCTGCCTTCGGTCCCCTCTGGTCTGCCTGTTATACTAATGTTGCATCTCCTTGACCTGTTTTCGAGATTGTCCACCTTTGACTGCAGTTGTTCCTTCACTTTAGCAAGTTTGCTGACTGTGGACTCCATCGTGGTCAGTCTCCCCTGAAAGTCATTCATTGAGGCTTCAATAGCTTGGATTGTCTGGTCATGTCTGGCGATAGCGGCGTGGTTGGCTGAAATTTGTGCCGTCAGGCTTGTAACGATCTGCTCCTCTTTGCCCGCGAGCAGTTTCTGTATCCCCCGCTGGGACGCTGACGGTGGGTTGACTTCACTATTGTCCTCTGCGGGCTCATTGCTAGCTAGCTGCACGGAAGCTAAACCATCATCTTGTTCGCTCTCGTTTTCAGCTTTTTTACCTTTTTTAACCATGACGAATTGAGTGTTAAAGAAAACGCTCCAAATGAGTAAATAATAGTGCAAATATCAAATTGATGTCGAATGGTGACAGAGCCCTTCCGACTTGCTGCCTACTCCATCGCTCACCCTTGTCGTTGTTTTGAATGAAAAGGTCATTTTGTTTAGAACATTACAGTATTATTGCATCTGGCCTGACCGACCTCAATACATGGACCTTTGAGTCATTCAGTCTAGGTAAAACATCTAGATGATTCGATTGATAGTCGCATTACTCCTGCATGTATATGCAGGGCTGGACTGGGACAAAATTCGGCCCTGGCATTTTTGGCTCAGACCGGCCCCTCATAATTAGCGGAGCACATCCGACTTGTAATTTATGTATGTGTTCCCCGAAGGAATGTATTTTACTATTATCCCAAACCCAACTCTAATTATTGTGAGGTGTGCATATGTTTACTGATTTGACTGGAAAAAAAAAAGCTCACAAACCCTTTCAATCCTATGAACAACTATGTCTTTAGTTGCTTTCCACAAATAACCATTGTGGAAAGCAAATAAGTACATTTACTCAACACATAGTTCTACCTCCTTCGGTATATTCTACTTCAAGCATAATGTATCATCAGCATCCTAAATCTCAGACGTTTAGCGTCTATTGTTAACTCCACCACTTTTGTCTGCTCTGTGTAGTTCAATTGATTATTTTATCCTTTTTATTGAAATCATCTCTGATAAGTATTTTCTGAATTTCCCTGATATAGCAGCTCAATTCTAATTCTTCAGGTTAAAAGGTGCTCCCTCCTTTAAAAAGCTATAACATGCATTTGTATCAGTCTAAAAACAGGGCTGCTTTATGAACTCATGCAAAGCAACTTGTCTTAAAAGCATTTAACACTGTGTTACTCTTATTCAATGCGGGCATACCTTTTGCTAATAATACTTTTATACTTTCTTTCACACTTACTTTAGTAATGCTTAAATTGCAAAGCTATTATTTATCATTTAGCAGTTTTAAAATCTGTTTTTTTAAAACATGTTAAACCACAGCATAGAGGGTTGCTACAAATTCAAACTACTATGCAGCCTTTCAACACACCTTTAACCTAAATATCTAAAATGCCATGATGGAGCCTAAAATGGACACTTGCTGCTCATCCAACACTTCTCAGCCTTGACCGTTTGCCATTTTATCAGAATAAGGTGCCGTGGCTGCCAGATTTTGGGAAGTATGCAATACCAATTAATATTGATACTAATCAATCGTCATTACTCATCATTCTCATGTAACTAAAGTTGTCAACGGGCCTGAAAATTACAACCCGACCCGGCCCGCAGGTTTTTAAGGCCAAACCCGACGCAGCCCGACACACCAGCATCAATTGTGTTCACCACACGCGAAGCCAGCCCGAACCTGCGGGTCCGGTCGGGTTTGTCCGGCCGGCCCAACCTGTTGAGAACTCTTCATGTAATAGAGCTAACGTTACCTCCATCACCTCACAGTCCCTGTATTATCCTAACATTACTACCTGCTTACCGGCTGTACTACACTGTCCCTTTCAGTCAGCCTGCATCCTTGGCTGCTCCTCTCCCTGCTGCTGTCTTCACTTTCCACCTGTCGTTGCTGGAGCACTGCTGTCACAGAGGACGTGGAGGCTACAGCAGCCCCTCCGGCGAACATGTCTGTGATCTTTGCGCCTTTTACAGCACAGTGAGATTCTTCACTCTCTTAGCATGCAACTCTTTGGTTGCTCCATGTTGCCACTCCTCACGCTCAACACAGTGAAACTAGCAGAAGTTACAGGTGACAGCCAGTGAGGGGTGGGGCTGCTTTCGTACAATAGCGACAGCCCGGCCCAAAAATGTGCGTCGGCCCACCGTCGTCTTTTCTCCGAAATAACCGCAAGCAAGAGCGCCAATGTGCATCTAGTTTGTGTAATTATCATGTACACCATATACGAAGCTTCGTCTCGCTCTTCGTACGCCATCTTTCTCGAATGCCGAGGCAGAGATTGCTGTTGCTGGTGACGTAAGGAGGTCAGCCGGAGGTGGCTCTATTACCACTAGTTGAAATGAATGAATACTTCGGCCAATAATTCGATTTTCTCACCGGCATGTATACTTGGACAATTGCAGTTGTCTGATTGAGTAGCATAGTCGAACTGTGGCTGTAATCCGACTAAGCTGTGCATGTAAACGCACTGATTGAAAAAAATCTTTGTGGCCCTTTAAGATTTGCATTTGAGTACCCCTGGTGTGGAGGTTGGCAACATTCACTCTTGTACGATATTAAATAGACAGCAAGAAGGTTCAAAAGTCTTTTATTTAACACAAAGATGGAAACACACAATCTTACTAACATGTACTATATACAAGTATGTGTGCGTGTGTGCCTGGCAGAACAAAGAAACAATGGCGGTCACTGATATCACATGTGGGTACGATATGCTCTAGCCTCAAGGAATGTGTGTGGGCCTGTGTGTGTGTGTGTGTGTGTGACATGGTGCCAGGTTATAGAAGATAATTAGTTGGATGCAGAGACCCTGAGTCTATGTGAAGCATAATTCGACTAACGTCGAATTAGCCGTCTAGGAAAGCTAACCACTAACTTGACCTGAGGTCACAATAACACCAGCAGTGAACGAACACATATATTGAACACAAATGCATTACATCAACCAGAGTTTAAAGTCCTGTGCTTAGCCGTGCTATGCTATGCTATCTAAGCCCAGTTCAATGTTACCAGTCTTTGAAGAGAAGGTGCTGGTGGTTGCAGGAGAAGGTTGGGGCTCCAACGTTGAACAAAGCGGTTCTTGCTGTGCAAGGTTTGATGACAGTCGGCAGAGGAAACTGGTCGCTCCTTTCCTTTGCAAGGATAGCAGCTCGGTGCTAACCTGCTTGGTGTTCCTCAGGCCAATCACTGCACACCATAGCCACGTGCGCACCAGAGCCAATCACTGCAGAGCTCAAGCCCACGACATACCTTAAGAAACAAGCAGATTTATACCTGCAGTGGCGTGAGCTGGACCGGGATTTTGCCGGCGGTTCGGTCCCGGTTTGTACTGTGCATCTAAACTGACTGTTGTGGATTAATGAGACTAAACGAGTCCGTACCGAGTCTGTTCGGGTCTGAGGAGATCCGGATACGCCAGGACAACAAAGTGGAATCGGAATCTGTGGATGTTTGTGTGGAGCTAGCTGCTAGCCCACCCACACGGCCCACCTCCTGAGTCGACGGACCGGACGCACTGGCACGTCCAAAACCGGACTTGGGGTAAATAATGTCCGCCACGCTTTTTCGCGAACATTGCTGTCACGTTTGCTTTGTGTCTGGTGCAGGACGAAATGGTTAAAACGGGCTTTTGATGAATGACAGGCAACGACGGTCAGTGTAGAGACAGCAATAGAGACAGCGATATTGAGAGTTGAGAGATTTGTGACATTTAGCGTGTTTGGAGTGTACAGTTAGTTTTGTTTAATGAGTCCAAAGTCCCAGCTCTTCATTCAGCTGGAAGGAGCTCAGGCAGACCTGATCATTGCCTACATTTAAATGTAAATAGTTACATATAACTTTGTAAATGTTTAAAATGTATGCACATATTTAGCAAACAACAATTTATATTTGCATTATAAGTAATAAAAAATGGTTTGTTGAACATATTTGTGGTTTTCACAGTAAAAAAACTAACTTTTTCTACTCGGATCTTATGGTTTTTTTGTGATTTTAAGTCCATTGTTTTAATACAATATGTCAAAATAAAAAAAGAACTGTACAGTCACACATGTGAGGTTGTGCTGAAAATAATGACACCAAGTAAATAGTTTTTAAGGTGAAATATAATGGCAAAATCAAAAATAGTCAAAAACGGCCAATTATACCCTGGAATATCGGATTTCACAACAAACCTAAATATCCCTGACGTCCCACCTTCAAAAACAGCCTCATTTGGCCATCCATGAAAAAGCTACTTAACCTCCCACTTTTATATAGGAATACATATTTCTTACAGGCACTGCACTAGTAATAATAATAATAATAATAATAGTAATAATAATAATAATAATAATAATAATAATAATAATAATAATAATGCATGTTATTCACACTTTTTTATATAGTTTGTCAAAATGGTTCTTTCCATTGTTTGTTGTTATATTAAAGAAACAAACTGTTATAAAGGCCAGTGTCAGGCTGTAACAATAGCAAATTGCCAGCTCAATTGAGTATTATCATAGATAGATATACTTTATTGATCCGAAGCTGGGAAATTACGGTGTAGCAGCAGCATTACACAGAGACAATAACAACACAATGAAATAAGAGGAACAACCTAGATATATTAAATAGTAATAGAAAAAAGTAATATATACAAAAAAATGTACAAAATGTAAGAAAATGTACAAAATGTATTATTAAATGTGTAAATAAGCAGAGTGACTGTGTGTCTCAGCTGCCCATTGGGGTTGGAGGCAGAGAATTGTTGCAGGGTCCCTGCATCCAAATGGCAGTGTGAATGGGGTAAGTGTTGCAGCTCCTGCCAGTCCTAACTTTTTACATGGAATTTGCCTTTACTAATGATCAGTAGTAGGGATGTAACGGTATGAAAATTTTACACCGTGGTAATAGTGACAAAAATTATCACGGTTATCGGTATACCGCGGTATTTTTAAAATGTCTTCAAAATGCTGAAAAAACACAGATACACTGTTAAATTGAATTAATTTCACCAATATTTATATTCAAATAGAAAAATAGTCCAAATCCAAAACCTTAACAAAACACTGCAAAATCAACATTAAACAAGTATAAAAGAATGTATCAAAATTGTGCAAAATAAACCTTAAATACAGTAGTATAAGATGTATTGGCAGTAGCACTCGATTGGCCAGCAGAACCTCTCTGTGAAAAAAATGAATAGAACATGTCATTATTATTTATTACTGTCATTGTTACTTAATACTAAGGGTGCAACCAACAGATCACAAAACTCACAGTTTAGATCATATCACTTTTGTTAGCAACAGGTTGGATCATTTTTTAGATCAAAACAGAAAGGATAATTGTTAAATTAATTATGAATACTCTATTTTGGCTCTTATGTCTATCTAGACACTTGTTATATTCACCATTTTATGTTATTCTTTATATATAGTCTATTCTACAAATAATCCACAAGTATTATATATTTCTGATATTACTGGCTGGATATATATATATATTGGCTGTCTGTCTCTCTGTCTGTCTGCTCGTCTGTTGACGATGGACTCGGTCAGTCTTATTGGTCAGATGTCTGCTGAGCCACAGGTAGACGCTGCTCAGGTGAACGGAGCTGAGATGAAAGTCAGTCATCTCAGTCAGTTTGTGTTCACTAACTCAGTTCACCCAGTACGTGTTTGTCTCAAATCCTCCTCACTGCAGCTCTGCATCAATATTTGGGGAATTATTAGGTCGACTTTAGAAAGTGACATCTACAATTAATAAGCGCTTCAGATAACGTGCCAAATCACGGATCAGCCTCGTTCCGTTATACCACTATCTGGTCAGTTTACATTAGTGATACCAGCAAATTAGAGAAAACTCGACAAACACATACATGATGCACCCGAGCTTAAGGTTAGCTTACCTTGCATTCGCTGAACAGTTGATGGTCGTAAAGTGAAAGTAAGTAAATTGGATGTGTTGCCACCGCTCGCAACAACAATTTTCTTCTCGCAGCTCCTGCAGACAGGGCTGCCATCCTCGACCAGCTGTCCCTGAGCATTCTTATAATAACCAAAATACGCCCATACTGCAGATTTGGTTCTCTGTGAAGACAGAAAAATGCCTTTAGGGCCGCTACGATCACGTCCTCCCTCCGCCGTGTCTTCTTCACTACATAAGTGAAGCGCACGTTGCGCGCTGCGCATGTGTATCTCGCAAGTTTTCTACACCGTGGTTATCGACCGCGGCGGTTACCATGGTAATTTAAACTTATACGGTAACCTTCACTGTCGGGAATTTTACCATGGTTTACCGTGACACCGGTAACCATTACATCCCTAATCAGTAGTGAATAAAGCTGATGACCGTGGGCCAGGCCATAAAAATGCTCATTCCGATCGATATGGGATGGGGTGTGGCTGTGTGAAACAACATAAAGATTATATCTTTAATGAGAAAAATGAATTAGGCTGCATGAGCTTCATTGATCCTGCTGTAGTAAAAACGATAAATGTGCCATGAAAAAAAATCCTATAAATTACAAAATTACAAAAAATGTTTATGTAATATGCTTCTATAGTAATCAACAGGTTTGTGAATATGAGAAAATATTACAATGCAGACCTTTCTAGGAAGGTGGTTGACAGAATAAAAGCAGGCTGTGTTCGTATGGTGGATCAGTCCCAACCCCCATGGATAAGGCTTACTTAGAGTTAATTTATCAGATTTTTGATATGATAAACAACATGATTATTTTGACAGATATTGCAGATTATAATGAATTACATTTTTTTATTATGGATTTTGCATCACAAATTTAATACAATCATGGTGATGTGGGAAATTTCAGTTTTTAATGTATTTTAAAAGCAATTTTGAATGTCTTCAATTATTATTATTTTGCGATTATTTATGCAGCCCTAAACCACTGCAGACCCGGAACACCGAGCAAGACTAGTAGTTTTGGAGACGCCCTTACCCAAATTGTCTAGCCATCTCAATTACGCCCTTATGAAAGTCCATCAGATCTGTATGCTTGCCAATTTTTCTCTGCTTCTCTGAGGACTAAAGGTTTTCTTGCTACCTAATATATCCCACCCACTGACAGATGCTATTTTTATGAGATAACCAATGTTATTCAGTTAACCTGTCAGTGGTTATAATATTAAGGTTGATCGGTCTATATCTCTCTATAAAAGTAAGGAATCTCTGTCTGTCTGTGTGTGTGTATGTGTGTGTGCCTCAAATATCTCTGGTGTGCCATGCGGATTTGTTTGGATTACAATGATACCGTTAATGAATTATTTCATAAATGCTTTACACATTCAGCAAGCATTGTCCACCGGAGCCACAACAGTCACGTGCGCACCGAAGCCAATCACTGCAGAGCTCAAGCCACGACATACCTTAAGAAACAAGCAGATTTGTACCTGCAGTCTCACGAGCTGGACTGGGATTTTGCCGGCGGTCCGGTCCCGTTCTGTTCTGTGCATCTAAACTTACTGTTGTGGATTAATGAGACTAAACGAGACCGGACCGAGTCGGTTCGGGTCTGTGGAGAGCAGATTTATACCTGCGGCGGCGCGAGCTGGACCGGGAGTTAGCCGGCGGTTCGGTCCCGTTCTGTTCTGTGCATCTAAACTGACTGTTGTGGATTAATGAGACTAAACGAGCCCAGACCGAGTCTGTTCGGGTCTGAGGAGATCCGGTGACGCACGGACAGCAAAGTGTAATCGGAATCTGTGGATGTTCGTGTGTAGCTAACATTAGCTGCTAGCTCACCCAGGCGGCCCACCTCCCGAGGCGATGGACCGGACCCACCGGCACGTCCAAATCCGGACTGAGGGTAAATAACGTCCGCCACGCTTTTTCGCGAACATTGGCGTCACGTTTGCTTTGTGTCTGGTGCAGAAGAAACGGTAAAAACAGGCTTTTGTCACGAAAGTGTCCAAGCAGCAAGTTTGGTTGTCGAGGAACAGGAAGTTGTGTGAGGGACGTTGGCAGTGATACAGACAGCGACAGAGATAGCGAGTTTTGAGAGTTGAGAGATTTGTGACATATAGCGTGTTTGGAGTGTATAGTTAGTGTGTAATGAAGTGTAGTGTGTGTAGTGTAGTCATTTTTATTTGTGTTGTGAGTCAACTGCTGCGGGGCAGGCAGGAATGAGCTGAAGAGCCTGAGGCATTGCCTGCATTTTAATGTAAATAGTTACATATAACTTTGTAAATTTCAAAGACTTATGCACAAATTCAGCAAACAACAATTTATATTTGCATTATAACTAATGCAATTGGTTCATTAAACTGTTTATGGTTTTCACAGTAAAAAATCTAACTTTTTCCTACTGATTTTATGTTATTTTGTGATTTTAGGTCCATAATGTTAAAATAACATGTCAAAATGAAAAAATAAATGTACAGTCAAACATGTGAGGTTGTGCTGAAAATAATGACACCAAACAAGGCAAGGTAAATAGTTTTCAAGGTGAAATATAATGGTATAATCAAAAGTTGTCAAAAACAGCCAATTATATCCCTGACGTCCCACTTTCAAACACAGCCTCATTTGGCCATCCATGAAAAAGCTACTTAACCTCCCACTTTTCTATAGGAAGAGGCTACACGCTTCCTACGGGCAATGCACTAGTACTATATAAATGGAAGGAAAGAAACAGGCATGTTTCACAAAGCATGACTTTATGCAAATGTAATTTTAAACATTACCTATTCCATGAACATTTCTACCTGAGTCAAGTAGATAGATTTTCATCAACTACGTTGATTAACAGATTAACAATGAAGACAACAACTCCCATAATCCCATGCTACTTACTAGTGCTGCACGATTTGATGAAAATGTTCGATTGCGATTATTGTGGTCTATATTGCGATTTACAATTGCGATTACGATATTATAAATGAATGGTGTCATGAGTCTACTTGCTTGAATATCAAAGACAACACAGAGAATTACAATAGCTTATATATTTCTTAACTGAAAACATACAAACATGACACAAAAAATACAAAACCTGAAGTTTATAGTACTGTATTTTCTCCCCAAATAAGTTATATCAAAAAATAAATAAAAGTTTGAAAATAAAGGTATTTCTGCAAATTTGTAAGCTCAAATGCCTTTCTGCAAAATTCAAACAGAGACAAATGCCTATTTCTTAACATAAAGGCATTCCTTCAAAGTGCAAAGGCTGTGTTACTTGTGTTACTCTGGGAGAAAAAGTTCCGCAAGGGTAGCTGATATCTCCTGTCCAGCCTGCGGATCATTTTTTGAAATCCCTCCTTATTAACTGTATAAATCGGCACCATGTCTCGTACCAAATAGTGTGTTATGGAGTCAGTAATTTCCTTGTGTCTTTTTGAGGTATTTTTGTATGGTGTGACACTTGCAAATGTATCCATAATTGTTGGTTGTTGTGGTCGTTTTTCAGTTGTATCTTTCACGTTACTTTGTTGGGCTTTCATTTGAATGCATTCTTCGTATTTTTCTTTGTGGTGTTTCAAGTGTTGATTGTGTTAGATTGGTCGTATTGCCGCGGGACGTAGTGACTTTAGCTTTGCATGTTTTACACAGCACATCTTGCTGATCAGTGTCGTCGTACCTGAATCCAAAGTATCGCCATAGTATAGAAGTTGCATTTTTTTTTTCGCTACCAACTGAGCTTGTCCCTCCTCGAGTTCCTCCTTGGCGTCCATGTTGGCTGCTCTGCTCTGCTGAAAGCTGGGTAGTCACGTGACTATACCTGTAGCTGCAGCTGCACACAGTGTGGATGTGGCGTCACGGTGCTCCACACCACACGGGAGATAGTCCCGTTCATTGTAATATTTGTACTGATATGGCTCTATTTTTGAATGTCTGTATTTTTCAAAATGTTAGATAAAGATTTTCATTTTTTTTAAAAAAGAGAGAGTCCTGTTCACAGGCACACACATGCAAATTTGTTTTTGTAAAATCGCAAATCGCAGTCTTTTATGTGATTACATAATTGCACAGCATGACATCGCGATTGCGATTCGATTAATCATACATACATATATATATATACATATATATATGTGTGTATATATGTATATATATATATATATATGTGTGTATATATGTATATATATATATATATATATATATGTGTATATATGTATATATGTATATATATATGTGTATATATGTATATATATATATATGTGTATATATGTATATATATATATATATATATATATATATATATGTACATTCCAGAGAAAACTTGTCAGTGCTGTGTCTCATACTGTCATTACCAGTGTTGTTTTCGTCAGCGATGACGAAATTATTTCGTTGACTCCCCTTTTTTTCATTACGATAACGAGACGGTGATGAGAAATGACAAAAACATGACAAGACGTGTGTGAGTTTTCGTTGACGAGACGAGAATGGACGTAAATCTTAGTGCAGGCCAATTCGACTAGCGGCCCGCGGGCCAGATACGGCCTTCTGAAATTTTTTACAGCCTGCAAGACTGCCAGTAAATCAGTGTGTGATTCGTGTGATATAATAAAATTATGGTATACCGGTAGCTCTGAGCTACTTCAACAATGGTCCCGTTCTGACTCAAAAACTTCTATGTCACGTTATACTACGCACCAGAGTAGTAGAGTAAACAGAGTGGCGACACTCCCATAGACCTCCGTTGTAAAAAATGGCTGCGCTTTTTACCGCCTACTTCCGGGTTATGGAGCTCGGATTAGTTCCAAACACTGTCATTTGGGCGCTGGACCTCATTCAGTTACGCTGCTGCGCATCGAATAGTTTCAGAGGTAAGTTGCTGAAATATCGACCATTTTTTGAATTGTCAACTGTCTATATTGTATCAGAGGCCCTTTGTGATGCTTATACTGGTCTTCATTTGTATATGCACAGCGTAATTATCTATATTTTATCTTGGTTGTTAAAACCAATTTTCAAGCGTTGCCTGCTAGCTAGTTAGCTAGCGCGACTTCGCCAGCTGTTAAGGTAACGTAAGAGTCCGCTAATGAATTGCTAGCAAATTTTATATTCATGTTTGGTAACTAACAAGCAGGATTTACATATATTATCAAGGGGTTTTATTTTGGCTATTATCTGCTGAACCTGACCATGTCAGCCATTGTTAGTCGGTTATGTGTGTGATATAGGACTTGTTCTAGCTGCTAGCACTAGTAGAAATAAGGGGGCATTTGTGATAAATATTTAATTTAATATTTCATTGAATTTTGGGACATACTAACTTTTTATTATGTGACGTGTTGTTGGCTGCACTTCATTTTTTGTACAGTGTTCCGTGTTTAATTTATCATAGTTACTGTCTTTCATGTAGGCTACTGTGCTTTATTTTAAGCGGCTGCTGCTGGAGGTCACGGCGGCCGCTGGTGGTGATCACGGCGGCTGACGATGGTGGCGGTCACGGCGGCGGCTGCTGGTGGTCACGGCAGCTGACGGTGGTCGTCACGGCGGCAGCTGATGGTGGTGGTCATGGCGGCTGACGATGATTCCGGTGGCTGCTGCTAATGGTCTGCGAATTGGCTGCTAATTTGTTCCTTCTCCTGAGTTTTTTTTTTTCATTTGGTTCTTCATGGTTGCGATGTCATGGATCACCTGCCCCTGGTTTTTGTTTTTGTTTTTCACACACACAAACACACATTCTTGTTGTATGTCATTGTTTAATAAAAAATGCTTTCTTTGAAAACTTTCATTTGTATCAGCCATCCTTACACTGATGTCTCAATAACTGTAACAGTAGTTACAAGTGTTTTGTTATAATAGTTAATTGCTTAAGTTACTTACAGGTGCACAGGTTGAGCTACGAACCCAGAACCACAGAGAAAAATCTTAATAGCTCTGCACTTACCTATAGACCCAAGCATACATGCATAAATTAGTTTTTATTCTGTAATAGTTTTGATAATATGTGTATGGCTTAATCTTAAATATTCTAGTAATATTCTTAGTCTTAACATGATCATGTTTTCACGTTGGCCACTTTCATCAGAAGAACTGAGCTAGCTGCTCGGTGAATGCTGAGCGGACCACGGCAGACCTCTGCCACAACGAAGGTAAGCTAATGGCTGAATCGGAATTCATAAGCCAAATCACAGGAATCAATAATGCAGGCCAGTTGCGCTAAAATGAAAATCATGAGATGTCTATCATCAGATGAATGATAATGAAAAGAAAAGTTAAACATGAACACTAAGCGTTTCCCTCCAAAAATGTAAAAGTTATCTAAGTAATACACAGCTTTTCGTTGTCACCCTGCCTCTCAAAATGCAAAACTGACATTAAGAAAAATGTAATAATGCAATAACAGCCGAAAAAGTACTTGGGTGTGTGTGTGTGGTTTTTTTTTATATTTACTGTTCAATAACTAAATCAGTGCTGTCTGTCCCATAGAAGAACATGACAGCCAGCCTGTGTTTTGGAACTATTGGGGCTTACATGAACCACGTGACTACCCCGGTGGCGACATCACAGAGTGTCACAACTCTTTCTCTGCTACGCACCTATGTGCCGGACAGGAATACGCTGTGATTGGTTGCTACACTCGCTCTGCACTCAGCTTGCGGTTGAGAGGTGAAGAGGTCAGAGAGTCAGCTAAGTGAACACCGCTTTGCAACATGTCGCTCTCAAAACCCAAAAAACTGCCAGTTCCAGAGCGAATGGATGGACAAATATTTATTTGTTTTGCCTGCTGCGACGAGCAAAAAACTGGTCTGTTTACTGTACAACGAATGAAATCTGTCATGAAAGAATACTACGTGAAGAGGCGCTAAAAGTCAAACCACGGCGAAGCAAAGTACAGCATCGGCTGACGTCTTTTCAACAGTGTCAAGTCGCCCTCGGTCGCTTCTGCACGGTAGAGAGGGCTATCATAGCATCCCTTCGTGTAGCCTGGACACTCACCAGACAGAAGAGGCCTTTTACCGAGGAGGAGACGGTTAAAGACTGTATGCTTGCTGTCATTGATGAACTGGTTGTTGATGAAAAGGAAAGGAAAGCGTCACCTCATCCATTTAAAAAGTGCCTCTCTCGGACACATCAACTCTTCGCAGAGTGGAATTACTCGCGAAGGATGTCTCAAGGAAGTTTTTGGAAAACCTCAATAAAGCTGATGTTATGTCTAGTGCTGTGGATGAATCAACGGACTGTACTGACATATACTTCTTCTTTTGTTTTTTTAACTAAAACTGACTAAAACGGGCGACCGTGGCTCAGTTGGGAGACCGTGGCTCAGTTGGTAGAGCGGGTCGGCCTGTTGTTCGAGGGGTTGGATCGATCCCTGCCCCTGCCAATTGGGTCATGGTCGTTGTGTCTTTGGGCAAGACACTTCACCCACCTTGCCTCGTGTGAATGTGTATGACTGCTGTATGTTTGCGGTGGTGGTCGGGGCTGTTGGCGCTGAATCTGCAGCCACGCTCCTGTCAGTCTGCCCCAGGGCAGCTGTGGCTACTATCGTAGTTCACCACCGCCAGTATGACTGTGTGTGGATGAATGGAACCTGGAACCCTGTGAGGCGCTTTGAGTACCTAGAAAAGCGCCATACAAATCCAATCCATTATTATCAAACTAGACTAAAACCTGTTTGAGTTGTCGTCGACCAGAACTGGACTAAAACTATCACATATAGAAATGACTAAAATTTGACTAAAGCTAATAAGCATTTTAGTCCAAAAGACTAAATCTAAAATGGCTGCCAAAAACAACACTGGTCTTAACCTCACCTTTGAGCTAGTGTTCTGTACTGTGGCAGTAACTGGTACTCTTGAAATGGAGAGGCATGGAGTGAGAGAGAAAGAGCATTATGTGTGGTGTGAGGCTGTTATGATGGCGATGTGCTGTGACAGCACTGAGCAGGCCTGTCTGAAGCTCTCAGGGCCACCCACAGACACAGGCATGTACACGCAAACACACACATACACACAGACACACACACGCACTGAAAACAACCCATGAGTCAAAAGATGGGAAGGGTGAGAGAGTGAACTGAAAGAGTGTGTGGATGAAGGCACCTCACATGTCATACTGAGTGCCAAAATGCACTAACGCAGTAGATCGTGGCAAAATAGTTTCACTATTATCTTTAAGTAATAAGGGGAACCTTTTACTTTTCTTTTGTCAGGAATTGTACGAGGCACTCGGTGTTGTGTGTTACTCAGCTAGCATTTAGGTGTAGCAGAATGTAGTAAATTGCAGTCTAATTGACGGTCATTTTGAGTTATCTTAATGGAAATTCATACAGCCTGTAAACATGTGGAAAATGGAATGTAAATACACAGTGATCTAGGGATGGCTGATTGAACTTCGAATGTCCCATCGACTCATGTCTTTGCCTCCAGCAGGATGCCTTGCATTTCTGCAATTTTATTATTCAAGACTTGCGTCTGACTATGCCGCTTTACAGCTAGGAGATTTCCACTGGTGATATGATGTTATGGATAGACTGCAGCCTTCTACTTGACCATGGTTCCCCAGTGGGCTCTGCTGACCTTTTTTGAGAACACCCTGTCCATTGACCATGGACTTAGGGAGCTACTCAACAGGGGTATCATTTGAGTTAGTTACATCCCGGTAACTATCATATCTTTTGATGAGACACACACACACATACACAAAAGTTTGTGGTCAAAAGTTTACATACACTTGTAAAGAAAATGTTTCTCATGGCAGTCTTCATTTCTCTTCAAATCTGATTTTTAATAGGTCTTCTGAAAATGTGACCAAATCTGCTGGCTCAAAAATATACAGACAGCAACTTAAACAATCAATTTATGCTGGGGGGCTGTTTTGCTGCCAGTGGATCTAGTGCTCTAAATAACATAAATGAAGTATAGTTGGGTGTTCCAATAGGGTAATGACCACAAAGACACATCAAAAGTGTTAAGGGAATGGATGAATCAGGCTAGAATTGAGGTTTGGAATGGTCTTCCAAAGTCCTGACTTTGAACCCCATTGAGAACATGTGGACTGTGCTGAGGAAACAAGTCTGTGCCGGGAGGCCAACAAATTTAGATGACCTTCACTGATTCTGTTCAAGTGGTTATGAATTCAGCCAGAGGACGACCAGAAGCTTGTGGATGGCTATCAGAAGCACCTATTTGAGGTGAAAATGGCAGAGAGACATTTAACTAATTATTAGAATTACAATATGTATATTGTTGATCCAGCAATTTGGTCACATTTTCAGAAGACCTATGATAAATTCATTATTGAACCAAACTTCATGAATGTCTTAGTGATAAAGTAGTTTGTGTTCCACTCATTTATCACAGAAACACAAGAGCTGTAGGAAATCATTGGAACTGAAGACTGACATGATCTACATGTTCTTCATGAGTGGATGGAAACTTTTGACCGCGACGGTACATACATTAAAGAGCCCATCACTGTGTCCACTGCAGAGGAGAGGATGCCAGCACTGTTCACATGCCAAAGTACAGTATGTCTCAGTGAGCACTTTTGATGTATGCATTATTGAGAGCAGACCATGATGTGTCATCTATTTTGAAGGCTGACAGAAGAGTAGTGTAGGCCTGAAGGCACAGAGCTACCAAGTTGTCTTTTTATAGCTTAGGAAAAATTGAACAGTTAATTGTTTGTATTTTTTTTTTTATTTATCAATTACAAGACATTAGTGTAAGAACCATAAACAGTCCAGCCCATCAAAGAGGTGATAACGTCTTCCACCAGCCTTTACACTGCACTGCTGCTGGTTCAAACCAGCAGGAAACCTTCTGTAGTGCTGGAGCACAAAGTAAGGTCATGGCATTAGGAAGGAACCCTGCACCCAATATTTACAAGGTTTGGACTAAGCATAGAAGGAACTTGATCACTTATGATTGCTGGACAATAATAGTAACACAAACCAGTGTTCTCCACCAAATGGCCAGCACTGTGAGAGAGAATGGGAGAGAACAGGAGTGTAAATGTGTTGATGTTTTTCAGCCATGTATTACTTCTACTGATGTCTTTATTGTTAATAAATGTTGGGCACTTTCATTTGAGGTTTGCATAAGTCTGGAGAGAACGAGCCAGAGCACTCTGAGTTTTAAAGCATCAGAATGAGTACACAGAAGTGGTTCCTCATGTACAACCCCCTTCACGATTTCACAGGCTTTTTGTGGGATTGTTACAGCCCAAAGTGCCTAATTTCATAGGGGCTTTACTCCTCCAAAATATGCGTTATTGTGCTCACAGCCTTTGTATACAAATTGTTGCCTGGAACACATATCCATTCATCCATTGTCATCATCCACTTATCTAGGGTCCAGTCGTGGTGGCAGAAGGCTCAGTACGGTATTCCAGATGTTGCTGTCCCTAGCAACGCTTTCCAGCTCCTCAAGAGAGATCTCAAGGCGTTTCCAAGCCAGATGAGATATACACAGAACATCATATATGATGTTACTTTTAGGCAGCAGACCAAAACAAAATTGGTTGTAGCAGTTGAATTGGGAGTTAGTATGTTGTACATTCAATTTAGCTGTAACATTCAAAAAAATAAAAACAATGGTTAAGAATATACATTTTGGACACTTAAAGAGCTTCAACCTTTGACATTTCAAGGCTTTTGTATTACATGAATAGTTCAGTGGTGGCTTGATATTAGATCATGTGCATGAAACATGGCTGCTCACCTGCCAGGCTTTGCACATTTCTGGGCCAAGCTCCCTACTGCTTATTGTCCATCGGTCCAACTACTCATCTATCCCACTCTTTTTTTGATATAGAATTACTTGGCACAGCTCAATGCTCTTATATAGGGATTCTTCTTTCTTTCCTAAAATTGGGGTGTTTTTTTCATACTATAATTTTCATATTTGTTTTTTTAAAACAAATTTAAGAGAGTCAGTTTTGTTGAATAAGGGTAGATGTAAACACATCTGAAGAAAAATTGGCACCTTAATGCTTGTGTTTCTGTGCTGGTGTGTTTGAATAAGTGAGTGAGCCAGAGAGTGAGAGAGGCAGAGGAAAAGCAGCAGGATAGTGTGCAGTGACAGACAGAGGGGGGAGGGGGAACAGGCAGAGAGCTCAGCTGGGCAGCTCTCAAGCCTGTGTCTCCCTTTGAACCTGTGGATCCCATTCCTACCTGATCATGTCATCCGGTCTGCGCAGGAAGTGGAGGAGCACGGTGCAAGCGCTTAGGACTCTCCGTGGGACAGGAGCAGAAGGAGATGGAGGAGGCGCTGTGAGTCTGCTGTTATTTTTAGTGTCTCCTCCCTCCTGGGGCTAAGCTAATCCGCCACTGCACGGGCTTATCCAGATTGGAGGTAGGACACTGAGGCATAGAGGTTAAGCGCTTGCTCCTGTGGGAAGCCTGCTTTGGTTGTGATGCAGTGTAAACTACCAAAACTGAGCCAGACTATGCTGAAGCAGGGTTTTCTTAGTCAGGGCTGTGGCTTTGACGGGACCGGGAGACCTTGGCCATTCCTATCATCGGAGCACTGAGGAAGCTCCTCCATTAGCCATGAGTCTGGAGTGGCTGCCGACCGGCTGCTGCGCCAGCTACCCCAGCTGGCATCGCTGTGGGCAGGCAGAGATGAGCAAGATTGGGGCCTCAGATGGCTGCAGGGAAAGTGGAGTCATCAGCGGCGGTGATGGGGGGGCCAAGATCCAGCTGAGGGGGCTGGACACTGAGCAGCTAAAAGGCAGCCTCGTGGTCCTCTACGCACCTGCTGGGAACTCCTGTCTGCTCAGACTGGTGGGACATGGATGGATGGAGGGATGGATGGATGGATGGATGGATGGATGGATGGATAGATAGTGGAGAGCCATTTGTGCTGATGTGGTGTGTTGCATCCTCACGGGTGTCTGCTACTTTTATTATGAGGGTTTTTAGCCTGTTCACTTTAAAGATTTATAACTACAGTATGCACAGTCTCAGATATTTATGTTGTCTTTAAAAGCTTTTTCTGGCATGGAAGTGATCCGAAACTTAGGGCAGTTTTCTCCTTGACTTAACTCTGGAAGAGGATTGGACATGTTACTGATCCCAATTGAGCCCAATCAGGATTTCAACATTGATTTGTAGTTGCAAATGGGCTGATGTCAAACTGAACATCCAAGATGTCTTTTTGCCCTCTTTTCAACTAGCTTAAATGCAGATACAACATCACAAGACAATTTGTGTTTATTTTGAAAATGTGTTCATTTTTAGATTGAAAGAGAGACGATATTGATTGAACGTGTAATGGGAAGATTTCTCTCTGCAGTCATATTGCACTGGTAGATTGAAAGTAGTCTACATCAACGCTAAATTTCAATGCATTTAATGTTTCATAAAAGGTCATGAATATGGAAATATATTGGCTGTCAACTTCACACAAGAAGCTTCCAGGACATTGTTATAGGAGCCTTTTTATACATTAATGTGAAATACGACATTGCACTTAGTGCTGTAAAGCAGCTCTGACTACTTAGCACCATGACTTGTGAAGCATTATGCACAAGTGGAAGAAATAAATATATGATTTTTCTGAAGTGTACGTGGCTGTTGTGAAGGAACCGGTAGAGCTGCCATGCATCAGACGAGAGGTTGGCGTTTTGATTTCTGAACCCAGCAGTAAAAGTTGTTATTACAGGATTTGCTATGAAACGTTTTTTTTCTCTACAGTGTGTAAATAAGAGCCTCTCGCTATTTTTCAAACCTCTCAGTTTAATGCAAATGTTTTGCGAATCCAGATGAAATATTGTCGAAATGTAAAGGTTTAATCACAGCTTTAAATGGTCAGTGATAAACTTTTACGTCAACCAGTTCTGAATGTCTTTTCACGAGTGACCATAGACATTTTTAAAATCTCTGTTTAATGGAAAAAAGCTCACTGGGATTCCTCTCATTCATTTCTTTTGGTAATTTGATTATAATGGCAATCACAATAACAATAATGTGACTCTGAACAAGACTCTGATGTCTGTATTGCATGTAGATCAGGTGTAATTTTCACAGTAGTCTTCACATTTTTTCATGTCAATTTTTTTAATGATAATGATAATTTTTCCAAGTGAAAAGAGCTCATTTCTTTTGGGTAGAATGTAATTTCACAGCTCTATGATTTCATGGTGATGTAAGTGGTAGTTAGCAAGCAACATATCAATTTTTCTTTTTTAAACAACCCCCAAATAACCACAATAATTGATAATGAACAACTCGATTCAGTGTAGTGTCCTACTGACAAGTTAAGCAAAAACCTGTTTAGAGTTTAAGAAATGGGCAGCAATTCATTCACTTCTTGTTGGATAACAGCAGAATATATTTAAATAATGCAGGGGTCACTTCCATCCATCCATCCATTTTCGTCCGCTTATCCGGGGCCGGGTCGCGGGGGCAGCTGCCTGAGCAGGGACACCCAGACTTCCCTCTGCCCGGACACTTTCACATATGTTGCTTGCTAATTACCACCTTTTAGCAACTACACAGTAACGTCATGGGTGTTGATCGGTCACCAGTCGTTTTTGGGCACAGTGCAGGACTCTGCTGCTCACCTGCTGCTTATAGCTTGCTATCTTACTGCCATATCAATTCGGAATTTCAGTGCCATCTTGGTTAAACCGGCGCAATACATTTGCACTGTCCTGCCAGCCAGTCGATTGGGTATGAGGAGATAGCTGGATCGGTACTGCAGAACAATTCTCCTAATGTTAGGTCTCATGCTGAGAGGCCAGCCAGTGATTATTACTAGCCTGACACAGCGCTGTGGAGAGAGAGATCACTATAGTAACAGCATTAGTAGGCAAGCTTCCATGTCGTTAGAAGTAGTCAGCAGCATACAGGATAACTGTAGGGCACAAATACCTCAGTACAAACACTGAAACACCTGAGACTGAGACACGGCCCTAAATTCCTAAATATTATGTCCTTTTTACTTTCTATATACTGTATTTATAGTTTAGAGATAACTTTGAATCAATATGAAACAAATATAATAATTTATGTCTTCAACATTTTACTGATGTTTTACTATACAACTAATACTTAACAACTATAGGTGACTAGAAAGTGAAGAAACATCCTTCTGATGGGTGATCGGCAGTGTTGGGCAAGCTACTTGGAAATTGTACATTAACTCTACATTAATTATGCTTCACTACACCGAAGCTACCCCCCAGAGAAATGTAGCAAACTCAACTCAAGCTATTTTTATATATATATACATATACATATACATACATATATATATATATATATATATATATATATATATATATATATATATATATATAGGAACAACTTTAGCATATTAACATAATTCAACAGTGTATACTTGTGTTATAGTTATGGTTTTCGTTAAGGTTCTCTAATCTGTATTCTAGTTTCAGCTTTTATATTTGTGTTTTATATTTGAGTTAGTCTATTTAGTTATTCCCTTGGGCTTGGAGGACCAGCGGTGCTAGGTCCAGCGGTGTTCCTAGGTCCAGCGGTGTTCCTAGGACCAGCGGTGCTAGGAACCCTATTGTAATTGTAAAGATTTTTATTTTTATTTTTCTCCGGCTAAAAGTGGTGCTGCGGGCTAAACCGTGCAAGGGAGGGTCATCCTTTGGGGCCAACTTCCGTGGGCTCGGCGGTGCGCGGGGTCCGAGTCACGCGGGGGGGCTTGGCCCCCGTTTATAACTGCTTGCAGTTCTAGTTGTATTTGTTTCTTTTACCTACCTCATTGTTTTTGTATTTGATTTATGTCAAGTGGCTGTGACACTTGAATTTCCCTTTGTGATTAATAAAGTACTCTATCCATCTACCAGTATCCCATATAACTGGCAGTTTCAAAAGTGGTATTTTTTATTAGGCCCACTTTGTACTAGTAGCTATATCTACATACATTTTAAGCTAATAATTTTGACTAACCACCATACTTTGGTTTTGTAGAAAATGCATTTTGTTGTACCCTCTGCTGGTTAAAAATCACAAAAGTAACTAGAACTGCAAGCAGTTATGAACGGGGGCCAAGCCCCCCTGCGCGACTCGGACCCCGTGCACCGCAGAGCCCGTGGATGTTGGCCTCAAAGGATGACGGGCTCAGGGTAAAGTGAGGACACAGGCCAACGTCTGAGCCGTGGTATTCACTGTAATGGGAAGCGCTCTGGAAGTGCAAAAGGCTGAATGTGTGCCGAGCTGGATTTGTTGTGATAATCCATGCCCACATTGACCAGTCATGACCACCTTCAAGATATGGCCTCAGGAATGGCCCTACATCATACGACCCAGTGGAGTACATGTGCAATTTTTGTTTTGGAAAAACTGTGTCCTATTCTATATGTACCATATACATTTCAAAGCATAATAGTTTGGCTGAAATTATTGTTTGTTGTTTATCTTGTAATAAGCCACGCCCACATTGAGCAGTCATGACCACCTTCTAGATATGGCCTCAGGATTGGCCCTACATAATACTGACCAAATTTCGTAAAAATCGGTGTAGCCGTTCAAGAGATATAATCTTCCCATATTTTTAGCGCCCCCTACTGGTCAAAGTTCACCAAATTCGGCTCATCCGTTTCCAGTTTCATGGCAACCAAGGATCTGAAATTTGATGTTAATAGCATGTAGTTTGACCGAGATATCAAACAGTTTCCGTTTTTATAGCTAGGTACAGAAATTTGTTTGTTAATAATTTGGGCATTTTTTGACAGAGCAAAATTCTTTTGATAACTTTAGATCTGGTCCAGCTGAAGAGTGTATGTGCCAAGTTTCACGCAGATCAGACAAAATCCCAAAGAGGAGTTCGAAAAAGTAGGTTTTCCAGTTTTTGCGATTTTGCGAAAAAACGTTCTAACCGGAAGTGGGCGTGGCCAATAGCAAAGTGATTGAGCACCATTCAGGGAATCTGGGGATATGAGGTTTTTGAATGTGTGACATACGGTTTGGGAGGTATAGGCAAAAACGTATTTTTCTCTGTTATAGCGCCCCCTGCAGGCGGATATATGTAGTTTTTTGTGTCTGAGATATTTGCAGGAGTCTGGACCAACCCTCCAAATTGCACCGCTCTTGCATGGTTTGGCCCGCAGCACCACTTTTAGCCGGAGAAAAATAAAAATAAAAATCTTTACAATTACAATAGGGTTCCTAGTACCGCTGGTCCTAGGAAACGCGAATGCTTGCATACGCGTTCCCTTGGCCCCTCGGGCTTGGCCCCCTAATAATTCAGAGTAATGTAAACTTTTCAAATGTTTCTCATTTCCCCTCCTCTTACCTCCTATATGTAACATCACTGTATTTGTTTATTATTAGGGCCGGAGCAGGGAACCTGCGAGGACCCTATTGTTTTTCAAATGATTATTATTATTATTAGGGCCCGAGCAGGGAACCTGTGAGGTCCCTCTTGTAAATCAAAAAATTATTAGGGCCCGAGCAGGTCATCGTCCTGTGAGGTCCCTATTGTAATTGAAAAAATTATTCTTATTATTCTTGCTCCGGTGAGCTCTTTCAGCAGTTTCGGTCGACTAAAGGCCTCAAATGCATCAGTAGCAAAATGTCGAGAGCACAGCCGCGGATCTTTGGAAAATTGTGTCCGTCCACAGGCATCTTCCCACTCCTTTCTCCTCTTCTTGTCAGTAGGGAAAGAGTGTGAACTCACATTACTCCCCTTGTTGCCTTTTGATTGGAAATTACATCCAAAAGCAGCACAATGTTGCATTTTACTTTACTGTGCACACGTAAACAAACACTAGCGTCAATAGCTATTCTACCAAGTGCAACCATTTTACGTCATCGCCCCAGAGTGCATTGCGCCTGGAAAACATGGTGTCCTACGTAGGTCAAAATATGTCTAAATATTATAGATTTTTTAATCAATGACAATATTTTATGTGTTTCTAACAACATATTTTAATACAATAGGACAATTGTGGCTTATTAGGGCCTACAAGTCATCATAGCCGGGGTTCCTTTTAAATATCAACTTCCTGCAGATTTGGTTCAAAACAGGAAGTGTTGCATATCTCCACATTGGTATGGTCTAATGACATGAAACTGAAGTTACTACCTCGCCATAAGCCGCTGAGGCCCTGTGCAAAATTTCAGGTGATGACCACAAGGTGGCGCTCTTTAAACTGAGCTATTTTATATCTCCACATCCATTCATTGGATTGACATGAAAGTTTGTATACTTATTGTCAGTGCCCTCCTGAGGAGAGCTTATGAAGGGTTTACCAATCCGACTGCAGATGGCGCTGTGGTGCCAATTTAATTTTATATTTGGCACTATGCCTACACCATAACACTTATGGAAATAAAATTCATAGAGGTGCTATAGAATGACCCCTGTGACTCACACAGCAAAAATGACCAGCAGGGGGCGCTATTTTCCACGTGGAAGCGTTTTTGGCACATAACTCCCACTTAATATGTAGCACATTGTTAAACCCTATATCTTTGTTATCCCTGAATTCACCTGAATGGTGTGGTGTAGGCCACACCCGCTTTTGCGGTAACTTTCCATTCGCAAAATCGTGAAAAGAAAAAAACCTGCTTTTTCGAACTCCCCCTAGACAGTGGCTTCACCCTTAAAATCCTTCGTCATGAAGCATCAACTCCTAATAACTTCTTCATACCATTTCCTATCTCGGCCAAATCTAGAGGGAATCTAGAGGGAGTCGCCATGAATAGATTTGTGCATCAATACTGTGTCATATCCATAGCGCCACCCACTGGAAACATGAAGGAAGTTTTATCTCAGGCAATTTGGGCTTCCGACATGCAGTGAGTGATACAAGTCGCCACTAGATGGCATTGTTGTCTTTCAAGTCAAATGTATCCTTGTTGCTTAGGAACCTCTGGATAACCTCTGAATAATTCCATTCCATTGCTGGAAGTCAGCCTCATATTTATCAGATTTTATTGAAACTTCAAAGTGTAGCGGCACGCACTTTATGGAATAAAAACTAGCAAACAAAGCAGAAATTAGATCAAAAGCTTGACATTCATAGACAGCCAGAAATACATTTTTGAACGTAGGCAAGTGAAGCATTATTTTACCCTCATTTATGTGCAGTGATGACGAACAATGTCAGATGTACATGGCATTTGCAGGTAGTTTTGTCTAAATTGCACATTACAACATGGCATTATTGATAGGTGATGTTTAGCACCACATAATGGATAAGTAGTAGTAGTTAGCCACAGCACACAATTTTCAAATAAGCCAATTTGCTAAGAATGCCATTCGCATGTTGTGTCTGCCCTGTGAATGTGGCAGGCAACAACGTGTGTAGTTGTGATTCTGCCTGGCTTTTCCGCAATGAACGCAGTGGCTTCACCTGCAATTTGAAACAACTGAGTGATTTCTTTGGTTAAATAACACAAACCACAGCTACTGCAGGACGCTCACCAAACCTGCTCACTTGACCGCTGTCCCTTTCCAGAGGGAAGAATCTCATCCCTGCATCAATACTGATTTGGCCATTTTGCTTTTGGCCGCCATTTTGAAATATTTCCAGTCCTCGCACTGTAATGACATTCTCCCACAGATTTAACACAACAGACTTCGCAATCACTCAGTATCATCCACAGACCATGAAGATGAAAAACTTTTCAAAGCTTTCGCCTACGTCATACCTGCTGGCTATGCTGGGGCGGTCAATTTAAATCCTTCGCCATAAAGCATCAAGTCCTCGTAGCTTCAACATACAATTCCCCTTCTACACCAAATCTTTAAGGAATGTAGAGGGAGTTGCCCTGAATATATCTGTGCGTCAAAACTGTTTCATAATCAGAGCGCCACCCACTGGACACAGGAAGTCAGACAAACATCATCCGATTGACATGATGTTTACTGCTTGTTTTCTCCCCAGCATGACATGCAAGTAACAGGTGAGCATGCAGTCTGACGGCGCCGCAGGCCAGCGGGCGCGGACTGCGAGGGCCCGTTCATCACTGCTTGCAGTTTTAATTAGGGCCCGAGCAGGTAGACCTGCGAGGTCCCTATTGTAATTGGAAGGAAAGAAATTTTCTTCTCCAAGTTTGATTGCAGTTTTGGATGCCTGAACATACCCAAAAACTCACCGAATTTGGAATATACGTCACGTCCAGCGAAAATTACGATCCTGCATTGTCACTGGGCGTGGTCACGACCTGCAGGCTCTGTAGCACCCCCTAATGTTCTTCCCTGCCTTCCACATGCGTGTAGACAAACGAAATTTGGTACGCAGATTCCTCATGACCAGACGCACAAAAAAGTCTGGGGGCCCATACTGTCACTCCACCAGGAAGGCAGCCATTTTGATGTGTGGCAGCATTTTTGTCCAATTCATGCCTACTTTGAAAATTATCTTGTCCTAGAGCTTAAACACCACAGTTTTCAAATTAACTCAGTTATTTTCTTCATGCCTTGAAGAACAAAAGTTATGGAAATCATTCAGCTGCGCCAAACTTTAGTGGGCGGGGCGGTGGAAACCATTTTTTCCCCTCGCCGTCGAGCATCAAGGCTTTATAACTTCAACATACAATTTCCTATCCACACCAAACTGCACATAAGTGTAGAGGCTGTCTCCCCGAATACATCTCCGCATCAATACTAAGTCGGCCATTTTGCTTTTGGCCGCCATTTTGAAATATTGCCAATCTTCGTACTTAAATGATCTCCTCCTACAGACGTAACACCACCGATCTCACAGTCACTCAGTATCATCCTCTGACCTTGAAGATGAAAAGTCATGGAAATCTTTATCCTACGTCATACCTGCTGGCCATGGTGGAGTGCTCAATTCAAATCCTTCGCCGTAAAACATCAAGTCCTCATAACTTCTTCATACAATTTCCTATCTCGGCCAAATCTCACAGGAATGTAGAGGGACTCACCCTGAATAGATCTGTGTTGTCATTGGGCGTGGTTGTGTCCTGCACGCTCTGTAGCACCCCCTATTGTGATGCTCCGCCTCCTGCATGCGCATAGATGAACAAAATTTGGTACGCAGATTCATCATGAGCAGACACACAAAAAACCCTTTTGGACTGATACTGTCACTCCAACAGGAAGTCAGCTATTTTGATTTGTGGCGCCATTTTTGTCCAATTCATGCCTACTTTGAAAGCTATCTTGTCCTAGAGCTTAAACACCACAATCTTCACATTTACTGAGCATCATCTTCATGCCTTGAAGATGAAAAGTTATGGAAATCTTTCCGCTACATCATACTTGGTGGGCGTGGCGGTGGAAACCATTTTTTTCCTTCGCCGTGAAGCATCAAGGCTTTATAACTTCAACATACACTTTCCAATCAGCACCATAATGCACATACATGTAGACGGTGTTGCCCGGAATACATCTCTTCATCAATACTAAATCGTCCATTTTGATTGTGGCCGCCATTTGAAATATTTCCAATCCTCGCACTGTAATGACATTCTGCTACAGATTTAACACAACAGACTTCACAGTCACTCAGTATCATCCACAAACCTAAAAGATGAAAACCTGTTCAAAGCTTTCGCCTACGTCATACCTATTGGCCATAGTGGGGCGGTCAATTTAAATCCTTCGCCATAAAGCATCAAGTAGTCGTAACTTCAACATACAATTCCCCTTCTACACCAAATCTCTAAGGAATGTAGAGGGAGTCGCCCTGAATATGTCTGTGCATCAAAACTGTTTCATAATCATAGCGCCACCCACTGGACACAGGAAGTCAGACAAACATCATCCAATTGACATGATGTTTACTGCCTGTTTTCGCTCAAGCATCACATGAAAGTAACAAGTGAGCACGCAATCCGACGGTGCCCCAGCCTGACGTAACTGCTGGTCGTTGTGGTGCAGTCGATTTAAATCCCTCACCATGAAGCATCAAGTCCTCGTAACTTCGCCATACAATGTCCTATCTACGCCAAATATCTCAGGAATGTAGAGGGAATCGCCCTGCATATATCTGTGCATCAAAACTGTGTCATATCCATAGCACCACCCACTGGACACAGGAAGTCAGACAAAGATCATCCCAATGACATAATGTTTACTGCTTGATTTCTTCCCGCCGTGACATGAATGTAACAGATGTGCGCGCAGTCCAACGGCGCTGCAGGCCGTCATGCATGGACTGCGACGGCCCGTTCATCACTGCTTGCAGTTTTAATTTAAGTTTGTCTTCTTGTCTCGGGATCAATTTGAGGGTGATCACTGACTGATTCATTTATTTCAGACCTCAGAAGAAAGCTCCGCTGCACTGAGCTTCAGGGATGATGGAAAAATTTAGCTTGTGTGGACGCTACCGCACTACTTGGTCAATAAAAGAGCTAAGCTACTGAAAAGCTATCTGATTCAGAAAACAGCGACGCTACCACCACGCTACTGAGAAATGTAGTTAAACTAGTAATGCTGCCAGAACTTTGAAGAAAAAAATCTGAGGCACTCAAGAAGGTAATGATAAAAAGCCTTTATTGGTACATGGCTAGTCTAGTAAAAACATGCCAACGCGTTTCAGCCTAAAAGGCCTTCATCAGGGCAAGGGCAAAGTGTTTGTCAGTCAGCTCTGCTCATTGTTAAATAGGTGATCAGAAACAGCTGCTCAGTGTGAGCAGGTAGGCGGTCACATGAGTAGGATGACCTGCTAATGACAGAAAAAAAGGGTCAAGGATATTGCAGACTCTGTACAACCAAAAGGAACTCTGCACCACACAATTAAACATCATTAATTAAACTAATAATCAGAAAACATACATATTATATACATTCATGTAATAAATATTGAGCTTAGTAGAAGACTGAGAAATCACTTATTTCTCTCTCAAAGGACCTGTCTAAAAGACAACAAGAACTATCAGTTCAAAGAGAGAATTACAAAAAGGGAGAGAAATCCATTTCACCATTCAAGCCTGGATAATAAATAGCTTTCAATGTTTAGATCCAAAATGACTCTCTTTGCAGAAGTTTTTAGTTTTGTTAGTAATGCCGCTGCTTGTAACGACGTTACTGCCCAACACTGGTGATCATTTTTTCTTGATCTCGCTGCTTTGACTGTGTGTGTGTGTGTGTGTGTGTGTGTGTGTGTGTGTGTGTGTGTGTGTGTGTTTCATATGACAGAGGGGCAGGGAGCACAGCGGACTGTGACAGAGAGAGAGATATTCAGTGGCATACCTGTATAACTGCTTATTGTACATGTATGCCAAAGTTTAGTTTTACTATTGTCCTGATACTGGAATTTTCAACTTGGATGAAATACCTTGAAAAATATTAACATGGATGTGTTTGATATCATGGGGGAAAAGCTGACACAATCTCCTGCTCCCCTAGCTGCTATCCAAGTATCCTTGAGCAAGAGACAGAACCCCAAATTGCTCCTGTTGAGCAGGTGGCACTTTACATGGCAGCCTCTGCTATCATGAATGTGTGTGTGAATGGGTGAATTTGACAGGTGTTATACATGGTTGTACTCTTTTCTTGTACTGTGTATTGTATATGACTCACATGTGATGTATTTCCACACCGTGTTCTGGCTGTTTTTTTTGTTCAGCCAAAACCAGTGGCAGGGGGTCTACACTTGCTATCATTAATGATCTATAGCCATGACAGTATCAACTGAATAAGACAACTGGTGAGAGGACAGCACTTTTAGTGAGTGAGAGGAGGCGGGGCTACAGTATGTGTGTCAACTCTGTCTGAGCGTAAAGAGAGCGAGAGAGGGTAGCTGGTACAGGTGTTTCAATAATGGAGAATATGTTGATTAATACTGTTTAAAATATTCAGAATTCATATTTATGGATGTGTACCTCATTAGATTTACCTTTATTTAATGTTGACCTAAAAAAAATTCAGATGTGAAGCGAACCGAAGACTGCCATGATAAACATTTTCTTTACAAGTGTATGTGAACTTTTGACCATAACTGTGTGTGTGTGTGTGTGTGTGTGTGTGTGTGTGTGTGTGTGTGTGTGTGTGTATTTACTGCCTGCCTATCTTGCCTGAAATCTTAGAAGGGCGACACTTGCTTTCTTTAATTAAGAAGTCCTACAGTAAGTGGAGCATAAGTACCCAGCTTACCAAATGAAATGATGTGTCCATATTAAACTCGCTGACAGTCTGCAGGAACGAGTTTGTTATCGTGTGTGTGTGTGAGTGTGGTCAGAATTGTGCTGTGTTCAACCTGTGACCACACCTCCTACAGCT